>OZ024755.1:30543852-30548852 GCA_964016885.1 Eledone cirrhosa
TCTATTCGACATTCTAATGACTCTGCTACTTCGCCTCCTTATTTAAAGGTGTAGCTGGGTTGTTATTTATGTCACAAGCAACTCCAAACAGCAAATCTTCAGTGACGTAACACTATTAATAAATAAATCCAATTGATAAATATTGTGTCAAAGGGTGAACACCCGGTAAAAAATCTAATGCCTTTGTAAAACGTACAAAAGCTATGCCTATCGAACGTCTTTATAATTGTTTCTTATATAGGCACAAGGCCAGCAATTTTGGGGGAGGGGAAAGTCGATTAAATCGACCCCAGTGCGTGACTGATCAATCAAAAAGAAATCAAACATAACTCCATTATTGATGTTGGATATGAATCAGAAGTGTGATTTTTTTTTTCAAAAGAACGAGGGAAAAATTGTAGTGAGGCTGATAATAGTAGATTAAATCAACTTAATTACATTAACGATATTTATTCTATCAAAATTCTAATGTAACTAAATAGTGACAAACATTTAATGTAGTAAGTCAAATGTTCTCCGCAGAATTAATATTACAATAAATCCTTTATCGCTGATATTCGTCTGAAGACACCCAAGCGAGACAGCTTCAAAGTACAAATATTGTCTCAATAATTGTGTATCTGTATCGATCTTGCTTTCTATTTCTCTGTCTTCCTTGTTTGCTTTCTATTTTCTTTCTTTCTAGCTTCAGTTTTATGTTCAAAGAAGTTAGATAACATATGAGAGAGAGATGAGACTGACATTCGCATAGTTACTCGTAAATATGAATGACAATTCTCTCACTTTCACTTCCTTTCCATGTCTTTTTCACTCATCTCCCCACCCCGCTCTCTCTCTCTCTCTCTCTCTCTCTCTCTCTCTCTCTCTTATTATTGCTTGGATTGGCAGTATCGGTAGAGGGTCGGACGCCATGCTTTGCAGCATAGAGTTATGGCCCTTTATGATCTGAGTTCAAATCCCGCCGTGATTAACTTTGCTTTTCATCCTTACGGGGTCGATAAAATAAAGTACCAGTAATGCACTGGGGTAATTGCTGGCCTTGTGCCAAAGGTTGAAACAATTATTGCTATCTGTGGATTGGCAGTATCGGTGGAGCGAGAGGACACTATGGTTCGTGGCATATAGTTACATCCCTTTACGTTCTGAGTTCAAATCCCGCTGAGGTTAGCTTTTCCTTTCATCCTTGCCGGGTCGATAAAATAAAGTGGGTCAATTTAATCGACATCCATTCCCCAAAGTTGTTGGCCTAGTGCCTAAATCCGGAACCATTATTGCTTTTCACCTCACTCCTTATTCCGTCTCTTTATTAATTTTCACCTCTCTCTCCTCCCCTCTAACTTCTTAAGCACCATTATAATCATGAAACCTTTCTAAAGTCTTCCAGCGCATCTGCCTTACCATCCTCTGGGGAAACGCCTTCTCCATTTTGTCCGTGGGGCTGTGGGAAAGCCAGCACCTGGGACCCCATTTGCTCACCATACAGAGAAATGGGGGAGAGCGAGAGAGATGGAGGCGATGACAGAGGGAGTTCGGCTCTTCCACGTTCGGAGGAACATATCCCCGTGGTTGAGTATAGTATTCTTCTGCTGAGTACATATAGTGTTGTCACTGTTGGTGTTTAGCCCTTATCACCACTGGTCAACCAAGGGCCTCAAGATGGCTGCTGTGGATCAAAAGAGGAGAGCCATGGAGTCATGGTAGCTAGCTGGCCATCTGGACACAAGCTGGGGGTCTGATCAGCCACAGCTGGGTCACCTGGAGAAGGGTGTATGATGTTGAAAGACCCGAAACACCCGATGATACCAGGCACATCACTGAAGATGTGTCCAGATGCATCAGTCATAGATGTAAGTTCACAACAATAAAGTCTTCCATCTCACTATCTTCTAACTCTTCGTACTCTCCTTGTCTATCTTTATAACTGAATGGTTGTCTTTCCTTCTTCTTTATTTGGTTCTCTCTGCGCCTGTTTACCAACCACTCGTTGATATCTCAATCTTGTTTCCATTGTCTTCCTGCGGCTACTTCTTTCTGTTTTTATTTATATATTTCCTTGTTTATTTCATCCTCTCTCTCTCTCTATCCATTTCCCTCTTTCTCTATCCCTCTCCCTCTCTCTCTATCCCTCTCTCTCTATCCCTCATTCTCTATTCCTCACTCTCTCTCCCTACCCTCTCTCTATCCATTTCCCTCTTTATCTATCCCTCTCCCTCTATTCCTCACTCTCTCTCTCTCTCTCTCTCTCTACCCTCTATCCATTTCCCTCTTTATCTATCCCTCTCCCTCTATTCCTCACTCTCTTTCTCTCTCTATCCCTCCCCCTCTCTCTATCCATTTCCCTTTTTCTCTATCCCTCTCCCTCTCTCTCTCTGACTTTCACTTCCTCTCTCTCTCTCTTTCTGACTTTCACGTCCTCTCTCTCTCTCTCTCAAATTCCTCATTTCTCTTCGGTCTCCTTGTATTATTAATTCAAATACATCTTTTTCAACCCCTCGCCAACCCTTTATAAGATCAGTTCTTACTACCACCTCCACGCCTAAAACCTGAATTTATACATCACAGTATTTCGTCACAGTGACCACTACGACCGTACTTTCTATGTATAATGGTCAACACTGCATCACATTACGTAACAAATACATTCGATAGCCACACATCTAATACCATGTCATATTACGCAGTGACCAAACATTGCAGCGATACTAGCACAGCTCAAAACCATGTTATTCCTCACATTGATATCTTCACTTCTTCACTCTCTTCTGCAGAAAAACTGCATAGTAACTGCAACCTTCTAGTCATCTGTTTTTAATCAACAGACAAACATCTTTGATACCCAAGCCTCTCAAAATTCTTTCTGTCAACGATAAACCAATATTTAATAGCCAGAGTAACAGAAGTCATCAACAGGGAGAGCAAATATGACGTGACAAGCAAGACTTTTATTAATTAACGTTCATAACTACTACTACTACAATTGTTTCTACTTTTGGCACAAGCCCAGCAATTACCCCAGTGTATTACTGGTACTTTATTTTATCGATCCCGTAAGGATGAAAGCCAAAGTTAACGTCGGCGGGATTTGAACTCAGACCTTAAAGGGCCGTAACTAATAATAATGGTTTCTTATCTAAGCACAAGGCCAGCAATTTGGGGTGGGGGGAGGGAAAAGTCGATTAAATCGATCCCGGTACGTTACTGGTGCTTTATTTTACCGGCCCCCGTAAGGATGAAAGGCAAAGTTAACCGCGACGTGATTTGAACTTGGAAAGTAAAGGGCCGTAACTCTATGCTGCAAAGCATGCTGTCCTATGCGTTAATGATTCTGCCAATCCACCGCATTTAATGAAAATAATAGTAATATTTTCTAACGTGGGCAGAGAGCCAGGAATTTGGTGGGGAGAAAACATCGATTCTGTCCATCTCCAGGTCTTGATTGGAATTTTATTATTTACTAGACATATCCAGTTGATTTTCCTTTGGAGACACACACACACACAGAGCATAGATTGTTACCTCATCTCCCTTCCTCCCTTTTACACACTCATACACACACATATATATATATATATATATATATATATATGGGGGAGGTTATAGTTCACTTGAAGCATTGTGTAATGAGGTATAAACGTTTGAATATGTATAATAAAGCCAAAACAATGCAGGTATGGACATAGAAAAAAGAATGCAATTGCAAAAGATATTGTTGACAATTCGTCTTTTACCTTAGATTTATTTTAAACGTCCTTAATTTTCGAGATAATATCTCTTCTTCAGAGGGAAATAAAGGTCTCAAACCAGCGTTCTAAATATCTTGCATTCTTTTTTCTATGTCCATACCTGTATTGTTTTGGCTTTATTATACATATTCAAACGTTATATATATATATATATATATATATATATATATATATATATATATATATATAATATAGAAATGGCTTCTACAGGACTAGAACTGTTTCATTCGGTAGAAATCATCAGGAAGCCCCGATTATTTCTCCCGAATGAAACAGTTCTAGTCCTGTAGAAGCTACTTCTATATTAAATATTTATACTTTGCTATGTATTGAGTACCTTACTTACTGTGGTTACCCCCGATTGAACCGGGGATAAACTTATATATATACTTACATAGAGCTTTGTGCAAAAGCTGAAACGTTTTTTCTCTTTTTTTTTTTCGCCCTAGAATTTTCACCATTCCCCTTCCTTCGTTTTAACTCATTTATCTCACGAGGCCAATGACACACGGACGGACATGATTCGAATTTAATTTATATAGATTGTCCATCTTTCATCATTAGGGTAGTCGATAATTAAAATGCCAATCGAGTATTGGGGGGGATATAATCAATGTTCCTCTCATCCCAAACTGCTGGGATTTCAGCCTCAATTAGGAACGAATATTAATGTAATTATCATTATTATGAAGGCGGTAGTCCGGTAGCTTTGCGGCATAGAGTTACGGTTCTTTACGTTTTGACATCAAATCCGGTCGGGGTTAGCTTTGCCTTTAATCCTCACGGGTCGATGAAATAAAGTACCAATAACGCCCCGGGGTCGATTTAATTGACTGAATTTGCCATCCATTTCAAATTGCTGGCCTTGTGACAAAAGTAGAAACAATAATTATTATTAGTCGTTTATGATCTGAGTTCAAATCCCGCCGAGGTTAACTTTGCCTTTCATCCTTATGGGGTCGATAAAATAAAGTACCAGTAATGCACTGGGGTAATTGCTGGCCTTGTGCCAAAGGTTGAAACAATTATTGCTATCTGTGGATTGGAAGTATCGGTAGAGCGAGAGGACACTATGGTTCGTGGCATATAGTTACATCCCTTTACGTTCTGAGTTCAAATCCCGCTGAGGTTAGCTTTTCCTTTCATCCTTGCCGGGTCGATAAAATATTGTATCGAGGTAATTGCCGGCCTTGTGCCAAGAATAGAAACAATTATTAGTCGTAGTAGTGAGGGCGGTGGATTGGCAGTATCGGTAGA
>OZ024755.1:30553852-30561352 GCA_964016885.1 Eledone cirrhosa
AGTAGAGTGGGTAATAGGAACGAGTAGGACCCCGACGGCTTGAGCTCAGCCGTCGGGGTCCTACTCGTTCCTATTACCCACTCTACTACCCTAAGTATTGAATACTTTGGTGCGTTATGGTCCTCCTGGTTCCTTACCACATTTCCTTCGTTATATATATATATATATATATATAAACAACGAGTTAGAGACTTTGTTGGTAGGCATGTACTCAACAGAGTATGTCATATAACATTTTATACATCTAATATTGCATTTTGTCTGAAGAAGGCATGCTATGATTTAGCATCCCTGAAATATATATAACGAAATAAATAATTGTTTCTACTATTGTCACAAGGCCAGTTATTATACCAGTGCATTACTGGTACTTTATTTTATCGACCCCGTAAGGATGAAAGGCAAAGTTAACCTCGATGCTATAGTGATATATATTCCGTTTATTACTATTATTATATATATGTATATCAGTGGCGTAAAATATACTCTGCCCATGTGACAGTGTTCACTACTTATTCATTAGGAAATGGTGATTCATTGTCACTACGGATGATTATTGACGTGTAACGAGAACTTTAAGTGGTAACAGAGAACATCATCATCATCTTCAAAGGATTAAATGAAATCTACTACATCTACAGAATAATTTTGTTTCCGTTCGTGTAGTCAAACATATGTATAAGGAAAGTCTCATAAATACTGTTCTCGAGTAATTTTTCGTTAAACGTTATTTCGTCTCACTGAAGAACTACTTACTTCAATCGAATAGTCCTATGGTTTTAGAAAGAAATTATGTCTGTGTGTTTTCTTTACACGTGTGTGTGCATGTGTGTGTGCGTGCGAGTGTGTGTGTGTGCACAAATGTACAAATCGCTGTCACCGTTTTCCTGTTCACAGTAGAGATAACATTTTAATAATCAATTGTTTAATATACCATCAAATTCACGAGGCACACTTTTAGATTTTGTCTAAAATATTTAGGTCATCTTATCTGTCCTCGATATCATATATTGTAAATATATCCTACTATGTCCAGTTCCACTAGTTCTATTATTTTTATTAATCTATATATAAATTTTAGTGACTTCCGCCCGTTTGTGTGAATGTATGTGTGTCTGTAAAAGGAAGGAGATGGTGAAACTAAATAAAGCAAAAGAGCGGCTGGCGTTCCATTTGGCGTTATCACCATTGATGCTGTATCTTTTGGTGTAATAGTTCGTATCGCTTTCAACTGCACTGCATCTGGATTGAACTTCTTTTCCTCACACATATTTTTCTCCGGGAGAAATTTATGTCTTTCTCGGATAGGGCTTCAGTGACATTTATTAATTTACCCCTCAGATCTCCATAGGCTGATGTTTGGTTTTAGCTGTATCTTTTATTAATCATTTTTCTTCCAGCCACTCTCTTCTGATATCAGATTTTCTCGTTGACAGCTCTCAATTCTTGTTTGAGTTTGATCAATTTGTATTGAAGAGTTCTGCTTGTACTGTCTCAAAATATCATTTCTTTTTTATTTATTTTGCACTGTTTGTTCGGGAGGCGAGTATTTTTGTTTTGCTTTTGTTTGCATAGGATAACTATTGTCACATGGCCGATAGGCTTTCGTAGGTCAGCAATCTTCTTTTTCTATTTTTAAAATATACGATGTCATTCATATTTTCTGTTGATTTTTATGTATTTATATGTCTATGAATGTATGTGTGTATTTACGTATGTGTGTATGTATGTATGTATGTGCGAGTATGTATCTATGTACGTATTTATGAATATTTGTATGTATTTATGTGTATATGTATGTGTGAGTGTATATGTATTTACGTATGTATGAATCTATGTATGTACATATCTGTGTATGTAATAAAGTGGTGAAATGGATAAACCCTCAGAGGGTCAGTTAGAATGCCTGGCGATATTTACTTCGGCCCTTTAATTTGCGCATACATACACACATAAATACATACAAAGTGAAACATTTGTTCTCGGCATGGTGAACTAACTGTTGTGGAACTACTTCTATATATATATATATATATATATATATATATATATATATAAATGGAATAGAATGAAACGAAATTTCATTTCTCACTCTTAGTACGGCACTTACTTAAATGTAAGTATGTATGTATACGTACATACATATATGTATACAGACGTACAGTAGCATGTATATATATACATACAGGCACACATACATATATGCACGTATCAGTTTACCGAACATTTATTATAATGCTCGGTTTGTTCGTTTGTAAACAAACAAACAGCCTGAATTACGCCGTACAGTGTTTAGGCAACCACGTCACCTTTTTGTTCAACACTGACACAGGAACGATGTACTAGTTTCAAGCTTATTAACACTGTACGGCGTAATTCAGGCTGTTTGTTTGTTTACAAACGAACAAACCGAGCATTATAATAAATGTTCGGTAAACTGGTACGTGCATATATGTATGTGTGCCTGTATGTATATATATACATGCTACTGTACGTCTGTATACATATATGTATGTACGTATACATACATACTTATATATATATATATATATATAGCGAGGGAAAAGTGGTAAGGAACCAGGTGGACCATAACGCACCAAAGTACTCAATACTTAGGGTAGTAGAGTGGGTAATAGGAGTAAGTAAGACCCCGACGGCTGAGCTCAAGCCGTTTTTGACGGCTAATTCTGAATTAGCCGTCGAAACGGCTTGAGCTCAGCCGTCGGGGTCTTACTTACTCCTATATATATATATATATATATATATATATATAAATGACAAAATAAGATGCCGAGGTTACAGCATCTTAGTAAAAATTAGCGAGAATCAAATTTCAGCCTATGAAATAACGAAAAAACACTTTCGAATTGTGAGGCAAGCGCTCAATAATTCAAAAGAATTAGAGCTTACAACTTACCTTAAAGGCCAAACACACTGAGATGGTGGTTAAACTAATTATCCACACAGCGAAGATTCGATCTCCTATTTCGGGTCAAACAGATATACAGATATAAAAATATATGAAAGCATAAATGTTTATATATATATATATATATATATATATATATATATATGCAGAGGTTATATTTAATTTGTTGGGATTCAACAAGCTTAAAATTTTTTATAACTGATATAAAGCACTCAACTGATAAGTGGAGTAAATACACAATATATTAATAAATGGAAACTATATTTATAAAACCATATTTATTTTATTATACATATTTCAAGGGCAACCAAGGCAATTTATGGTGCGCTTTCATCAGATAAAATACAGATTTGTTTTATAAATAAATATTGACATACCCGGAAAAAAAAAAGAATAAATGTACTATCTCCACTATCCAGGAAACTCAAACCGTTAAGGTTGTCTTTTTTCCGGGTATGTCAATATTTATTTATAAAACAAATCTGTATTTTATCTGATGAAAGCGCACCATAAATTGCCTTGGTTGCCCTTGAAATATGTATAATAAAATAAATATGGTTTTATAAATATAGTTTCCATTTATTAATATATTGTGTATTTACTCCACTTATCAGTTGAGTGCTTTATATCAGTTATAAAAAATGGGGGGAGAGGAAAGTCAATTAAAGTGCGTTACTGGTACTTTATTTCATCGATCCCCCTAACGATAACAAGCTAAGCTAACCTCGACTGGATTAGAACTAAGAACGTAAAAGGCCGTAACTCTATGATACAAAGCATGGCGTCCGACCTTCTACCGATACTGCCAATCCACCGCCCTATAAAAGTACTATTATAAAATAGGCACAAGGTTAACAACTTGGGGAAAGGGTGAAGTCCATTAAATCTACCCTAGTGCGTTACTGGTACTTTATTTTATCGACCTAAAATCAAGTCAGCTTATGATTTTTCAACTAATACTTTATCAATTTTGTAATCTATGTTGCTTTAATATTTACAGATGTTATATTCGTGCATACATATCTTTATATATTGAATACATAATTATAAATCCACGCTAATTAAAACTTGAAACTTGTCTAACTCCCGCAGTTAAAGTTTCATTTTTTGTTAACATGACATGTTAGATAAATGTAGTTTAATAGACATACGTAATAGTTAGCATTGAGTATTATTTCAATATACACTCTACCCCTACAGAAAATATGTGTCAGTTATTGTTGTTGTTGTTGGTTAGTAATTATTTCTCTCCGATCCAGATATATTTTTGTTACACGTGGTATTTTTTAACCTACGTGTTAACACGCAGGAATTATTTAATGTCTTGTTTTATTCGATTTTGGTTTGTTTATTTGCTTGTTTTGTATTCATATTTTAAAGTTCTCAGCTTCGAAACAACTTTTTTTTTTTTCATTAAAATGGTTTTGAAGATTTGAAACTACTCTAAGAAAATGTCAAGAACACATTAGTCTAATCTGGAAAAGGAATACCATAAATACATTAGTCCTGCCAACACGGAAGTTCAAGCAGAATACTCCCAATGTATTATATGAATTTTGACACGAAATATGACAACTTTTATTCACATAATACATTAAAGGACAATACTCTCACATTCCACTTTCAAAGGTTCTATGACCAATCATACGCCCACATTTTGTAAGTGTAAAAATGACTTGCAACATTCAGAACTAATCGACTGAGTTTTTCACACCTGAAACATATTGAAAAGTTTTGGTTACTGAAAGATATTGGTTATTAAACTTTACTTTTAGACCTTTGCAACTAATAATATTTCTCACGTGTAAAACTTTTTCCATACGATCGCAGTGAAGAAAACATTTCTTTTTATATTACAAGTCTTGACTAAGCTTTTAATCGCAAACAGAGAAATAGGTTGCAATGTACGTAGTATAAAGTAATCATAAAACTCAGTCTTCGTCGAATGCTATTAATAATTTAAAATGTGAATTTGGTTAAGGAATATTTAGTGTTTGCATTTGGTGTAAGTCGAAAACATGCAAAAATTAAGTTCATGTTTGATAGTTTGTTAAAATGTTGGTCATATAAAGACTCTTTCGTTGCGTTATACTGCTTCAAATGTGACTAGAATTTCATTGTTATTTCTATAAAAGTACAAGTCGAGATAACTGACCATATCATGATGTTAATATTTGCAAACGTTGTGGTTCCTCCAAGAATTGTTGTCAGCACACACACACACACTATTGCCGAAAATAAGTAAGTGACATAGTCACTACTTTAAAACTCATAGCGAATGGTCTTCAAAATGTTTTTAATTAAACATATGGTATATTGCCAAATACAATATACATACATTCATATATATATATATATATATACATATATATAGGGAAAGAGTCAGGACCCCGAAGGCTGAGTTCCGGCCGTTTCGACAGCTACTAAATCCGAACTATATATATATATATATATATATATATATATATATATATATATATATATACAGAGAGGGAGGAGGGAAAGAGGGTGAGGGGGGAGAGGAGGGGGAGAGAGGAGAGAGAGGGGGGAGGGAGGGAGAGAAGGGGGCGAGAGGTGGGAGAGATAGGGAGGAAAGAGAGGTAGACACTAGCAGTGATACCTGGCGTCATCCGTGTATTGAATATGGAGCTAAAGATTGAATTTCATTGAACTTAAATTACTTAAATTGCAAATAGATTTTCTGCAGCTCTTTTCAAACACCGATTAAAATGCATACAACAACATAAACACTCACATACTGTATCTACGTATTTTGATTTGTGTATTTCAGCAAACATGTAAAGCCTATTAATGAATCGATGTCGATGATCCTATGTAAACACTCACACATATATAAATATATATATATATACAAATAATTAATGTTTATATATAAATGTTTACATAGTTCTATAGACACACACGTGCACGCGCCGTAACAAACACATATAAAATAGCTGCATGCATACACATAAAAAGACACAAAGAAGAGAAGGGTTACTGTGCGATGGCGTGTGTTATTATGACACAGAAATTGAGTAAAGCGAGTATGGGTGGTTTGTAGGAGAGCGAGAGAGAGAGAGAGAGAAATAGAAACATCAAATAGTCAATCTCTCTCTGATGTTTCTCTCTCTAACCCGAAAAGAAGAAAAGATCAACATCATCGGTAACTACTGAGCCGCAGGTTTTATGTCTCATGAGTCAACGGCTATCTGAAAATGTGTAACTATGTATATACATGTATAGAAGAGTATATATGTATATATGTGTATATACATGTATGCATGTGTATGTATATGCGCGGGGAAATAGAAATAATTGGGCTGGATACTCGATCGCGTGGTTCATAAGAGTAACAGCCATCCAAAAATGTGGAAATATGTATATACAAATGTACATATGTATATATATATGTATATGTGTATATGCATGGGTGCATGTGTATGTATATGCGCAGGGACATAGAAATAGTCGGGCTGGATACCCGATCGCGCGGTTAAACCACTGGGAGTGAAGGACCCCTAGCCTTTGTCAGGGCATTCTTCTATGAGAAGGCAACTCAGGAAACTGGGATAACTCCGACATAAAACCTGTGGCTCAGTAGTTACCGACGATGTTGATCTTTTCTTCTCTTCGGGTTATAGAAAGAGAGCGAGAGAGAGAGTGAGAAATAGAAACATCAAAGAGAGATTGGAGAAAGAAACACACATAGAGTTTAATGTAAAAAAAAGAAAACTACGTATCCATTTCTCCTAATAAACCACCTCAAATGTCTACTGTCTTTCATGCTACTACTCCGACTCCATTAGAACTCGCAGGCTTTCTACATCTACTTTAAAAAGAAACGCTACATTTCCTGCCGAGAACAGCGTGGTGTTGGAATATTTTCATCTACGTATTATGCCGGGAATTTTACATCTTTGTGAAACATTATGTGACAATTCATTCAGAAATGACGACGTGGTTTCAAGTCAAAAGAGCAAACGTTCCCGCTTGATATTTATGTTTCTGTGTAGACTTGAAGATCTACCGCACATTTGCAGATGAGATAATTTCATTGAACGGGCTTTTGATGAGAGAAGGGTATGAAATAATATTTAAGTTCCCTTTGGTCTTCATTGATAAATTGCATGTAGCTCGCTAATCACCAACCAAATGACCTCCCCTGCATTGTAATGTTTACGCCATTTTTATTTCATTTATTTATTTATTTATTTATTTATTTATGTCTCCGTCTCTGCGCATGCGTTTGCGTGTGTGTATAATGTTTGGTGCGTGTGTTCGCGTTTGAGTGTATGTGTTTTGGTTTTTGTGTTCTATCTTTGTTTACTTGTGTGTGTGTGTGTGTGTGTGTGTATGTGTTTGTTGTTATTGTACTTGTGTATATATTTATTTATTTATTTATATTTCGCTTAAGTCAGTATTGTTTGTTTGGGTATGATTGTCGTTGTTGTTGTTGTTATTCCATTCGTTTTTTTCTGTTTAACTTTGGCCTTCTAAGCTCTATTTCACTCGTTTCCCTGATTTGTTTACCTGTTCGGTCATTTCTATGTTTAGATATTATTTTATTT
>OZ024755.1:30568852-30613852 GCA_964016885.1 Eledone cirrhosa
ATATATATATATATATATATATATATATATATATATAGTTATGTATATATCTATATATATATATATATATAGTTATGTATATATATATATATATATATATATATATAGTTATGTATATATATATATATATATATGTGTGTGTGTGTATGTATGTATATTTAGTTATGTAATAAACAACATATGATAATTATTTCATTTACCAGTGGTTTCTTGAGGACAGATGTTTATATCTGTCTTCAGTCATCAGAAAGAATAGTAAGAAACCACTAGTAAATCAAGAGCTCTGCCGTCGGGGTTATATATATATATATATATATATATATATATATATATATATAGTTGTTGTATGGTTGCAATAAATGCGTCCGTAGGCGGTATGCCGTTTGAGCACTCGATGCTCGTGAAGAGCAGAGTATATTATTATATATAACGAGGAATCAGTAATGCATCAAAACACAATCGGATGGAATGCTCTGAAAACGCAAAAGATATCTGAGGAACTTGCGAATGCAAAGAGTCAGGTTCGATCCGTAACAAATCCTGCCTTGAGCTGATCGTCGAAGAAATATATGTAATATGTTAATAAATTGTGATTTGATGCATGAAACCCTCAAAGTTGATGACAGATCATGGAAGAATAGTAAATAAGGAGGAAGAAATAATTAACATAACAATGAACCAATTTCCATATAGAATTGAAGTGAATAGCAACAGATGCGTTTGTTTTATTTTCGAAATATCATCCTTTCAACGCCAGAGTCTTGTATTGACAGAATTAGGAGAGCATCCTAGAAAGAGTTATTTTGTTATGGCTGTTTTCATTCTAAGTTCAATTTCGCCAAAGTCAACTTTGCTTTTCATCTTCCCGGGTTCGATAAAATAAAATACCAGTAATGCACTGGGATAATTGCTGACCTTGTGCCAAAAGTAGAAACAATTATTAATTCTACATTAATACATGAAGACATATAGTCTATTGAATTTTTATATTTCATGAAATTCTTTTATCCCTCTTTAACATTTTGCTGCCCTATCTTCAGGATACAATCTATCGTATTTCTTCTCCAATTTTAACAATTTCCCTTTTTTTGTGTGTCCTTCCATGCCTTAATAACTTCTCATTTTTCATCCAAAATACATTTTCTTTTCATCTTTCTTCTACTGATTAGCCCAGACACAGATTTGACTACGTTGTGTATACTTCCTTTCCAATTTTCGATGCGCCATGGATTTTTTTTTTTTTATCTATATCTTAGAGCACTCCAAATCTATTTTCACATTCCATTACAAATTCAATTTAATTCTATCACCAAACATCGTTAACGAATCAAACCTGGTAATCTTTTCCTTCCATTCTTTAGCTTTCAACCTTTAACTGATATTTCACTATTACTGCCATATCTGATATCTTCACATCAATACGCTCCAAGTGGAGTAAGGCTTTTACTTAACGATCTTTAAAATACGACGAATTTCTAAATGTTCTTTCTTTGATTTTAATCTGGAGATATCCAAGTATATTTAGGAATATGCCTGTACTTCTATCTAAAGTACTTGCTACGTTAATTGGCTGTACAAGCTGATCAATTACATATCAATTTCAATAGTTTAGAAATATCATTCGCTGGCAACGTGCTTTCAGTTCCTTGTTGAAACAATGGGTATAAAGGATCTTTAACTTCATCGGTTGCATTATTTATTCTTATGCAGCTGATACTGTGTTGCTTAGCATTTACTATACGTATTCAGTCATTATCTAAATGTTTCCATTCAGAAAATCAAATTTAAGCCTTTTTCCAATCAATACTATTGCACTCAATATTACCATCACTTCCAGATATCAAAATATATTTGCTTCTATTGTAACGATTTGATACATATCCAACAAGTATAGTTTCCAATACAACCATTTTGTTTTCTTTCATCGTCCAGCCTGTATTGTTTCATTCTACGTCAATGTTCCAATACATTTTTCAGTATTTGTATTAATAAACCGACCGATACTAAATACTTGTTTCTACGTTAGGCACAAGGCCAGCCATTACCCAGTGCATTACTGGTACTTTATTTTATCGACCCCGTAAGGATGAAAGGCAAAGTCAACCTCGGCGGGATTGAAATAATGATATTTGGGTAATGAGAAAAGTGGGTAATGTGAAAAGCGTCAGGACCCCGACGGCCGAACGTTTCGACAGCTAGATACGAATTTAATATAGAAATGGCTTCTACAGGACTAGTCATGTAGAAGCCAGTTGTGTGTGTGTGTGTGTGTGTGTGTGTGTGTGTGTGTGTGTGTGTGTGTGTGTGTGTGTGTGTGTGTGTGTGTGTGTGTGTGTGTGTGTGTGTGTGTGTGTGTGTGTGTATGTGTGTGTGCGTGCGTGTGTGTGCGTGCGTGTGTGTGTGTTTATATAGAAATTGTTTTCATAAAAATATAAAAATACACAAATTAATTAAAATTAAATCCTAAATTAGTTAAACTCCTAAGTTGTAGCCAAAGTGCTTCCCACTGTCTAAACAACCACCGTAATTAACAGAGGCACTTGTATATTGTATTTTGTCAAATCTCAACCTAAACATGTTTGGATTAGTAAAATATCACTCACGTAAGTTGTAAATAAATACGCTCAAAAAATAAAATAGTTTTGAAAACTATGGCTTCGTGGGAGATTAATAGGAGTGAAATTAAATCAATTCTATTTGATTTAATTAACATTTTTATATGTAATACCACTAATTTTTTTTTTTAGACGATCGACTTTCGTCAAATCGGACCGAGGGAACAATGTTTCCGTTGGTCTTTCCAATTGCTAATACTATCTATCGGTCGCAACTCCAGGTAGAAGGAGCAACGTGAAATAAAGTGTCTTGCTCAAGGACATAACGCATCGCCTGGTCCAGGAATCGAACTCACAACCTTACAATTGCGAATCCAATTCTCTAACCACTCAGCCACACGCCTTCTTACCACTAATGACGATGGGTAAATCATAAGACTATATCATATTAAATAAAAGAAAAATCAATCTGAAACCGCTTTCTGAATGTAAATTCAATACTGAATAAATATTTGCATTCCAGCCTTCATCATTCTATCTCTTTAGATACGTCGTCTCAGATTATATTTTCCTAGAGGTTTTTTCATTAAGACATTATCGTGTGATTAGTGAGCAATTTGGCTGTCATTTAGAAATTGCTAAATCGCCTAATGTGGTCCCTAGGGCATTGAAAATTTGAAATTGCTCAAAACACTCACACGACCGTAAGTATTACATATGTAAAGTTTGAAAACAATCAGTTGGGTGGTTCTCGAGTTTTGGGGAGTCAGACATTCTCTGTTTTAGATATATAGATCTCTCAATAACTATTGATTAATCTATTTATTTATCTATCCCATTCCCCTTCTCTATCTCTCTCTCTATATATATATATATATATATATATTTATATATATATATATATATATATATATATATATATATATATATATATATATATATATTTATTTATCGATTCATCGATCTATTTTCTTTTCATATTTATCGTTGTATGTTTTTTTATAGTGAAGGCGCGTGGCTGAATGGTTAGAGAATTGGATTCGCAATTGTGATGTTGTCAGTTCGATTCCCTGACCGGGCCATGCGTTATGTCCTTGAGCAAGACACTTTTGCTCCTTCTACCTGGAGTTGCGATAGTATTAGCAATTTGAAAGACCAATGGAAACAATTGTTTCCTCGGTACGATTTTACGAAAGTCGATCAACTGTCGATTTTTATATATTTGTCTACACTCACAGGGACACAGATACTAATTTATTCTAAGCATTTAATCTGTTTATATATTTCTTATATCCCTTCCCAAATATACAATATGCTTTTGAAAATTTAAGAGTTTTCTGACAAAATCAAATTTTCCGACGACAATTTTTTTGTCAGAATAATAATATAGAACTATATAAGATAGTAGCATACACATACACGTACACCAGGTCCGAACACAGAGGAGCCAAACTCTCACTGTCATCGCCTCCATCTCTCTCGCTCCCACCCACATACACGTACACCAGGTCCGAACACAGAAGAGCCGAACTCCCACTGTCATCGCCTCCCAATCTCTCATTATACATTACTGTACAAGAATCATTTTTGGTTGTTTCTTTCTCTCTCTCTCGCTCTGATCTCTCTCTCTCTCTCCCTTCTCTCTCTATCTATGCCCACTTTCAGCTACACTTTGGAATCTAAACCTTAGCACTCAGTCCCACATGACACCATCAAGAAAACTGACAGTCTTCCCCCTATTCATGTCTCATTTGAGGACTTCGAAGACCCCATTCCTGTCCCGAATGACCATGTGATATGCATCTAGAAAGTTTCCCTCCGAGGCAGAAGTCTGGGCAAGGTTGTTGTGGAAGACCAGCAGTCGCTCCTCATGCATACCAGCCTCCCCTCTCCACGCCAACGATGTTGTCCAAGGGGAAGGCAATGGCCGATACAGCTTGACACCAGTGACACCGCAACTCATTTCTACAGCTAAGTAAACTGGAGCAACGTTAAATAAAGTATCTTGCTCAAGGACACAACGCATCACCCGGTCCGAGAATCGAACTCACAACCTTTCGATTGCTAGCCCAATGCTCTAACCACTAAGCTATGCGCCTTCATTTGAGCACTATATAACTAAGAACTCGCTTTCATTCTAATACTGTAAGGCGAATTCCTAAAGATGGAAACATAACAAGGCATCTATCATTCATTTAATAAACAAGGATTTACTCTGTCTCTTTTTTGCCTTAAATCGTTGTACTTTCCGCTTCAAACTGGAATAGCAATTTGTGTGTGTACATTGGTGTGCACATGTACATGTGCGTGTGTGTACGTATATTTGCGTGTGTCTACATTCTTCTATCTAAATCACAATGGCTAAACCCTAGCAAATTGCAATCAGCTATAAACTGTATTTATCAATTTCCGCCGACGACAAGGAATAATAATTGATCCCTAAGCAGCAGGAAGTTTTGTTGAAATATAATATTTAGCAAGTTAAGTATAGATAATTCGTTTGCGCTTATCTGGACTCTCCCATCTGTAAAGCTATTAAATTCTATATTACTCGAAGTGTCTAATGCATGGGAACAATAACCAGAATCAGCTGGATTTAATTTCCCATCCACCATTCAATATCTAACCGACACAAACATAGGTTTATAAACAAGACAATTCTTATTGGTCTTGTCTACAGATTAATAGATACTGCTGCAGTGTTATATAAATCACATGCCGTTGTAAGCAATGTCTTCCGCGATACATTCATTGGTTTGCAGTTTATCGTCACAGAGAATTGCAAAAGTTGCTTTGGAAAGGGTATTGTCATATTAAAGGACCGTTTTCACGGAAGCAAAGGGTTCCGCGGAACCCACATTGGGAACCACTGGTCTAATATGTCAAGACAAATAAGGTCTGAATCAATCTCTGTAATTCACCTGTGTAGCTTTAGTGTATCGCAATTGTACTGTAAAATATTCTCATAATTTTCTGCCAAAAGTTCCTCAAGAAAAAATAAACAAGTATAGAACGACATTTAAATTGGATATCATTGGAATTAATGAGAATAATAAATTTATCATTGTTTAATGGAGTAAAAGAGCAAATGAAAATATTCAAACATGTTACACGGTTTTATTTTGTTAGTAGGAAATATAGTTTGTTGTATAGAAACATCGACATTATGACCACAATATAAAGAAATCATTATTACTACAATATATAAAGGACAGTGGGTAGAGGTTCGGACGCCATGCTGTGCAGGATAGAGTTACGGCCCTTTATGATCTGAGCTCAAATCCTGCGAGGTTAACATTGCCTTTCATCCCTATGGGGTCGATAAAATAAAGTACCAGTCACGCACTGGGGTCGATTTAATCGACTTTCCCCCTCCCCCCAAAAATTGCTGGCCTTGTGCCTATATATACTAGTACTTTATACAAAATAAAGTACCAGTAATGCACTGGGTAATTGCTGGCCTTGTGCCAAAAGTAGAAACAATTATTACTACAATATATTATTTTTTCCTGTTTGTTTCCGTAACCAAGACACCAGCTTATGGATACATTATATTTTTACTGTAATCTCATCTACTTAAAAGTAGTATCCATGTAATAGTCAATTCGATAAATTGTACTAAATAAAATGTACTAAAATACCTCGTACTTTGCGCAAGCGTGTGCGTTTGTTTCTTTTTATATACAGGGTGGGCCAGAATTCATAACTCACGTGTTTATTTATAGATTATTTTTAAATAAAAAACTTGTGAGGCATATTAAGAAATAAAAAAATAAATTAAGAAACCTGCTAAGCATATTAAGAAATAAAATGATAAATGAAAACAATACAATAATAATAAAATAAATATGTTAAGAAATATAACTAACAATTGAGTCATGAATTCTGGCCCACCCTGTACATAAACCATAATTTGCTTTCGCCCTTAATATGGTGGATACCTAAATGTATTTGTGAGTGAATTTTTATATTATTATTCACTCACGAAAACATAGAGAGAGAGAGAGAGAGAGAGAGAGAGCGAGAGCGAGAGAGAGAGATGCCAATATATATCTCTCCTACATATATATATATATATATATATATATATATATATACAATGGTATTAAATAAATGGAAACTATATTTATAAAACCATATTTATTTTATTATATATATTTCAAGGGTACTAAAACACATTAGTACACAAAGTTTGTTTTATAAATAGAGACATACCCAGGAAAATCATACGGGGTCGATAAAATAAAGTACCAGTAATACACTGGGGTAATGGCTGGCTTTGTGCCAAAAGTAGAAACAATTATTGTAGGGATTATTAATTCTGAAGTTTATAATTGTTTCTAGTTTTGGCACAAGGCCAGCAAATATTCAGTGCATTACTGGTACTTTATTTTATCGACCCCGTAAGGATGAAAGGCAAAGTTAACCTCAGCGGGATTTGAACTCAGAATGGCAAGAGCCGTAACTCTATGGCGTCCGATCCTCTACCGATACTGCCAATGGTTTCTGATTTAGGCACAAGGCCAACAATTTTGGGGGAGGGGAAAGTCCATTAAATTGACCCCAGTGCATTACTGGTACATTATACGACCCCCGTAAGGATTAAAGGCAAAACTAACCTCGACAGGATTTAAACTCAGATCGTAAATGGCCGTAAGTCCACCGCCCTCATTTCTGAAGTTAATATTGGTTTCTTATATAGGCACTAGGCCAGCAATTTTAGGGGAGGGGAAAGTCGATTAAATCGACCCAAGTGCGTGAAAGAAAACGAAGCAAATGAAGCACAGGGATAATATTATTCAAGGTAATAATTGTTTCTACTTTTGGCACAAGGTCAGTAATTATACCAGTGTATTACTGGTACGTTATTTTATCGACCCCGTAAGGATGAAAGGCAAAGCTAACTTCGCTCTCAGTTCTGAAGTTAATATTAAAAGCGTAAATGAGGGGAAATGGGTACATTCAACTACCAATTGAATACATCTCACAGCTTCAGCTGTCTAATATTTTTCCTCTTGATTTGCCGATGTTCCTAAGATTTCCATATATTTATTTGCTTTAGTCTAATTTGAATAGCCAATAACGTCTGGCAGACTTCATAATACGAGGGTAGGATGAAAAGTTCATCGGCTTACCAAGATACTCTCATGGTATGACCAAATAAGGATTATTTTTCAACATAGTTCATGGAAAGAAACAATCCTTATTTGGTCATACCATGAGAGTATCTTGGTAAGCCGATGAACTTTTCATCCTACCCTCGTATTATGAAGTCTGCCAGACGTTATTTTTCAACATAGTTCATGGAAAGAAACAAGGCAATTATTAATAAGAAGAAATTAGTGCATGCAAGATTTCAGAGTCAGCCTATGAACTCTTCTGCCCACCCTCGTAAAATGTAATATTTATACATACCTTATAAATATTAGACATGTATTTGAAGGGAATATGTTTGGTTCGACTTGTTATTGAAATCTTGTCGTAGTCTTTAAAGTATCATGAAATTAACCCTTATTCTTCAAGCTTGATAAGGACTATGGATTTCTGAAAATCGGTATAAGACATACTATAGCTGGCATATATAACTGACCCTTGTATTTGACAAGTACATATGTTATCAATCCAATGAGCCAGGCAAGTGACTTGGGCAGAATTTGAACTGTTAACAGATTCCAACATAACTTCAGTAAACACTTTCGTAGATTCTGTAATTCTCACAGCAAACGCCATTTTTTTCGAGGTTTTTAATTTATTTTGAAAAGATGCCCAGCTGTTATTGATATTGGGGAGTAACAGTACTTTTGAGTTAAGTTTCACAGCGGTTAACCTTACTTTTTATCTTTCCATGACACTAAGAGTTTATACTGTGGTCAAATCAAGTAATACACGACCAAATATTCTTTCTCTGCACCAGAAATTGATTTTGTGAGCGAGAAGTATCATTAGATTTTTAAGTATAGTTTAGACGACAGAGAAAATAACAACCTGGTAAGAATAGTTCAGATTATTTAGTTAGCTATTTATCTCTTAAATCATCTACGTTGAAGCTTAGATTTGACTTGTCTTTTATCCGTCACTAAGCACCAGTGTGAAATTCTATCCGTTTTATGACATTGTCACTATCATAAAATGAAATCAAATACTTCGATAAAAATCCCTCTATATATCTTTTTTTCTGAATCATAAAGAATAAAACCCATAAATACCACATTGTTATTCAAAGTAAATTCTCTAAATCATTGCAATGATGTAAAAACATTTAGCGATTGCGCTGTAAGAACACGTAGCGTTACTAAATGTTTCAATAAAATAGATTCTTTGCGGTTTCTTTTTAAATGATTTATTTTCTTTAATATATAATTTTTTTTTGCTTATACATTTGTTTTTTTTTTTTTGCTTATACATTTGTTTCATTTTGTTTACTTTTGTTTCCTTTGGGATTTTTTTTTTTGTTTCTTTTGGGTTTTTTTGGGGGGGGGGTGCTGTATTACAAGGTGAATCAAAAATAAATGTTGGAATTACAGGGTTCTGTTTTAAATCTAAAATTACTATACATCTTTATCGAAAATCATTAGCAAACGAATGGAACAGAAAGTAATATCTATTATTCCTTGTGAATATATGATCTCTTCTCTTTGTTTTATATTCTTTAAGCACTTCCATTACAGTCGTTACAATTGTTTAACGAAAGGGCAAGACACTCGTTAGAATGTTGAACACAATAACTATTTGTAGAACCTGTGACAATTCCCCTCCGATTAGAGATTAAATTTACATGAATTTAAGTGTGCAGGTGTATGTATGGGCATGTGTGTGCACATGTGTGTGTCTGTATGTGTGTGTGTCTCTGTGTGTGTGTGTATGTATGGGGGGTGCTCGCGCGCGCGTCTCTGTGTAATGCGTAAGTTGAAAAGAGTTCTGTTCATCAAACCTGGCAGAAAATTGGTTTAACTGTAAATCAGCTACATTGAACAACAACAAGCAACTATAATAATAACAATGGTTTCTACTTTAGGCACAAGGCCAGCAATTGGGGGGAGGGGGCGTAAAGTCTTAAATCTTCCCCTGTGCATATTTTATCGATCGCATAAGTATTAAAGTGTAATCCTCGAGCATGTTTCCTTACTATTAATATTTTGAACATGTCTTTGATTTCCTTCTACAGTTAAGGTTGTTTAAGCCGTAACACTCAGCCTTTCTTCATTGTGGATTATATGTCAGCTGTTTTTGAGAGCGTAACATTCAAACATGTTGCGACATTGATATTATTGATAACTTTTATCTTTGATAAAATGTTCTAAGGCCTGCTGTTTCCAACACATAAACGTGTGTGTATCTCGTGATTTAAGTGTTTTTGTAGAATAACTTGAAGCCATTTGAGATCATCTGTGGCGCAAATATGGCTGGATTTCTTATTAAATAGTTTCTATTAAGTGTGCTTGAGCAAACTTAAATGTTGATGTAATTTCGTAGGAGGTATGTTGTCAAGTTAACTAACCTCGGAATACACATAAACATTGATAAGCAAACATTCCTGAGGTATAAGTTTGGATGATACAAAATTTAACACTTCTTGTCTAGTATCTTGTAGAGGTGCGTGGCCTAGTGGTAAGGGTGTTTAATGTACGATCATAATGTCGTGGGTTCGATTCCTGGGCTGGGTTGGTGTTGTGATCTTGAGAAAAACACTTCATTTCACGTAAGAAGTCCTAGATACTTCCTCTGCTATGTTATAGCTTACTAGCTCTATACGGACGTTTAAATTGATTAAATAAATAAATAAAACGTCGCTATACTGTATATGTTGAGTTGTGATATAGACAAAAACGCAACTTATTTTACTTTTCTACCATTCATCTAGTCCATGGGTGAGTAACATATTCCATTGGAGGGCCACTTTTCAACATTGGAACAACTATTAGGGCCATTAATATTTATTAAGCACTATTCCAAAGATTCACTACAACTTCTTTCCATAACACGGAACATGGAAATTATAACACACATAACCCTATCAGTGAAGCCCTTTAGTATAGGTCAACTAACAGAAAATTGTATTACAGTTACGAAAAAAATTCTAAATAAGCCTACAAGATAAAAATTAAAGACTGGCTAGTCTAGCGGGCTGAATTGTGCCCGCGGGTCGCCTGTTGCACTCCACTGATCTAGTCCAAAGTAAGTATCTTATATACTCGGCTCCTTCACTTGTCTGATAGTTCATTTTGATGACTTCAGAGAGGATCAAAGTCAACAGTGGCTTGATTTGAACTTAACGTGTATATAAAGATAACACAAGAAAGCTAAGATTATTGTCAGGGGTCATACCGAGTCTGCCATAAAGAGGCCGTCGATATTTCATTACTGATAGAACCATTAAAACATTTTGTGTGATATCGAACCATGATAGACAAGCGTGGGTGTACTTGTATTACGAAAATGTTATGACAGAGGATAAGAAATATATCAATAACAGAAATCGAAAACTTATGTAAATAATAATATTTACAAAAATAGCACAGTGTGGGTTATGAGACCAGAAATTCTTTTTTCTGTAGTCATAAAAACTTCTGAGATAATGTATAAAGAAAAGTAATATTGCACTGAAAAGAAACACTTTTCCGAACGACTCATTAATCTATGATCCGAAGAGAATAACGGATTTCTGTTATATCCTTGTATTGTAGGTGATACTGCTCTTAGAAAAAAAAGTAACCAAGCTAAAATGATCCTGTTCTTGTTTAGTAATTTCCTCAATGCAGTTGGCATAGCTTCATGTACTATCCAAAGTTTTGATTTATTTGGCTATTTGCCCATTAACCAGTATTTTACTTTCATTATTTATGTCTCTAGAGAACGTTTTGATATTTATTTCAAATATCTATTCAGAAGAAAGATACGCTCATGTTTTTCCTGCGAGGAGTTGCTTTAATCTATCATTTTTATTATTATCTGTTTTATTTTAATATTTGGTTAGTTTTGAGGGTGGTTTTGGTTGTTGTTTTTTAGGGGGTTGGAGAGGAGGTCCTATTACGTTGAGTGTGGAGGTTATGTCTTTCCTGTAATACTTTTTACTATTATTCTTTTTTAATTATTTGCGCTGGATTTTGTTAGGCTTAGCTGAAGAGGACCTTCCTTTATTTAGGAGGACAGATTAGGATTTGGGGAGATACTGCTATGGCTACTAATTAACTTAACCAATTGGTTCTCATGTTTGGTGGACAAATATATTTGAAGTTCACTGAGATGTTTAGCTATTATTTCACGGAGATCTTAGTGTATTCCTAGATTGGCTGGGGATTTTCTGTTTTCCTTGATTCATATTTAATGACTTCGTTATGGTCACTGCAATTTTCTTTATTGTTTCTTATGGAATTTCCTCACCGTTGACTATAAATACCCTGATATAATTATTTTATTTACTATTAATTATCGTATCAAAAGCACATTTTCGATGTGTATCCAATATATATATACACTATATGTGATGTCGTCCAAGGGAAAGGCAAAAGCCGATACACCTTGGCACCAGTGACGTCGCAATTCATTTCTACAGCTGAGTGAACTGGAGAAACGTGAAATAAAGTGTATTGCTCAAAGACACAACACAAAGCCCGGACCGGGAATCCAACTGACAACCTCACGATTGTAAGTCCGACGCTCTAACCACTAAGCTATGCGCCTTCTTTGTGGAAGGCTGCTGGTCTTCCACAAACACATATTGCGCTGGCTAGAGTCTCGGAGGAGAATTTTCTAGTTACACAACATGGTAATTCGGTCATTCGTGACCGAAGGAGGCTTACCAGTTTTAAAGGATGTTCATGTTTTACGTCCAACGTCATTTGTGTTTCTATGCTATATATTCATGGACACTAGCTGTTATCATCTTTTGAGAGGACTTGGTGCCTAATGTTCGTGTTGCATGTGGTTTCTAGCAGGATAACATTAAACACACGCTTTATCATTCATCATAAATCTCACACCGATGAATATTGCCTCTATGGCGGGAAATAACTACAGAATACGTGTATATGGGGTTGAAATGATTAACCATATTGTCTGTGGCAATTCATTCTTAGCCAAAACGGAATATATCCACAGCTACTGTCTTGTTTCTTGTATCTCTCACACCCTTCCTCTCTATATATATGACAAACACAGTGAAGGCGGCAGAGGAGTTGATGCAGGAGGTGGAGACTGTGTCGATGAGTGTGGGGCTAAGAATTAATGAGATTAAGACGAAGTTTCTGGTAGAGAATATTAAGAAGCAAGAGAAGATTATTAATGTAGGCGGGAAGCCGCTAGAATTGGTTGAGGCCTTCCTGCATCTGGAAGCAAAGATATATATATATATATATATATATATAGTAATAATAATAAATTTGAAGACTAAAATCCAAAGAGGGCTCGATAAGGATAAATATATATCAAATATATAAGAACCATAGAGCAAATAGTTTCAGAAGATCCCGTTAAGGGTGAAAGCAGCGATTCTTTGCTTAAACTTTAATCTGTTATTTTAATAAATATATATATATATATATATATATATATATATATATATATATATATATATATATATATATATGAACAAAGTAGAGGTGTTGCATTAAGAAATTTATTTATCAATCCTGGTTACAATTGTTTCACAAGCAGTCGGCTCAAGATCCGGGTTAATGCGCCAAACTAGATTCCAAATCTGCCTGATCCTCAGACCAGTGCTATCACAACAAAATCCACCTCGGATCTGTGGACGAACCAGCCAGTTGCAAACAAGTATAGAGAATGTCCAATTCACCAGACGCACGTACGCCATACAGGACAAGTAAACAATCGATATATATATATATATATATATATATATATATATATATATATATATATATATAGGAAAAAGTATGACCCCGACGGCAGAGCTTAAGCCGTTTCGACGGCTATTTGAGTCAGGAAATAGCCGTCGAAACGGGTTGAGCTCTGCCGTCGGGGTCATACTTTTTCCTATTTCCCACTCTACTACCCTAAGTATTGAGTACTCTGGTTCCTTACCACAATTCCTTTGTTATATATATATATATATATATATATATATATATATATATATATATAATAAATATACCCACGCAAATACATACGAACACATACACATATATACAGAGAGAAAGAGTGTATGAGAGAGACAAGAAACAAGAGAGAGATTTATATACAGAAGAGAAGTAAAATGTCTGACTAGATAATGTATTGTGACGGGCAATTCCAGTTCAACACAAGTGCAGACATTACATTATAATTTGCGGCAATGTAGACCAGATGTAATTGAAAGGATAGTAATTAGACATTTTTTTTTCATTTCAATTATTTATTATAAATAAATATTGAGATATGAAGTGGAAAATTACAAGTAGATACTCCTACAGAAATATATGTGTGGGTTGGTGCATATATATATAAATATATATATATATATATAGTGAAAAATTGAAGAATAACATGGTCAGCTGTACAAAAAGGGTTTTATTTACAGTATTAACAATTGTTTCATTGATTAGGTATGTCTAAAGGCCGCTAATCACTCGAAGTTGTCTCACTCGACCTTAAATACAGTGTTTGCCTGATCAAATCATCGGAATACTGAATAAAATACACGCGGTGTTTGTATTTATAGATACAACGGAGAATCAAAACAACATCAATAATAATAAAAAGAAAAAGAAAAAAATAATAATAAAGAAGTTAGAATGAAGATGATAAAAAATAAGTTAAAAAAATATATATACGTGAAAAAAATATGAACATAATACGATTGTTGGTGATGGTGGTTAAAGTTATAGTGGTGTGTAAGTATAAAGATGTGATGAGGGTATAAATACTATTAATATGAAAATAAATATTAAATATATACATATGTAGTGGTTAAATTTCAGTGGTTAAATATTCAGTTGATTTAGGTTTATTTAAAACTCCGTTATATATATATTTCCCTGGGGACTATCAGTTATGATAGTCTGAGCTCTTCAGGCAGCAAAACCTAAAGTAAACAGTGAAAGATCCTAAGAAACCCTTAAATTTGGAAAAATCCAATAATTTCCCCGAAAAAGATTTTCTCTTCATGAACGCGTGGTGTTGTTTCTTCGATATAAACAAATGTATCTGGAATATCGAGTTTGAACTACGAGAGTATTGGAATTCATAGAGTAATTAGAAGAACTCGGCGCAAAAAAGCTGTTAAAACAGCCAAATGCAATCAATGGTGGTGTCGGGTAAAGTTTACCTAAAAAAAATAACAATCAATGGCTAGAAGTGTGTAGGTCCGTAGAAGTGATAGGAAGAAATGAGAAAGGGATAAAATATTCGAGAGGGGATCTCACAAACATTAAATGTTCTCATCAGCTTTTAGACAGCCTGTGCTTTCGACGATTTAATGTATGTGTCCCTGTGTGTGTCATGATTATATATATATGTGTGTGCGTATGTGTGTGAGTCCTGGGTTCAATGGGGGTAACCACAGTAAGGTACTCAATACATTAGTAGAGTGTAAACATGAATGTAAAATAGAAATGGCTTCTACAGGACTAGAACTGTTTCATTAAAAGGAAATCATCACGAAAGCTCAGATGATTTCCTTCGAATGAAACAGTTTTAGTCCTATAGAAGCCACTTCTATATTAAAATTTATATATATATATATATATATATATATATATATATGTGTGTGTGTGTGTGTGTGTATTAATATATATATATGTATATATATATATATGTATATGTGTGTGTGTGTGCGTGTGTATTAATATATATATATGTATATGTGTGTGTGTGTGTGTGTGTGTGTGTGTGTGTGTGTGTGTGTGTGTGTGTGTGTGTGTGTGTGTGTGTGTGTGTATTAATATATATATATGTATATATATATATATATGTGTGTGTGTATATATATATATATGTATATATATATATATGTATATGTGTGTGTGTGCGTGTGTATTAATATATATATATGTATATGTGTGTGTGTGTGTGTGTGTGTGTGTGTGTGTGTGTGTGTGTGTGTGTGTGTATTAATATATATATATGTATATATATATATATATACATGTGTGTGTGTGTATGTGTGCATTACGTGTGGATGTCGATAACCATGTCATTGTATAGTAGTGTAGATAACAACGAATAACAATAATTTCTGGAGTATTATTCCACCTTTATCCCTTCCGCTTCCAAACCTGATGCAAGATCTTTGACGAGCTGTCCAAAATTGAAACTATTTCTAAGTTATATATATATGCTTTCTGACACAACATCATATTCACCAAAAGCCAAATTCTTCTCAATAATATTTCGGAATATTCTTATTGCGATAGTATTGAATAACCGGTAAGGTCACAAGAAGAAGCTAAAGATACGAAATTATTCTTATCTTGCTTATTCGCCCTGACATTCCCCACAAAATCCTGAATTCAATTATTATTATCTTAATACCGTCCTTGAGTAATTCTTTTCTTCTTGAAACAGGAATTTGTTAGAATTTTAGTGAATATACGTAAACATAGTCTCAGGCTTTAAATGAATGTTTGGGATTGATATAAATATTCATGATTAACAAAACCACACGACCCAGGAAGATTATTCAGGTTTGATAAAATGTTTACGACTATAACACTATTCAGATTTTACAATGTTTACAAAAATCCTTAAGAAAAACATTTGTTGAAAGGTTTAACAAGCATTTGTGCGAATGTTGTAACACGCTTTACAGGACTGTAAATAGTAATTTATCAAAATATTTACAGAAACGATTGTGTATCCTATAGTTGTTCTAATTAGAAATGCAACTATATTATATTCCTTAGCTGCCAGATGAGGTTTTAGCATTTCTTCCACTCCACTACCATGGCGAAAAAAATAGTTTCAAAATCTGATATCTCTTTTCTTGCTATATTCTATAATCTTCTACTTCTTCTACTTCTTCTTCTTCTTCTTCTTCGGCCACTTATTCATGAGAGGGTTGTGGGGGCAGAGTTCTCAAACACTCCTTCCAGTGGGTCCTGTCAGAAGCAACCGTCTCCAATTGATCCAGCTGGATCCCCAAGCGTGACCAACCAAGCTCATGGATGTTATCCAACCATCTTGTTCGATCGAGGTCTACCCCTCGTATAGTATAGAACAATGTTGAATATAGCACAATGTTGAGAGCATTTCAAACAAGACGGTGAACTGATTTTTCTTCCTCTTCTTCGGCCACTTATTCCACTTATTTACACAAATATACATTCATACAAACACACATACACACACATATTGTGTGACGGACGGACGGGCGGATGGACGGACGTAAATTGCTCAAATTTATATATAGAATAATGGGTATACTAATCTCTACTAACAAACTGATATGAATATATCTAGTACGTTAAGAAAAAGTCTGACGTTTTCGCCAGTAAAGTTTTTATAATTGGTCGCTCACAAAATATTCTCAAGTTCCATCTTCAAAACCCTATGGTATATTTGTATAATGTATTTCCAGTGTAAATACTTTCGATACAACCTTCATTCTTGATCATATGTTTGCTGTATCAAGATTGATTTAGGGATAAATCACAGCAGTAATAACAAGGACAACAGCCAAACTAACAACTATATTAAGACAAAATATGAAAAATGATCTACGTGTATTATATATAGTTTCATATATAAAATATGATAGGGTAGAATTTTATCAAATTTGCTAGTATATAAATCATCAACCACGAAAGTATTGTAACCTTACTGCAGGGTATTAGCGATTGTTAATCATTAACGCAACATTAACTTGCTCAAAACGTATAAATATATAACTAAAACCTATCAATACAAGATGTATATATAATTTACGACCACACTTTCTTCAGACTGCTGCAACTAAATGTGCAATCACTAGGATATACGAAGAGGAATTAAGAAAAATACTGTAAATCTAACATTAATCTAAATTCATTGGTTGTCTCGTTTGATCCAACGTAGCATAAACACACACATAAATATATACCCATAAACTGACTGATACAGTGTTGTATATTATGTACGAAACTTAGAGAAAAATCAATACCATAGTCCATTCTCACGCTCTATATAGAAATGATTGCTATTTTCACGTAATAAATTCTGGAAAATAAAGTCTAATCCTTGCTAATTGTGACGCTCATTGTCACAGTGATATTAAAACTTTCTGGCTCTCTCCTAGCATACGTCATTTTAAAGTATAAATATAATTAGGCATGGCCTAAATGTATTTGGTAAGGGCTGGCGTGGGCCTAAACAACTAGAGCTACGAGCTAAAACATACAAAATTATAGCAAAATTAAAACAACATACTCTTCGTATTCATCCCGTTTTCTATACTTCAGCCACCAAACTGACTAGTAATCCAATATAAACAAAAACAGCAACATTGACAACATTATTAACCTCATTAGGGTCGGACGCCATGCTTTGAACTCAAATCTGGCAAGGTTAACTTTGCCTTTCATCCTTACGGGTTCGATAAAATAAAGTACCAGTAATCCACTGGGTAATTGTTGGCCTTGTGCCTAAAGTAGAAACAATTATTAATTGGCAGTATCGGTAGAGGGTTGGACGCCATGCTTTGCAGCAAAGAGTTACGGCCCTTTATGATCTGAGCTCAAATCCCGCCGAGGTTGACTTTGCCTTTCATCCTGACGGGGTCGATAAAATAAAGTACCAGTAATGTACTGGGTAATTGCGGGCTATGTGCCAAAAGTAAAAACAATTATTAACAACTGCCACGGTGGATTGTCAATATCGGTAGAGGGTCGAACGTCATGCTTTGCAGCATAGAGTTATGGCCCTTTGCGGTCTGAGTTCAAATCCCGCCGAGGCTAGCTTTGCCTTTCATCCTTACGGGATCGATAAAATAAAGTACCAGTAATACACTGGGATAATTGCTGCCCTTGTACCAAAAGTAGAAACAATTATTAACAACTGCCACCGCGACAGCTTTTGCTTGGTTGCTCAAATTCCTAGAAATAGCAGCCAAATCTCCCTCAGATTGCAGTTACTGTCATGAAAAGAGCTCGGGATATATTGGTACATTAAGAAGCGTAATTGCTGAAATATGTACACAGATCCTCGTGGCAGTGGAGACTTCTGGTGTCCTTGGCTTTAGGGTCACATCCCTGCTCACCACCATCGGCACAGAGTTGGCTACTTCACTAGCTGGAATGGTTTTTCCAGTGTGTGTCCTTCACCATCCTCCGGGGAAACGCCTTCTCCATTCTGTCCGCCGGGGTCGCTGGGTGGCCAGCGTGTGGGCCTCCATTTGCTCACAATAATGAGAGATGGGGAGAGCGGGAGAGACGAAGGCAGTGACAGTGGGCGTGTGGGCCGCCATTTGCTCACAATAATGAGAGATGGGGAGAGCGGGAGAGACGAAGGCAGTGACAGTAGGCGTGTGGGCCTCCATTTGCTCACAATAATGAGAGATGGGGAGAGCGGGAGAGACGAAGGCAGTGACAGTGGGCGTCTGGGCCCCCTTTTGCTCACAATAATGAGAGATGGTGAGAGCGGGAGAGACGAAGGCAGTAACAGTGGGCGTGTTGGCCCCCTTTTGCTCACAATAATGAGAGATGGGGAGAGCGGGAGAGACGAAGGCAGTGACAGTGGGAGATTGGTTCCTTTGTGCTAGGATCTCGTGTATATTAGATAATGGCTTTCCTTTCTATATTATCACATCTGTAATTCTTTGTTTTAGATTTGCTCAGTCACGGCTGGTCTGGTGCAGGTCAACAACAACAACAGCAGCAGCAAGTATCACAAATAGCAATGATAACAATACCAAACACATTTTTGTTATATCATAAGAACTATCATCAGTTCGACTACCACCACTATCACCACCACCTCCACCACCATCATCACTAACACCACCACTACGATCACCACCATCACCACCTCCACTACCACCACCACCACCACCACCGTCACTGGCAACACCATCACCACCACGACCACCCTCATCATCACCACCACTACCGCCACTGCAACCACCACCACCACCATCTTCGCCAGCAGCACCATCATCATCACCGTCATCAGTATCGATGAACCCTCATGAGGTTGATCGACTTACTATGATTGGCAGCCAAATCCCCCATAAATCACATCCTACCGTCTTACAAGAAGACTACATCGAACAACGTGATCCTAAACACAGAGTATTTGAGAGACAAAAATACAAGAAGAATCAGGTTACTGCTGAAATGTCTTTTGATCATAAATGTGTTTGATGAGAACTGATTTGAAACTAAAAAAAACAACAACAATTTAAATAGCAAAGGAGATTAAAACCATTCATCTTGTATTTCAGTGAATAACAGCAACATATACAAAAGATGTGTTCTGTTTCATAGACTAACAAGCAACTGCCTTTTGAATTCCTATGTGTAATTCTTTATCAAAGATAAATACACTCCTACATACTCATGTTTCGAAAGATATCATTAGATTCTATCAAACGGAATTCAAATAACCCAATTCGATCTGCCCTTTCTTCTTATGCAAATATCATTCTTCATAGAAGCATACGGTCATGTCACATGGCTTAGGCTTGTGATAGTAAATATTTCGTATCATCCAAGTGGAATTGGCTCAAAGGTTATCAAAATATAATACAATATCTTTAAATACCACGTTTACTAACACCATCGTTCCTCGACAAATATTAATGTACTTCGTGTAGTTATACGGCAAAGTTAACCACAGAAAGATATACCATGTTATTTCATTTGATTCTTTATGTATTTTTATGATATCTTGAATTTTGTGGATGATATAGCCTTCCAACGGGTCAATTACTAGTTTCCTCTATTTTCAATATTGAGAATAACAAGGGTGGTGGATTAGCAGTATCGGTAGAGCGCCGGACGATATGTTTTATTGCATAGGGTTACGCCCCTTTACGATCTGAGTTCAAATCCTGCCGAGGTTAGCTTTGCCTTCCATCCTCACGGGGTCGATTAAATAAACTACCAGTAATGCACTGGAGTCGATTCAATCGATTTTTCCCTCGCAAGAATTGTTGGCCATATGGATAAATCAGTAACCAATATTGTACAGGCACAAGGCCAGCAATTATTCCAGTGCATTACTGGTACTTTATTTTATCGACCCCCGTAAGGATGAAAGGCAAAGTTAACCTCGGCGGGATTTGAAATCAGATCGTAAAGGGACGTAACTCGATGCTGCAAAGCATGGCGTCCGATCCTCTACCGATACTGCCAATCCACCGCCTTGGCGGAATATTAACGGAAGGTACTCTGGTTAGAAAGCAGTGATTTACTCGTTTTCTTAACGGTTGTTTGAAAATACAAGGATTTTTATCAACACGCTGACGCGTATGTGTATATATGTGTGCGTGTGTGTATGGGCATATACATACATTTATATGTATGAGTATATAAATATAAACGCGCAAACACAGACACACTTACAAAAATACACATTCACAGACATACGTTCACACAAATACACATACATCCACATAAACATTCACACAAATACACAGAGACACACAAATTTATACAAACACACAGAGTGTAGCAAATGGAACGCCACCCGCTGTTTTGCTATAGTTTTTTTTTTTTCACCATCCTCCTTCCTTCCTTTTACACATACATACATTTACACAAATACACACACATTGTGTGACGGACGGAAGTCTCTCAAATTTAAATATAAATTACACATTCACGCTCTAATATAAATTTATCAATATTTCATAACTCATCTTTCTACTAATTATATCCATTTGTTGTTAAAACAAAATGTTTATTTTGTTTTCATGGGTATGTTCTGCTCACAGTTACCGGTGAAAGTGGGACATTTGATTTATATACACTTTTATTGGTTTCATTCATTGAACGGAGACTACTAAGGCACCCCCTTCAAGCGTTTAAGGAAAGCACATCGACCCCCTGCAATCATTTCCATACGGAAAATAAGTGGACACAACATAAACACCGACCCACATACCTATATAATGTATGCATACAACAGGCTTCTACACAGTTTACATCTACCAAATTCCATTCACACGAAATTGCTTGTCCCTAAGCTATTATTGGAGACATTTAACCAACCACTTGATGACGAAACGTAATTCAACTAGGCTTGCACTTTCTTAGTTATAAATTACGTTAGTTTTTCTTTATAAATGGAACGAAATTGAATTTTGTTTGACGTCTCCAGGAATAGGAACTATTGCCAAATACATCAATTTTCGAATACCTAGAAGCTACTTCTCTCTAAATACCAGTGTTTCTCCTATACATTACTTCATGGAAATGTATTTCTGATCTTACACACATTTCTTTCTTCTATTTATATTGAAGAAATTCAAATATTATAGAGATTTCATCAGTTGCATTTAATGTTATTTGTACTAAATTTCTAATAACCAAATTTCTATTGCAATTTAAGGTTCGGCTCTTCTGCGTTCAGACCTGGTGTACGTGTGTGTATATGCTTACTTCTATTCATTCGATCTGACAGTCAGATGTTCTCCTTTATACCAGCTTACTGCTTGCTGGAGAGAAATTCCTTGCCATATGTGTTTTTTTTGGGGGGGGGAGGTTCTTAACGTCCCAGTAAACCCTTGTTTTAGTTACTCATGAGAATTTCATAAGATATATTTAACTAAGTCTGGGACAATATCACCATCACACTACATCATCTACATCACCACCAAACCATACTACATTTAAGTTTTATCAATGAATATGTAAAAAAAACACAGCTCTCTTTTCAATTCACAATATTCTGAAAATGTCTATCAATTGTTAAGAGGATAATATATTTATATCTTATATATACATATCTAACCCTGCAACTTCAGATCATTTAATACCATTCAAACAGTAGAATCATAACTATTTAATTATATCTTAATTTCAAATCCAAATGGTGTTGACTTTCTGTTCTAGAATTCTAGGGTGGGTGAGATAATACAACAACAGCGAAATTTCGGAGTTGATATGATCTGATATACTAAATTGCAATGTCCAGTCTCCATTGTAAAATGTATTCTCATTCGTTCACTGCCCAGTATCCTCATCATTATATTGTACACACAAACACACACAGCAGAGAAGAAATAGAAAAAGGAGGGAAAGATTCCCGCAAATAAAAGGAGCTTAGTTATCGAGAAAATAGCGTGTCGGGTTATAGTATATGTGTGTGTATATATATATATATATATATATATATATATATATATACGGGGTAACAAATAATAATTAAATGCAGTCCACTTAGGTATAGTCCAGTTATGGTATTCCAGGTAGTGGATGATATCAACGCTTGGCTTGGTTTGACACAACAAGGCGTTTTCATAGTGATGCTGCGGGTATGCTGTAATTCCTATGTTGTAAACACTTGGAGTAATAATAAATCAGGAAAGAAGGTTGACATGGTTTGCTATACAAAAAAGGTTTTTAATCTCATAGCTTTGTGGGACGGAGAAGCAGGAGGCATTGAGTTTGGACCCAAACTCAATGCCTCCTGTTTCTCCGTCCCACAAAGCTATGAGATTAAAAACCTTTTTTGTATAGCAAACCATGTCAACCTTCTTTCCTGATTTATATATATATATATATGTATATATATATATAATGAAGAGTAACTCACAACCTCTAACTGGATTACCTATAACTATAACGTGTTGCCCCATATATATAGGAACTGGGCATATCAGAGTATTGACAAAATTATACACCTCAACAACATATGTACTTGTCTATACAACACTAATTCGGACTGCCTGAAGAGGTCACAGCCAAAGATGGCTGTCACCGAAATATATATATAGCAGTAATAAACGAAGCTAAATTTTAAACATTTGACTTATTTATTTTACTTTATTTTATTTTTTATATGTATATATATATATATATATATATATATATATATATATATATATTTATTTATTGAAATAACAGATTAAAGTTTAAGCAAAGAATCGCTGCTTTCACCCTTAACGGGATCTTCTGAAACTAAAAAAAATCAATCTGTGAACGCAGAAGTAAATATTTCGAAAAACGTTGCAACCGAAGGAAAACAGGAAGACGATACTTTGGTCCGTGAAGACGTTCCCTGGCAATGAACGGGAAGATAATACGAAGATAATACGTCGTTATGTGGATGTCGTTAAGGGCGGTCGTTTGGCAGTATCGGTAGAGGATCGGACGCCATGCTTTCCAGCATAGTTACGTCCCTTTACGATCTGAGTTCAAATCCCGCCGAGGTTGACTTTGCCTTTCATCCTTACGGGGTCGATAAAATAAAGTACCAGTAAAGCACTGGGTAATTGCTTGCCTTGTGCCAAAAGTAGAAACAGTTATGTGGATGTATATAAATATATATATATATATATATATATATAGGAAATGAGTCAGGACCCCGACGGCTGAGCTCCGGCCGTTTCGACAGCTAGATCTGAACTGTTCGGATCTAGTTGTCGAAACGGCCGGAGCTCAGCCGTCAGGGTCCTAACTCTTTTCCTATTACCCACTCTACTACCCTAAGTATTGAGTACTCTGGTGCGTTATGGTCCACCTGGTATCCTCCCACACCCTCTTTGTTATATATGTGTGTGTGTGTGTGTGTGTGTGTGTGTGTGTGTGTGTGTGTGTGTGTGTGTGTGTGTGTGTAGTATCAGTATATGCGCACAGAAAAAGGTTACATAAAACGAATAAACAACTATATCTCTACCTCGTTAGCCACTTTTCTGGTGTACAATTTCGAGCACTAATGTAGTATTGTATTTGCAATGCCAGATTACGCAAGAGAGTGGAGAATTGCTTTGTTGTTGAAATGGATTCGTGATGATAACAAAACAAGAAAATTCACGGCAAAACCGAACATAAATAGATAAAATTAGTGCAACTAGATATAAATAAAGAAGAGACATGTAAAATGTGCAACAAACCAATGCCGAAAGAAGGAAGAAATTCTGATTTTCATCAACGATATGTGGTGAAGTGATTTAGTTTAACAAAATAAAATGAGGGAACCTACCGAATTGTGTGTGCGTGCGTGCATTTACCATTTAACATGTTAAATGCTCATAAATCTACATTTTTTATCCGGAGCCAGCATTTGGTTTCTTTTCTGTCTTTGAAACACACTTTCCTGATAGAGATTCTGAAACTTTTATACAACATTATTCTTTCTGTTGTGTTACCTTTTGACACATTATTGAATTTTTCTCTGATGTTTCTCAAGATAGTTCGGTAAATTTGATTGTGGCGCCAATCAGATCATTTACTTAAGTGTTCTATGACAGTTTGTCAATATATATATAACACTTCTATCTGCAAATGCGAACATTCATTTCTTCGTCCACAAGTGTTGATGTAATTTCATTCAGTAATATCTTTTGTCTATGAAAACCCGCTCATTTTTGCTCTTTGTCTCGATCTTTATAAAGAACTTCGCAGCATCTGCGGTAAAAAAGGGCCCCAGAACGCATTTCGAACTTTCTTGAAGAAGTTTCATCTCCGATGTACCATTAAAGTTTTAAGGGAGAGTTTTAAAATTCACATAAACTACATGAGCTGCTGAACCCAAACCAAAATAGAAACAATTTATTCATGGAGAAAAGATGAGAATCGTATATTATGAAGTGAATTATTATAAAACTGAGACGATAAACTTTCTCTTACCCAATATACTGCATTTTCTAGAAAATTCTGAGGTTTGGTACGAGTGAAAAGAACAAAATAGCTACTTCAAGGAAATTTCAATCCATTATCTAAATCTTAATTCATGATCATTAAACCAGTGCATCATCATACAACATATAAAATATTTTACATATGTGAATATATATATATATATATATATATATGAACCAGTAAGACCCCGACAGCTGAGCTCAAGCCGTTTCGACGGCTAATTCTGGACTCAGTCCAGAATTAGCCGTCGAAACGGCTTGAGCTCAGCTGTCGGGGTCTTACTGGTTCCTATTACCCACTCTACTACCTCAAGTATTGAGTACTTTGGTGCGTTATGGTCCACCTGGTTCCTTACCACATTTCCTTCGTTATATATATATATATATATATATATATATATATATATATATATATATATATATGTGTATATATATGCAAAGGTTATATTTAATTTGTTGGAATTCAACAAACTTAAAATTTTTATAACCGATGTAAAGCACTCAACAATGTAGTGGAGTAAATATTCATTATATTAATAAATGGAAACTATATTTATAAAACCATAATTATTTTATTATATATATTTCAAGGGAAACCAAGGCAAATTTTGGTGCGCTTTCATCAGATAAAATATAAAATTTGTTTTATAAATGTTGACATACCCGCAGAAGAACAACCTTGACGGTTGGAGGTTCGCTGGATAGTCATTGCCTTGGATGTCCTTGAAATATATATAATAAAATAATTATGGTTTTATAAATATAGTTTCCATTTATTAATATAATGTATATATATATATATATATATATATATCGTTTCTGAATTTGTTTAGCAAGATTCTTTATCTGAAAACGTGTGTTGAAACCGATATTGTTATACTTTGGGAGGGTCATGTTGCCAATAAGAAACACACGCACCAGTTGCTTTCACTTCAATTTATTATAATAAATTTATAAATTTAGGAATTTATAAATTTCCGGTTGGTTGGTTGATTGATTCCACAACCAGATGATTGTTTGAACACACATAAAAACAAGATGGCGTAGGACAGAACCAAATATAAAGAACTTTGACAATATATAAACAATCATCTGGTGGTGGAACCAACCAACCAACCGGAAATTTATAAATTCCTAAATTTATAAATTTATTATAGTAAATTGAAGTGAAAGCAACTGGTGCGTGTGTTTCTTATTGGCAACATGACCCTCCCAAAGTATAACAATATATATATATATATATATATATATATATATATATATATATATATATAGTTATACTTGGGGAGGGTCATATTGTTGTAATAATATTGCCAGAAATAATAACAGAACACACTGTTTGGTTGGTTTTCGCTTCTGTATCTTTTATATCTCCATTGTTACTATATATATATATATATATATATATGTATGTATATATATGTATGTATATATATGTATATATATATGTGTGTGTGTATGTGTGTATGTGTATATGTGTGTGTGTGTATGTGTGCGTATATATATATATATATATAACGAAGCGGCGTTGTTATCAGATAGTTGTTGTTTTCTGTTGTTTTGAATTATACACTGCCTTAAGTATAAATAGAAAACGAATGAGTCCTTATCCGAAACGAACAGCTTGTATTCTTCTTTAATTAGAAATTTGGTTGAATTCCAAGTCTGCTAGGGACAGCCTATAGTCAGTCGATTTGACTTCATCCGAGTTTAAACTGAAAACCTGGAGAGAAGAAACTAGATATTTTAAAGCGGGCAGTATGCCGTCTACTTTCACTTGGAAATAAATATATATATATATATAGTAATAAAATAAATTTGAAAACTAAAATCCAAAGAGCGCTCGATAAGGATAAATATATATCAAATATATAAGAACCGTAGAGCAAACTGTTATTTTAATATATATATATATATAAATTAATAAAAACAATGAAATAAAAACAAAGAACAAGTTCCTTATATTAAAAAATTCATCATTTTACGATCGTTTCTAGAATGTATATGTGTGTTGGTATGTATATCATATAGATCTATGTAAAAATATTACAAATTACCAGAGGAAATATTCATACCTTCACATATACATGCTGTCTTCAGAAATGATCTTTCTGTCTTCAGAAACAATCTTTTAATCTTGAGAGATTTTAAGCAAGGTTGAAGACACTACGACTCTATTTCGAATCTTTACACGGATCGTATACTTCAGTAACTATTTCACCTCAGCCACATCTTTAAAATATTATAACTGTAACGTCAAATGCTACCTTGGGCGTTCGACTTAAGATCAAATTCCAAAATCTGAAGTCCTGCAGACACCCAAAGAAAACCATGGTTACAGTTTTAAATATCACTGTACTAGTGCCAAACTATTAATATTTGTTTGTTTCGTCTCCGCAAAGACTAATGGCATTGGTCCATTCATTAACTAGTCTCTGGCTAAAAGTCCTGGCTTCATTTATTGCCGCCAACCAGTAGAGACAGACGTCGGCTACTTTAATTGACTGTCCAATGCTTTCAGGAACTGGCTATAGTATTGGCTAGCAAAAATCTATACTTAGACGCCATGATAAATTTTCATATATTAAATGTCTACATAGTCGATTAAATTGATTCAATATATTACGGTTTCTATTTCACTGATCTTGTGTGGTAATGAATAATGAAAGTTTCGTGTGACGATTAATTTCATAACATAGCAAGGCGGGTTTAAAATATTGTTAAACTTTGAATATGCCTTTTACTGTCTCAGTCGTATCCATCATCTCAAACATAAAAAGCTGTAGAATCATCATTACTATCCCGACAGGCCAAACGAAGAATTGAATCTAAATTTAAAGGTAAAGGCAGGGACTGTAATCAATGAAAGTCGTAGAATACAAGTAATGGCTTTTAAGCAAAGCTTATGTTGTCATATTAAGATACATTTATATCTAAAAAATTTTTTAAGAGTCTAATATCATTTTAGATTGATTCAAAGTGTTTTGGCTACATATATAGATATGCCTGCATTAGTATCGTTATAAGATTCTTTTTTGCTGCCGCCCGTTTATGCTTGCACTACACATAATTACCTCGATTTTTTGTGAGTTTATATTTTGTCAGCCTTTCACTTTTATATATCCTAGACGTATCCATAACATATAGTAGATTTTCCTTTTGCCTTTCATGGCTGCATCTGTTTTTATTTCAACTGTATTCGGTGTCTTGCCAACATTTGTGGTCATTATAATAGCAATGCGGGACGGTGCACTATATTATCTAATAACGGCCATTTTTGTTCATTTTGTCCACTACTAATTACCTAATTTCAATTCATTGCATTAAGAACATAGCTTATTCTTGCTATAGTTGTTATACTGATATCCTGTTGTTTGTTTCCCGTTTTAATTCTTTCTCGGCTATACATATATTCCGTCTGCAATGGGTCTTTGCATTCAGTTTTCATAAATAGACTGTCTAAGTGGTTAATCCTGTCCATTTTGCGTACTCTAAAGTGCATAAGTGCCATTTCCTGGTGTATTTCGCAATTGTCTATTTCTTAATTAACTTTTAGTTACAATGTTCTCAAAATGTTTCCCATCTATTGAGGTTTAACCCTCAATTATATCCTCATATCGCTTCTATTGTCCAGCATAGAATCATTATTGGCAGTATCGGTAGAGGGTCGGACGCCATGCTTTCCAGCATAGTTACGTCCCTTTACGATCTGAGTTCAAATCCCGCCGAGGTTGACTTTGCCTTTCATCCTTACGGGGTCGATAAAATAAAGTACCAGTAATGCACTGGGTAATTGCTGGGCTTGTGCCTAAAAGTAGAAACAATTATTTAATCACATTTGCTTTGCAGCAAAGAGTTACGGCCCTTTATGGTCTAAGTTCAAATCCCGCCGAGGTTAACTTTGCCTTTCATCCTTACGGGGTCGATAAAATAAAGTACCAGTAATGCACTGGGTAATTGCTGGGCTTGTGCCTAAAAGTAGAAACAATTATTTAATCACATTTGCTTTGCAGCAAAGAGTTACGGCCCTTTATGGTCTGAGTTCAAATCCCGCCGAGGTTAACTTTGCCTTTCATCCTTACGGGGTCGATAAAATAAAGTACCAGTAATACACTGGGATAATTGCTGGCCTTGTGCCAAAAGTAGAAACAATTATTTAATCACGGTATTTAATATACATTTATAAATAGTTTGTCAACACATTATAAATTACAGACACATTAAAACATATTTATCCTAATTACTTCATACACGTCATCAGTATATTTACATTTTAATTGATTTTAATCCTTACAGAATTCTTTCGTGAGAAGTAAATAGAGTCATTTAGCTAAAGATACAGTAATATTTTCCATAAGTCCTTAAAACCAGGCTGGCTAACGTTTCCTGCATAATATTCCACGAGATTTCTGTTTGTTATTTACGTTTTAAATATAATTCATCTGTTCTATTGCTTTTTAAAAATTCACTCTTCATCTATTTTTTGTATCTTTTATTTTTACTGGCTTCATTTAAGACTACAGATATTGATAGAAGCGATTCAATCGTTTATATCAACCCTACTATATTTTCAGATACTGCTTTTACCGACGGCTTAAAAACAAAAGGCAAAAATATACTCAGCATAAAGGGATATGACCGTGACAGATATAGATCGAAGATATTTTCGTTCGAGGTTCCAGTTTTTCCATTTCACGCTCATAGACTCACACGCACCTATGGACACACACACACACACACACACACATATATATATATATATATATATATATATATATATTGTTATACTTTGGGAGGGTCATGTTGCCAATAAGAAACACACGCACCAGTTGCTTTCACTTCAATTTATTATAATAAATTGAAGTGAAAGCAACTGGTGCGTGTGTTTCTTATTGGCAACATGACCCTCCCAAAGTATAACAATATCGGTTTCAACACACGTTTTCAGATAAAGAATCTTGCTAAACAAATTCAGAAACGATATATATATATATAATATATATATAAGCAAATACTATAACATTAATAAGATAATATAAAGAATAAAGAATTATGTGCTCGTATGCAGAGATGCTATAAAATAGCTTATAAAGCCTTAAAAGACGAAAAAAGGTGCCATCGGCCAGGTGCCAGCTATCTTGGAGGTATGAGGTTCAATTACACATAGGGACCGATATCAACATCTTTTTCCCATTTTTAAGGATATTCGCCCTCTTTTATAAGCTATTTTGTTGTTTATCAATCTTTATAATTTTATATTCTCAACACTTCGTAAAGATCAAAGAGACCGGCTACATACCTTATTTGGTTAATAAGATAATATTGATGATATATAGAGAGAAGGGTAGGTATTCAGATGGAGTGAGAGAAAGCGGCAAAGACAAATAGGTAGGCAAAAGATCAAATTTATAGACAGAGCGATATGTAGCTACGTATATATATATATATATATATATATATATATATATATATATACATATATTTCGTTGCTTCGGTGTTGTGGCTAGGCTTGCCTGCAGCAGTTTTCCATTTGTCCTGTTATCTAATGTATGTTATTACTCTGATATCCAACCGCATAGAGTGCTTGGCTGTATATTCCTAATTATATGTCGTTAGCCGAAACTTCGATTTTACTAAACTTCCATTTGTATATATATATATATATATATATATATATATATATAAAATTTCAGGTTATCAATAATGTAGTGATAATATATCGTCACGTTAGAGATGAACAGCGTACGAGTAGGTTTGCTCAACGAGTATAAATTATATTCCGGAGAAAATGTAGAAAAGATGAATATAAAATGAAAGTGCTTTTTTAAAAAGGAATTTATTAGGTATTGAAACATATGTCAATACCTAATAAATTCCTTTTTAAAAAAGCACTTTCATTTTATATTCATCTTTTCTATATATATATATAGAGAGAGAGAGACAGAGAGATACAGAGAGAGACAGAGAGGGATTAGCCACTTCTTTTTATCCCTTCTTTCCTCTCTTCCCTGCTGGATTTAAAACAGAAGATTTGATTATAATATAAGAAACGGACAAACTACACGGACGAAAGAGAAGAATCTAGAAACAACTTTATGTATAAAAGTTTAGAAAAATACAAAATAAATTAAATTAGAAATTATATTTAGCTGATTAAACATGACATGTTGGGTTACTTGAGAAAGAAACAATGAAATAATTTTTTCCATTCTCACACGCTCGCTTCCATCTACTAGGAAACACTTGATACAAAGAAGCTCTCTTGTTTTAAAAGGTAAAAACTGTCTACGAAAGATGCATTTCAACCTCTTTTCCCACATCTGAAACTTTACAGGCTATTCTTTATGAGAAAGCGTTTTTTTTTCTTACATAATAAAAAAAAAACAGCACTTTCTGGTTTAAAACCTTTCTCAGACAATGCAAATTGACATTTTATATGTTGTGTGTTAAGAATCTGCTGTAGACACTCTGTTGTTTTATGGAATTAATCTGAAAAATGTTTTCTTGGACTTTACCGTGGAATGCTATTTATAACAGTAAAGGTGTCTATGTTTATTATCATTAGACTTGTATAAACGATACCGAATTGTCCACTTGGCGTACAGGCTCTTGGAAGAAACTAATTTGTCATTCATCATAGTAAAAGACTTATAGATACTACTTCAATATTGAATATATATATATATATATATATAGAGAGAGAGAGAGAGTGAGAGAGAGAGAGAGAGAGAGAGAGAGAGAGAGAGAGAGAGAGAGAGAGAGAGAGAGAGAGAGAGAGAGCGAGAGGGAGAGAGACACAGAGAGAGAGAGACACAGAGAGAGAGAGAGAGAAACGATTATTAGGAAGATAAATATATTTTTTCCCGTTATTTTTTTATTTTTCGGGGTTAGAAAATGTTTAAAACAAATTATTTTACTTTCTGTGAAGTGTCAAAGTATTAATTTATTTATTTATTAATTAACAATAACATTAATTTATATATTTATTTATTTATTTATTTAATAATTAACAATAACATTAATTTATTTATTTATTTATTTAATAATTAACAATTACCGGTTTCAGCATTTTATGCATTTTCAAATTATGTGAATGGGAGAGAAAAAAAAAGGAATTTGTGTTTGTACAAAATGTAGAACAGAAATTAATGTGATGTTAAACATGTTAGATGAAGTTATGGAGGTAATTGGAAAGAGGAAATATTATTATTTACAAACATGTTTTTTTAAGACAAGTAGTGCAAACATTGCTTTTAGGCGGGATTGCTTAAAAACGTTCCTTCTTTGAGGAGGGAATTGACCGTCCGGGACTGGATGTATTTTCTCTATTTAGAGAATTAATATGCAGGAGGAGGTAATTCAGGGTGGCAGGGTAGGAGAAAGATAGGAGAGAGGGTAATTTTTTTATTTAAGAAAAAGGAATAGGCAGGGTGTTAGGGAGGTAACTCCTTAGAGGACACAGAAATTTGAGATATGGGTAGCGTAGAAATAGAAGTAAAATAGTCTCTTATGGGTGACTCTGGGGTTCACAGTTCATTCTATATATCATATATATATAAATGAAAAGTATAGAAATTATTGTAGCAAGAAGCCAACAGTATTCCATAATATATAAGTGACTATAGCGTCAAAATGGAAAAATAGTTAACGTAAGATGTGGGAAAATAATTCAAACTCAAAGGAAAAGAGTCAGGACCCGGCGGCTGAGCTCCGGCCGTTTCGGCAGCTAGATCCTAACTAACCCACCAGTATTAGAACCGCAGGAATCTAGCTGAACTTATCAAGGGGTACAGTCCATATATGGGCATGCAGTCAAAGCAAAAAAAGTAAAAACATCTAAGCAAAAAACCATAAAAGTTTATTTTTTCTTGCCTGTCATAGGGAGTGGTCAATGACTCTTTCCTATTACCGTAAGTATTGAGTACTCTAGTGCGTTATGGTCTATCTGGTATCTTACCACACCCTATGCGAAGAAATACCTATGATGACTAGTAGATCACTGATGATGGATAGTCCCGGCTTCTCTTTCTAATTTTTACTTCATATGTATCACATTTGCAACAACACAGCGCGCCATTTTTCATTCCTCTAATTAATATATATATATATATATATATATATATATATATATATATATATATATGGCGTGTGGCTGAGTGGTTAGAGAATTGAATTCGCAATTTTGAGGTTGTGAGTTCGATTCCTGGACCGGGCGAGGCGTTATATCCTTGAGCAAGACACTTTATTTCACGTTGCTCCTACTAGCAACTGGAAAGACCGACGAAAACATTGTTTCCTCGGTCCTATTCGACGAAAGTCGATCGATCCTTTCCTTATATATATATATATATATATATATATATACACGTGGGTCGGTTGAAACGTCCATAGACTGACTATGAAGGAGTGATGCTCGAGCTGCGAAATCTTGCATGCATTAATTTCAACTTTTCATCGGTTCTTTCCAGGGACTATGGTCAAAATAAACCTCATTTGGTCATCCCATGAGAGTATCTTGGTCAGCTTTTGTACTTTTCACTCGACCCGTGTATATATTAGACAGGGTTGCTTGCATTATATTCACATATGATAAAGTGTATTTTACATCGGACCCAACCTTGGGAGTGGTTCACATAGTTATTGATCAGTTCAAACATTGTTCTAACTTATAGAAAGTCTGTCCTAGAATATTTAAATAGGATGATTTACTTCCATTGTGAATATCAATCATTATTGTTCATATTGGCTAATATTTGTGGACATATTACATTTTAAATTGATATCCCGTGAGGATATCATATTATTTTAATAGACTTCAGGCCTTAGTCTATTCTGGCAAAAGGTCAAGATAGGTTAAGTTCACCAATTCGGTAGCTGCAGCATGTGGCCAATGTCTTATTAAGAATGACTGTAGACGTTAACAGTTTAGTTCCTAACTAAATGAATGATTGGGGCAAGAAGTGTTATTGGAATCCGTTCAAATCTTTCCTTATTTCTATTCAAACATAATTTTGCTCGTAGCAAAGAAACAGATTATTCCAAGTTGAGGCAGGTGTGGTGGTAAGAAACACAATTTAAATTCCTGGCGCCAAAGGAAAGCCTCTCACCAAACGCTTAATTCACCTAGATTTAGAAATACTTTTCCTTGTCTAGTTTGCTTTGACTAGACAACTGATTCGAATATTTATATTACTGTTTTAAGATATTTGTTTCTACTTGTTTCCCATTTGTAAGTCGTACATCTTCCCGTTTATCTGATATAATTCGAAATATCTGCGGCTACTGCCATCAAATTCACTGATTAAAAGATCCGGTTTATAGCCTTCATTAATGTAAATTTTCAATTTAATTTCAAGAAAAACAAAAACTATAACAATATCAAGTTATCAATAAATAATGCAAAAGGAAATTAAAAATTTAAAAAATGTAATAGATACACATAATCTCGTTATCCAATTGCACGTAATGTCTTAATGTTTGGTATTTGAGATAATACATGAACGGATGCTAAATATTTACATAGCTAGTATTCAAGTTGTCAGTCGTTAGTGAAAACACAAGTCATGATAATTTCATGACTATATCAAAGAACGATTACCTTCATCGCCATTCCATACTGTTTGGATTCAACGTAGTCGAATATATATATATATATATATATAATAGTAATATTAATAAATTTGAAGACTAAAATCCAAAGAGGGCTCGATAAGGATAAATATATATCAAATATATAAGAACCGTAGAGCAAATATTTATTAAAATAACAGATTAAAGTTTAAACAAAGAATCGCTGCTTTCACCCTTAACGGGATCTTCTGAAACTAACAAAGTCAATCGTTTTTTTGAAATATTCACTTCTACGTTCACAGATTGACTTTGTTAGTTTCAGAAGATCCCGTTAAGGGTGAAAGCAGCGATTCTTTGCTTAAACTTTAATCTGTTATTTTAATAAATATATATATATATATATTATAAAGAGTCGGAACCGACAAACTGGATTCGTCCCGATTTATATATATATATATATATATATATATATGAGAAATCTCATCACTAGAATAACCATCGAAACAGCTAGATGCTGTCAAAGACACCGATTGGCAAAAAATAACTGAGAAGACAATGACCAGTGGTCAACAGAGAGACAATCCACAAGGTGGCTGACAAGCAGATGAAGTATAGAAAAGATTGAATAAGAGAAGGACAAGAAGAAGTGTGTTGGCGCACAGAAGTGACTGGAAAGGAAATAAAGAAAGGCGATGTACAAGACATGTTTACACACACACACACACACACACACACACACACACACACATCTTCGCCCTCATCAGTAAAATGGTTTTGCACAATCTAATTAAGAGCACCATTTTAAAATGCTGGATCGTGCAACAGAAAAGTAAATCTTTCTGCTGTTATAATTTGTGTGTGATAACATAAACAGCACAGCTAGAAGGACGAAAGCAAACAAAGGAAAGGAAAACAATGGGATAGTGGGCCTCAAGCTGTGGTGTCTGCCCTAAAGATAAAGCTGATCATAGCTATGATAAAGCTCAAAGAAAAAAACATTGTCGTCTCTGGTCGAGACGAAGCAAGAGTGTATTTGAATACGGAGGGGAACATTCTAGGGGCAAAGCCCATGGTCATTCGTCACCGAAGAGGGTCTTTAGCCTTTGCCCTTTATATAAATGTCTGTGTGTGTGTGTGTAACCGTATAATTTTCTCGGGTGCGGGAATAATTAGGATCAAAGTGGACTGTAATAATTGTTTCTACGTTAGGCACAAGGCCAGCAATTACTCAGTGCATTACTGGTACTTTATTTTATCGACCCCGTAAGGATGAAAGGCAAAGTTAACCTCGGCACTGTAATAATATTCTTTATTATTACTTTCAAATCCCGCCGAGGTTAACTTTGCCTTTCATCCTTACGGGGTCGATAAAATAAAGTACCAGTAATACACTGGCTAATTGCTGGCCCTGTACCTAAAGTAGAAACAATTATTACTGTGAAAAATCCTGTTACTTTGGATTTTCAGGCGTGACTGACTGAAGAGCATGTGAACTGTGTGAAACTCGTCCAACCCACCGTCCCCTCAATCTATCTTATTTTTCATTCTTTCTCCTGATGAAGGACTAGCGTCCGAAACGTTAACACCTTCTTCCTGCTATTTCAAGCGTTAACCTAATATATTTCTTCCATATACTGTACCGATTGTGTTATTTCTGTTTACCTTTTATTTTTATATATATATATATATGGAATTAGCCGTCGAAACGGCTTGAGCTCAGCTGTCGGGGTCTTACTGGTTCCTATTACCCACTCTACTACCCCAAGTATTGAGTACTTTGGTGCGTTATGGTCCACCTGGTTCCTTACCACATTTCCTTCGTTATATATATATATATATATATATATATATATATCAAAACAAATCTATATACATATATATATATATAAGCGCATAGTTTTCTTATGTCTCACAATTCGCTCTTTTCTCTCTCTCTCTCTCTCTATTTCTTACTTTCTCAGTCTTTCTCTGCTAATATAGTTGCGTGTCTCGTTCTTATTACAAAATACAGACGTATCATAAACACGACTACTGACGTATATTCACACGGACATACATACCTATGAAACCATATGCCTCGCCTCACTCTCTCTCTCTCTATCTATCTATCTCTCTTTATACACACTCAAACACCCACATATAGATATATATAAATATAGATATATTCACACACACACACATATATATATATATATATATATATATATATATATATATATATATATATATAGGAAAAAGTATGACCCCGACAAACACACATATATATATCTTTATATAAATATATATATATAAATATATATAAATATATATATCTTTATATAAATATATATAAATATATTATATATATATATATATATATCTTTATATAAATATATATAAATATATTATATATATATATATATATATATAAATATATATATATATATATAAATATATATATATATATATATATAAATATATATATATATATATAAATATATATATATATATATAAATATATATATATATATATATATAAATATATATATATATATATATATATATATATAAATATATATATATATATATATATATATATATATATATATATATACAGGTTGCTGCGCTCTCACAAAGGCACCACTGTGAAAAGTATCGAACTAATTTGACATTTAACCATTTCCTAACAACATCTGTTGTTTTCTTTTAACAAAGGGTGGATTTTTTTTTTTTTTTTTTTTTTGTTATTTGTTGTTTTTTACTCTGTAGAAGAGATGTTCTATTTTTTAGTATCGTCGATTATTGAATCCCGTTTTGTTTTTAACCATTTGTCTATCTTATATATTTGTTTATCGTCATTTGAGATATATGTCTATACTTTGTTTATCGTTTCTCTTTCGCAATATGTCACCCGCCTACCTACCTTTGTCTCACACCACGCTTTCCTCCAACTTCTCTTATGTCTTACACATATATACACTCACTCATCTACCATTCTAATCTTTCCTTCTTTCTTTCTATCACCTTTAACCTTCTCTTCGCTTTATCTAATTTTGTTTTGTTTTTTTTTTCTTTCTATTTTGCTATCTGTACAACTAGAACCTTTTACATTCCTTCCAGGTTTTTAGTTAACCAAAATAATAATAATAATAATAATAATAATAATAATAATAATAATGATAATGATAATGATGTCCGTTTCGTTTTTTTTTTGTGTGCTTTGTTTCGACTTGGCAGTTGGAATTGTCCTGAAGCTAAGTTTGATCTTAGCACAGGCATCATTTTGACTTGCTTATTTAAAATAATGTCTGATAACAAGACAGTTGTTAACATTGCCTAGTTTAAAACTCTCTTCTCTATATTTTTAACACGATATCTTGGCCATCATGTGCTTTAGCAGTATCGATTTTTTTTTTTTTTTTTGCCACTTTTCGAACCAGACACTTCAATTTATTTTAATGACCCACAGGTTTTGACCCTCGTCATTACATGCATCATTCTAACACATATCGGTAGTGGGCCCTGTCCGGCTCGTTCCATTATCTATATATCTAAAACAGAGTGTCTGTCTGTCTGTCTGACTCCCTAAAACTCGAGAACCACCCAACCTTTACACATGTAATACTTATGGTCCTGTGAGTCTTTTGAGCAAGAAATATTTCAAATTTTCCATGCCCTAGGGACCGCATTAGACGATTTAGCGATCTCTCTCTATAATTCTTAGTCTTTCTTTTTAGATAGATAAATAGATATAACATTGCGCACTTATAATATCTGTCTGTATGTCTGGCTGGCTGGCTGGCTGGCTGTCTGCATTACGACATTATGACGTCGCTATCTGTGTGATTGATTTTTTTTAGTTTCAGAAGATCCCGTTAAGGGTGAAAGTAGCGCTTCTTTGTTTAAACTTTAATCTGTTATTTTAATATATATATATATATATATATTAATATATATATAATTATATATTCGTGTACAGATATTTTTGCATACACAATAACAAAATATAAACAAACGTATTTATTTCACGAGGCTCGATAAGGATAAATATATATCAAATATATAAGAACCCTAGAGCAAATCCCGTGCAATGCCGGGCCATTCTGCTAGTATTCCATAAAAACATGTATAACATAATTATGAAAAGACACGCGATTGTTATTGACTTAAGGAAACTGAAATCATGTTCAAGTCTTAGAAAGATAAATAATGTGTTGTGATTGGTACATTTTAATTGCTTTTGTAAAATTAAAAGCAAAGCCATTATACTAATTTGGCTGATATTTCTAACGTATCAGATTGACCACGTAGCAGTTTCATCGATAGCATGACCAAAGTCGAGATTAAGTACCCAGGGGGGGAAACTTTGATAACAGGTAATCTCTGGTTTAAATATAAACTGGTAACTCGTCTCGACAGCTAGTTGAACTAGGCCTACTGATGGAAAATATTCCTGTCCAGAATTACAACATAATACCATGGTAATTCTCCATGAGCAGCTTGTCAATTACCTTAACTTTTTAGACATTTCGCAGCACATTCGTCTCTTGCACTGTCACCAGTAACGATACTGTTACAACACTCAAAAACATCCTAGACCAAGGGTGGGCAAACTACGGGCTAAATGCGACCCGTGGAAGCATTCGACGAATTAATAAACAAATTTTCGAATATAATACTTAAGCCGAGACTAGATCTAGTTGCAGTTTTGTACCAGAGAGAACAGAGATGAAAAATGTCTATCTTTGAGAATCTTTGCTGCCAGATTGTTTTCTATTTTGGGGTCACCTTACATCTGTGAACATAGTTATTCCTGTCTTAAAACAAACAAGTCCAAGAACAGATCCATGATTTCGGACACAAACCTGCATCCAGGGCTGAAAATTTCTATCAGTAACCTTGTGCCAGATTTTAAAAAAAGTTGTAACAAATTGTGACCATTCGCATTTGTCTCATTAAATTGTTTGTTCTGGTATGTTTTGTGATGTACAGACACAAATTAAAAGAAAACTGTGTTTTAAGATGTATTGTATTTATTAACATTTTATTAATTTATGTATTATATTGATGCAGTTTATATTTTATATTTTTTAAATTCTAACTAAAGAAATGTAAGGTCACTGGCACACTATATCCAATAATATCTAGTACTATACTATACTATATACAATACTATCTAGTACTGTACTATATCCAATATGTAGTATTATACTATACTGTACTATACTATACTATACTGTACTTATATCCAATAATAAATGGAGAGACCCGCTGTTATTCAGTCAATGTGGACCTCGATCCAGAAAGTTTGCCCACATATGTCCTAGACTGTATCTAAAGAAAGGCAGTTGACTGATTGCCATGAAGCCCTCCAAAGTTTAACTAATAGACATCCTGTCTCCTCTCTCTTTCTGTGCCTTCTCTCTCTCTCTCTAAACATATACACACATCTAATACGTAAGCATATAAACATGCCAGAAAATACAAATTTCCCTATTAATTGAAAAGGGGATGAAGATCTTTAATTGATTTTCGGATCTTATTGGACACTCAACAGAAGACGTGTATATCTTCAATTAACCACAAAGGAAACATGTATCTGATGTGTATGTATACGTGAAGGCGCGTGGCTGAGTGGTAAGAGAATTGGATACGCAATCGTCAGGTAGTGAGTTCGATTCCCGGACCTGGTGATGCGTTATGTCCTTCAGCAAGACACTTTATTTCACATTGCTCCTTCTACCTGGAGTTGCAACTGATAGATAGTATTAGCAATTGGAAAGACCAATGGAAACATTGTTTCCTCGGTCCGATTTGACGAAAGTCGATCGACTGTCGATGTATACCCATTCGCTCTTAGTATTATTCCGAAATATAAGCGTGCGTTTGTGTGTGTGTGTGTGTGTGTGTGTGTGTGTGTGAATATATATAATTCAGTGTATGACTTTAAAAAAAGTTACTGGTAGAAGTTTAAGTTAACTAGACCTAGGTAATCTAAAACAAAGGAATGGCATAGAAGCAATGGTTCTAAGATGCTACATTTCCCCCTGCATTCTCTTTAACAGTGTTGAACATTGTAGCTACTATACAAAATACTATGTTAATCATATTCCAGACAAATCATATAATTAGTAAAGTACAATTGAAGGAGTGTTTGAGGACTCTGGTTCCCACGACCCTCTGAAGAACAACAACAACAACAACAACAACAACAACAACAACAACAACAACAACAACAACAACAACAACAACAACAACAACAACAACAACAACAACAACAACAACAACAACAACAACAACAACAACAACAACAACAACAACAACAACAACAACAACAACAACAACAACAACAACAACAACAACAACAACAACAACAACAACAACAACAACAACAACAACAACAACAACAACAACAACAACAACAACAACAACAACAACAACAACAACAACAACAACAACAACAACAACAAAAAGAAAAAGAAGAAGACACATTACATAAAGAGCAAGCATTGCAGAAAACTGTCGAGTTTTTTTTTTAATAAGGATAGAAATAATTACATAGATTTCAGCATGTAAATTATCTGTATGGTCATAAATAAAAGCGTTTTGGGTGTCTGATTGTATAACATGAGGCGTCGTCGATTTGACAGTGTTTTTTTTTTATTTATTTATTTTTGTAACTTACTGAACATGCGTTCGTAACTGACTGGAAAGAATGATAGCCTAAAAAGATATTTATAAGCTAAACAAATTGAGTATGCAGATACCTGCAATGAATATTTATATAGGATATGGAAACAGCAAAGAAGATACTACTTACGTTGCTTTCTAGAAGTGCAACGTGAACTTGAATATATATGAGAATGAGTTTGAAGTATGTGCATTTCTGATGCTAAGGGACATTTTTTACGGACACGCCATTTAAAGGTTTTGAAAGGCGGTAAACGTTTAGGAAAAAAGTCGGTAATTCCTTGTTAAGTGTTTGCTTGTCCAAACTTAAGACGATTTGTCTGCACTTACAGTAGTAATCCATATTCCTTGAGTACTTCAAAAAATATCATGGATTAATGCGTGCTGTGAATTTTACAGTTACACAGTTGTTAAAAAGACGTTTATATAGATAGTGAGAGATATTCGATCGATCACAAGACAAAGTATTTCTAAGATGTAGCTATTTCTTGGATCATCCATCTTTTCATCCTTGGGGTTGAATTTGTTAAGGCTTCGTTTCTTTCTTGATGTTTCTGTTTTCCTGAATTCACACTCCATTGCACAATCACTTTCTCCATTTATTATTATTTCCAGCTGTTTTAATACATCTTACAGATGTCTTACCATATTCCAAGGTACTAAGATAATCTAGGCTTCCATGGAGCCAATATCCGGAGGTCAATTTCAGGATTCTGTAAGCCTACAATAGCATGAATACTTGTTAAATTATTATGAAAGGGTTGCTAATTATCAAAAGATAAAGGCAGTAACGTGCCAAATGTCTTTCTTTGTTCTAAACTTTCATCATTCTCTTACATAACTTTGCTTTCCTCAGCTCTTCCTGCTGCACTGCTCTCCTATTATTCCTATGTTTAATACCGGCCAAGTAGTATGTAATACATCTAGTTACAAATATTCAACGTCCCACTTCAACTGACAACTCTCAAACCTACGTGCCTCATATTATTTCATAACTCCGTCATATTAAACGCCCTCCTTTCATATGTTAACTCTATGGATTCCAAAAGGTATCTACCACATTTTTTCCACATCTCAACCCTGGGGATTTCTTAGTAACACCAACACACGTTGAGTACTTCTAAGAAAAACATCATTGTTTCTACTGCTACTAAAACCGCCTCGGTTATGCACTAACCGCAAAATTGAGTGCATGCACTCCAGAATACCTACGATTTGGAATTCTCTCCCTGCATAATGTTTCCTGCAACTGTTCAAGTAATGCGTTACATACAGCAGTTTCTACTGGTCTGGGAGTACCTTGGCTCCAGTAAAGCCACAAGGAAAGGCAATAATTCCAAATCCAACTAATTAGAACATTCTACTACAGTTAAACAAGGTTTTGAGGCCAAGTAATATTGTTTGAAATCAATATTAATAGGCGGTGAATTGGCAGTATCGGTAGAGGGTCGGACGCCATGCTTTGACGCATAGAGTTATGGCCATTGCCATTCTGAGTTCAAATCCCGCCGAGGTTAACTTTGCCTTTCATCCTTACGGGGTCGATAAAATAAAGTACCAGTAATGCACTGGGTAATTGCTGGCCTTGTGCCAAAAGTAGAAACAATATTAATAGGTTCTTACATCTCTTCATTATTTTAATTAATCTTTGCAGCATACAGTTACGGCCCTTAATGGTCTGAGTTCAAATCCCGCCGAGGTTAACTTTGCCTTTCATTTCTTACAAGGGCCAATAAAATAAAGCACCAGTAATGTACTGAGGGTCGATTTAATCGACTTTCCCTCCCTCAAATTACTGGCCTTGTGCCTATACTAGAAATCGTTATTTTAATTAATCTTTGCAACATAGAGTTACGGCCCTTAATGGTCTGACTTCAAATCCCACCGAGGTTAACTTTGCCTTTCATCTTTACGCAGTCGATAAAATAAAACACCGGTAATGCACTGGCGTAATTGCTGGCCTTGTGCCAAAAGTAGAAACTATAATAAAGTAAGAAGCGCGGGACTGCGTACGGTTTATAATTTTCTATCCCCTGAGTAAAATAAGTTGGATTACTTTGAATAAATAATTGTTTCTACTTTTGGCACAAGGCCAGCAATTACCCAGTGCATTACTGGTACTTTATTTTATCGACCCCGTAAGGATGAAAGGCAAAGTCAACCTCGGCGGGATTTGAACTCAGATCGTAAAGGGACGTAACTATGCTGGAAAGCATGGCGTCCGACCCTCTACCGATACTGCCAATCCACCAATAAAGCTTTGAATAAATAAAGCTTTGAATAAATAATGAATGACTATTACATAATTTATTCACTAAATTCCGTGGCTGTTCATTGAATATATGTTATTACTTATTTAAAGATTCACTTCTTTAAAATGTTCAAATGTCAACACTTCCGGTTAGTGATCGCTTAAATAAATATTCATATATTTCTGTCACTAATTTTCTCCTAATACAGTTTATATATAATATTGTCTTTTTTTAATGTATCATGGATTACATTACTGATTACATAAGAGAGTCTTCGTTCAATTTCTATGTATTGTATATTGTCAATTACGATTTTATTTGATGTATCATATCTACATGCATATATACTTGCGTATAATATCAATATACACACTACACATGCTATCAGAAAACCACCCGAAGGTTGGTTGTTCTGCTAGTTATTTTAATTACTCTAGAGACGTCAACGTTTGGTTTCTAATTATTTATGCAACATGTTGACGTTGATGCTAGAAGAAAGTGCATTGAAAGTTTACAAGTATAATTCATTATAATAAAATGTTTCAACAATATCCATTCATGAATTCATCTTAAGTCTTGACCTGTTGTATTTCACTAAAGCGTTTCACTTTAGGAATATATTACCATATATCGTTATTTCAGGTGTCGTGTATATATATATATATATATATATATATATATATATATATACGTAGAATAGTAATAATAAGTCTAGGACTTAGAAACAAACGGTAGAACATTTGGTATGCTAAATTGCGAGCTTTTCACTGAAATATATTTGTTTTATAATATATGTAACAGTATATTGTTATCTGGGTTATTCTAGATATATCATTTACATTCACTGTACAGTTACTCTGTAATCTCATTTTGAAAACAATAGGTGATGTAGGTGAGATTTCAAAGGCGACGTGTTGTCTCCATCTTGCATGATTTATGTAGTAAAGTATTAGCAGCATAGAACTCATCTTGGGGTTGAGGAAAGACATTTGTTGTTCAACTATTTTTGTGTTAAGATTTCTACCTTTATTACGTTCTGAATTCAAATCACGTCCTGGCTTTCAACTTTACATTGCTGATAAAACAAGTACTAGTACTAACGTTAAATTGTTTAATTGAAATAGGAGGGAAGACGTTCGAATGAGTTGATTAATTTAAATATTAAGAAAATTGGTAGAAAATGTGAGACCGATAAAGTTGTAATAAGCTCTGATCATGTTACAAATATCTCAACGAG
>OZ024755.1:30621352-30628852 GCA_964016885.1 Eledone cirrhosa
TAGAAATTACATGAAAATGGTTTGAACAGAGCTTTGATTCATGTAATTTATATATATAGAGAGAGAGAGAGAGAGAGAGAGAGAGAGAGAGAGAGAGAGAGAGAGAGAGAGAGAGAGAGAGAGAGAGAGAGAGAGAGAGAGAGAGAGAGAGAGAGAGAGAGAGAGAGAGAGAGAGAGAGAGAGATATGGGATAACAAGTTATCGTTATAGGTGATCCAGTTAGAGGTTGTATTCTGAGGATTTGATCAGAGGTAAATAATGTATTGGAGATCGAATGACGCAACTTCGAGCGATTAGCGGCCTCTAGACTCACCTGGTCAATGAAACAATTGTTAATACCTGAAATAAAGCCCCTTGTTGTACAGCCAACCATGTTACTCTTCATTCTTTCACTATATATGTATATATATATATATATATATATATATATATATATATATAGTGAAAAACGTGTGGACGTCAGAAAACGCTCTATATAGTTCACGTTATATAAGAGTGTCTACTTTTGGCACAAGACCAGCGATAACCCCCAGTGCATCACTGGTACTTTATTTTATCGACCTCGTAAGGATGAAAGGCAAAGTTAACCTCAGCGGATTTGAACACAGAATGCAAAGGGTCATAACTATGTTGCAAAGCATGGTGTCTGACGCTCTACCGATACTGCCAATATTTAAAAAAAGGGGGTTGAAAAGCACACCTGGTGTGTGTGTGTGTGTGTGTGTGTAATATAATATAAAGTAGTATAGTTAATATAATATAAACGCCTTGTGGGATAAATGACTGATAAATACTTCAGAAAGCCGGTACAATATGGTAGACATATATAAAGGGCAAAGGATTACAAATTAAACTGAACAAAGTAATGTTTTTTCTTTTGAAGTATATTTCGACATAAAAATCCATTTTTCAAATGTAAAAACAAGAAGAAACGATGCAAAATAAAAAGAACGCTATGTTCTTCCCTAACTGGTCTACATGTCACTTTGTTGATGATGATGATGATTTCTTTATTGGCCAATGAAAAGATGTCCCACATTTACAACCTCCCCTGAAGCCAAGTTAAAGCCTAATCTGGGATCAGTAAAACCAGATAAATTACGACACACTAATCAGTGTAATGCTGAAAGGATTGCATCTCAAGGGAGACTTACGATTAACAGTGAATCCAATATGACTTTATTAAAAACAATTCTGCTCCATTTATAACTTGTGTATACATATATATATATATATATATATATGTGTGTGTGTATACGTGCGTTCGTGAGTGTGTGTGTGTGTATGTGAGTATACGGCGGGCAACTGAAGAATTTCTGTCTGTCAACTTTCTCTTAGAAAACATTGGTTAGCATGGTGCTATTTAAATAATTGTTTCTACTTTTGGCACAAGGTCAGCAATTATCTCAGTACATTACTGGTGCTTTATTCTATCGACCCCGTAAGGATGAAAGGCAAAGTTAACTTCGGCAGGATTTGAACTGAGACGATAAAGGGTCGTAACTCTGTGCTGCAAAGCATGGCGTCAGACTCTCTACCGATACTGCCAATCCACCGCCCTCTGTGAGATTGAAATCGGAATAACGTATTTACAATCTGAATATTTTAACCACACAGCTAAGCCTACTGTCGCAATATTGTGCCTTTATTTATATAGATCGATGCAACACGTTGTGTCCTACTTCAATCATTGCGGGTTGTATAAACAATATATAGTCATTCTCTTATCCTGTTTGTTTGAAGCGATCTATAATCTTTGTGAAGCCACATTTCCAGTTTAAAATCAAATATAAGATTGATTTTCTCAATAGGTCATCGCATGATTTTACAGCTGACCAAAAATCGATTTATTTTTAAGCAACATGTCAGTAGGTGTTCTTTTTTCTTTATTTTTTTGTAAACGTTTCCACATGAATCATAACTGATTTGATTGGACCTGATTTTATTAATCGGGATTATGTATCCATCTACAATGATATTGGCATTGGAAGTTTGAATTCCTAGTTACAAGATTGAGATCCTGAATTTGATCCATAAAGAATTTTATAAGGTGCTCTACTAATCAAAAGAAAATCGAAGTGCTGTCTTTCACAATAGCATTAGCCACGAAGAAAGGCAGCATAAGTTGCTTATGTTGGAACTCGGACTAATATTGTAAACTCGGTACACCAGAATTTTTTCCCTTCATGGTCATCGCTATTGTTTAGTTCCAGGCTGGCTATGATCAAGAATATCTATGACCAAAACCATTCCAGTCATGACTACCCTGTCTAGCATTACCGAATGTCACAATTTAAAGATTAAAACAAATTGTCTGTTGGTCATTTGTTTCTATTCCTAGCAAATCAATTAAACATGTAAACACGTTCTCATTTGTTTCTCTTAGCACATATTTTGTGTTTCTAACCCGGCTGAATCTTTATCGATCTATTTTGGTCAAGAAATAATACGTCGACTTCTATCAGCTAAACAAATCTCCATTTCCTCCAAAGACATTGTTTTCAAAAGATGGATAAATTCAATTGAATCTAATCCAACAACTGACCTCTCCTCACTTTGTAAGTGACAAGCCAAATTCGCCTAGTTAAACCTCAATTCACACTATAGACTGACAAAACTAAAGCTTGAGGTTTCTCTCGAGTTGTCAGTGTACTGTCAAATTTAAGATTCAAGTCCTCCCAATATTCTAAATTATAATTAATTTAATTTCGAGAATTGACCGCCCTTTCTTTCCTAGATCACAGTTACGAATTAATATTAGAATTATGTTTCCTCACTACAGGTATAAGTTTAATAAATTGACATTTCGTGGGTCACTGCAGTAAGTATGTTAGCATGCACTTTACTAATACTAAATAATTTGACTTAAAATTACTTGATCTACCGATTAGATTATCTGATATTGATTTCTATCGATATTGTAGTGGGAATTAACGACGAATACGACAACACTAGGATGTAACTGTTGTAGAACTGAATAGAAAAGAAATTCAATGGTAGAACAATAAATAATACCTTTGTAAGACAATAGAAACTCGCTAAATCACAATACATCGTCATTATGAAACAAGGGCGGTGAATTGGCAGTATCGGTAGAAGGTTGGACGCCAGGCTTTCCAGCATAGTTACGTCCCTTTACGGTCTGAGTTCCAATTCCGTCAAGGTTAACTTTGCCTTTCATCCTTACGGGGTCGATAAAATAAAGTACCAGTTATGCACTGGGATAATTGCTGGCCTTGTGCCAAAAGTAGAAACAATTATGAAATATGACACTTACTTTATATAAGAAAAAGACTTAGCGAGCTAGAATGGCTCTTCCAGCGCGTTTCCTTCACCGTCCTCCAGGGAAACACCTCATCTATTCTGTCCGCCAGGGCCACGGGGCGGCCTGCGCGTGGGCCCACATTTGCTCACAATAGTGAGAGATGGGGGGGGTGGGGAGAGATGAAAGCAGTGACAGTGGGAGTTTGGTTCCTTTGTGTTCGGACCTGGTGTATATGAGAGATGGGGAGAGCGAGAGAGATGGGGAGAGCGAGAGAGATGGGGAGAGCGAGAGAGATGGGGAGAGCGAGAGAGACGGAGGCAGTGACAGTGGTAGTTTGGTTCCTTTGTGTTCGGACCTGGTGTATAGGTATAAGTTTCTCATAGCTATGTATAGCTTACTTAACGTTTTATATTAGTGAGTGCATTTAAGAGACCTTGGAGTATACAACTACTATATGATTAAATATATCAATCTGTGCCAACGGCAAGAAATGTGGAATATTCAAGGAAGAAAAGCATAAAGAGCAAAAAGGGTTTTTCATCCTTCTAACCAAGAAACTCTTTTAAATAGCATAAAATAGCAACAAAATATGGGAGGCTGTATTACTTGGTTTGTCTGCGAAAACTTAGTCAAAACAATCATAATATAATAAAGGGAAGAATACGGGACTGTGTCCTGAATATATTCTTTTATCCCATTACTAAAATAAGTTGGATTACTTTTTACATAATTTATCTACTAAATTTCGTAGCTGTTGATTAAACATAAATATTCTTATATATAATTGTTTCTACTTTTGGCACAAGGCCAGCAATTACTCAGTATATACTGGTACTTTATTTTATCAACCCCGTAAGGATGAAAGGCAAAGTCAACCTCGGCGGGATTTGAACTCAGATCGTAAAGGGACGTAACTATGCTGGAAAGCATGGCGTCCGACCCTCTACCGATACTGCCAATCCACCGCAATATTCTTATATATAATGATTGCTTATTTTAAGATTCATTTCTTTGAAAATTTTCTAATGTCAATACTTCCGGTTATGATATAACGGACGCTATATTATACCGCTTACCTCCCTACTCACCATCATAGGCGCTGAGCTGGCCAGCCGCAGGTGTGAGCCCCACGAGTTGGAGTGGTTTTTCCAGCGCGTCTCCCTTGCCATGCTCCGGGGAAACGCCTTCTCCATTCTGACCGCCGGAGCCCCATCGCGTATCATTCCATATATAATTATGGTCGGTATGTGTATGTTTATGTTTTGGATGTTGACGCAAACCTATAGTTTACTGACCAAAATAGATAATATCTTATTATTTCCGACCAGAATTAGACGCTTATATAAAGGTTCATATATTTGCATCGTTATATCATAACGTTTATATTGCGTATAATAGCCATATGCACACTAGACATGCTAGCAGAAAAACCACCCCAAGGGTGGCTTTTCTGATAGTTTATATAAATAGGCTTGACAGAATTTAACACTTGGCGCCTTGGAAAATATTAAAAAAAATTATAGAAAAGAAATAGTAGAAATGACACATAATCAAATTATGACAAAGTCTGATAAAATAATCGTAAACTAATATGTGCAAAGCTGCATAATTTTGTAGTTTAATAAAATCGCTCAAATTGTATTGTTAACTATAGACCAGCCATAACCCGTTGGGTCGCGTTCACTTCAAAATATTTCTTTAAAATCATGTTGACTTAAAAATAATTTTTAAATAATTAAAATATACGCAGACATGTATATAATGTGAAATTAAACTGGAAGGCCCATATATATGTGTGTGTATGAATATATATAAATGTGTATATATATAAATGTATATATAAATATATGAGAGGAATGAACACCGATACAAGTAAATATGTTCATCCCCCTCATATATTCATTTGTATTACACGGCTCGGAAAGATTCCCTTCTTTGAGCTATTTAATTGTAAAAGACGATTTCGAGTTTATAACTCAATATATGATATAAATGTGTATATAAATGTGTATATAAATGTGTATATAAATGTATATATAAATGTGTATATAAATGTGTATATAAATGTGTATATAAATGTATATATAAATGTATATATAAATATATGAGAGGAATGAACACCGATACAAGTAAATATGTTCATCCCCCTCATATATTCATTTGTATTACACGGCTCGGAAATATTCCCTTCTTTGAGCTATTTAATTGTAAAAGACGATTTCGAGTTTATAACTCAATATATGATATAAATGTGTATATAAATGTGTATATAAATGTATATATAAATGTATATATAAATGTGTATATAAATGTGTATATAAATGTGTATATAAATGTGTATATAAATGTGTATATAAATGTATATATAAATGTGTATATAAATGTGTATATAAATGTATATATAAATGTATATGTGTATATATAAATGTGTATATAAATGTGTATATAAATGTATATATATATGTGTATATAAATGTGTATATAAATGTGTATATAAATGTATATATGTGTATATATAAATGTGTATATAAATGTGTATATAAATGTGTATATAAATGTATATATAAATGCATATATGTGTATATATAAATGTGTATATATAAATGTGTATATATATATATGTATGTGTGTCTGATCTATAAACACTGGTCATAGACACACACATATATATACACACAACTCTCTCTCTCTTCCATTCTCCTTCTCTGTCTCCTCTCCCTCTCTCTATGTCTCTCTTTTAATATACTCTCTCACAACCACTATCTCTTTCTCTCTATCCTTCTCTCTCGCCCTCTCTCTCTCTCTGTTTATGAAGGTACCCAGAAAACCCCATATCTCGGGAACCCGTGCTCCGATTTACGCGAAACTTGTTTTATTCAATTTGTATTCCCATTTCAGGGTCAACTTTCTCATTGTGTGCCCTTTTGGTTGTATTACATTACAGACAAGCAAGCAAGCACAGAGTTTTAGTAGCATATAGATGATTGTAAGGAATAACATGCCTCCAATTCGATGTATTCCAGCCAACGATAATACAACTGTAATAGAAATCGAAAAGTATAGAAATTTAAAACTCTGGAAAGTTTGTCTGTGCTATATGGTGTTTGAAATCAAAATCAGTCCTCAAAACAATAGAAGCATTTCGAATTATTTATTAAACCATATGTATAAAATATATAACAAAAATGACATTGCTAGATACCAAATTTATATGACATAGGCAGTATTCGATGTATAAGAAAAGCACAAAAACTAAACATTGCACTTATCCAAGTTCCCTAAAGCAGCGCTCACTTTTAAAATGAGCTCTAGCAATTAAATGATTCCAAATGAAAGAGTATTGATATTGGTGACCCAGATGATTTCCGATACTAAAATTTACTGACGTCTCAGCTGTCACAAAAAATTGATCCTTTTTTAGTCCAAGGCTAAATAAATACATTACTGTTTCAAATACAGCTGATTACACTAGTAAACAAATCAGCCTAACATGTTGTAAAACTAAATATATATATATATATATATATATATATATATATATATATATATATATATATATATATATATATATATATTTATATATATATATATATTTATATATATATATATATTTATATATATATATATATTTATATATATATATATATATATATATTAAAATAACAGATTAAAGTTTAAACAAAGAAACGCTGCTTTCACCCTTAACGGGATCTTCTGAGTTTCAGAAGATCCCGTTAAGGGTGAAAGCAACGATTCTTTGCTTAAACTTTAATATGTTATATATATCAAAATATGTAAAACCATAGAGCAAATATTTATTAAAATATTATCCATATCCAACCCTTCTTCGGATTTTAGTCCTCACATTTATTATAAACTATATATAGATGTAATGGCCACTATAAACCTGGTGAAGCCTATCCCTCTCCAGGTCTGAACACAAAAGAAGGAGAGTAATAGTGAGGAATCACTATCACTCTCCTTCTCTTGTGAGAAGAAATATAAAGGAACTAATGACAAAATGTACTGGATTGGTACGTTTTATTGACCAGGAATGAACTAATGGCATTTAGAGAGACATTCCAAACATCCCATACATAATTAAGAGCTTTGAACCCGGAATAAGTATAAGAGTTTCTGACATACTCTCAGATGGGTATTTTTAACAGGGCTACTCACTGCTTTAATAATATATTAATTGTTTCTACTTTTGGCACAAGGCCAGCAATTACCCA
>OZ024755.1:30633852-30658852 GCA_964016885.1 Eledone cirrhosa
CGCTCAGAGTTGCTGAAGCATGAAACAACCTACCTGCCGGGAGACGGCATCTTTCAAAACTACCATGCTTCCCGAAATTCGCCAACGCTACACCTGATATCCCCCCCCCCCTCTCCATCACATGCACGCATGTGTCTGTCTGCGTGTCACTTTCCTTGTATATTTTTCTACGTACTATACATGCACCCTAGCACTATCTATCTATTACTAAACGTCTGTGATTGCTTGTTTGTCTGTTATGTAATACAGCCAAAAGGGCTCATAATGGGAAAATACTTTGAACGGAAGTTGCCCCTGAAATGGAAATACAAATCGAATAAAACAAATTTCGCTTAAATCGAAGCACAGGTTCCCAAGATATGGGATCTTCTGGGTACTTTCATAAACAGAGAGGGGGAGAGAAAGATATATATATATATATATATATATATAGTAGATGTGAGAGAGTAGATTGAATGAGACATAGAGAGAGGGAGAGGAGACAGAAAATGAGAATGGAAGAGAGAGAGCTGGTGGTGTTGTTGTATATATATATATATATATATATGAGTGTGTGCTTATATATATGTGTGTGTGTAGACACAGACACCCACACATATATACACACACATACATATATATATATATATATATATATATGGTGGCTGCCAACTCGTTTTCGAGTACGGCCACTACTTTATATCCATGTAGGAGAACCCCTACCGATGCGCTGAATGAGTGTGACTTTTTAGTCCAGCCAGTGACTTGAAATCTCTGGTACAAACGCTACACTTGTGACAATTATTGGCACATAGTGCTGGGCCCGTGGTACCATGTGATGACAAGTGCAGAGATCTCCAGATATAAACTTTGATATAACACCTGCAACTCTGATGGTATCCAATGATGTTGACTTGCTCTTCTTTTTGGTAAATATCATCTTGGTTAAGAGAGTGGGACTGGCTTTGTGCAGTGCCTTTGCTCACTATAAAAGCTTCACGGCACAGGCATTGCTTTATATATATATATATACAAACACACACACACATATATATATACAAACACACGCATTTATATATATATATACATACACACATATATATATATATGGGCCTCCCAGTTTCATTTCACATTATATAAAAGGCTGTGTATATTTTAATTATTTAAAAATTATTTTTAAGTGAACATTATTATTTTAAAATATCTTGAAGAGAACGTCACCCAACGGGTCATGGGTGGTCTAATAAAGGCAGTATCGGTAGAGAGTCGGACGCCATGTTTTTCAGCAAAGAGTTACGGCCCTTTGCGGTCTCAATTCAAACCCCACCGAGGTTAACTTAGCCTTTCATCCTTACGGGATCAATAAAATAAAGTACCAGTAATGTACTGGAGTAATTGCTGGCCTTGTGCCAAAAGTAGAAACAATTATTATTTGGCAGTATTGGTAGAGGGTTGGACGCCATGTTTTCTAGCATAGTTACGTCCCTTTACAGTTCGAGTTCAAATCCCGCCGAAGTGAACTTTGCCTTTCATCCTTACGGGGTCAATAAAATAAAGTACCAGTAATGTACTGGGGTAATATCTGGCCTTGTGCCAAAAGTAGAAACAATTATTATTATAACAGCGAACAATATTTTCATATATCAACGTTGAATTATCTACCTTGTCAAACAGGGTATGCAGAGTTGTTTCCCATACAGAAGTTTACTTTTTTTTTTTTTCTGTAATTTGTGAGTTCTTGTTCGGTAAGAAAAGAAACTAAAAAATATAACACAGGCATATACACATACACACTCACAGTGTTAGGTTTTGTTACGAATACATATAGGCACCGGAATACGTAGTTCTGGCTACAATCTCACTGTATGACCTCTTAGTATGGTTTTATATCTATATCTATATATATATATATATAGAGAGAGAGAGAGAGAGAGAGAAAGAGAGAGAGAAAGAGAGAAAGAGAGAGAGAGAAAGAAAGAGAGAAAGAGAAAGAGAGAGAGAGCGAGTGAGAGAGAGAGAGAGAGAGAGAGAGAGAGAGAGAGAGAGAGAGAGAGAGAGAGAGAGAAAGAGAGAGAGAAAGAAAGAGAGAGAGAGAGAGAGAGAGAGAGTAGTGGCTCCAATTTGCAAAAATTCTTGTGGTCAACACAATTTTGATTGGTCGGTAGAGGTCATGTGAATAAAAAATTTGTTTTGCGCCAAGATTGAGAAATGACTCTTTCACAACAAATGTGTGTGTGTGTGTGTGTGTGTGTGTGTGTGTGTGTGTGTGTGTGTGTGTGTGTGTGTGTAGTAGTAGTAGTAGTAATGTGTTCGATGTTGTGATAATGGTTAGCAGCGATGTGTGTCAAATGGCTATTAAGATCGGGGAACAAGTCCGGCATATTAATATATAGTTCGTAGGGCAGACCATCGAGTCCTGGAGATTTGCGTTTGCCGCATAGGCTCAGCACATCCCCTATTTCAGCAGCTGAGATCGGCCCGTCGCAGGACCTCGCCTCCCTGTCCGAAAGACGCGGCAGGCCGTCGAGGTATGGACCGAAATCCATATCTCCAACCGGCTCCCCACCCCTCCCGAACAATTGGGCAAAGTGCCTTTGAAAGGCCTCGCACATTTGCTTAGGTTCAAGGATCACCCGTCCATCCTGGTCTCGCAAAGACCGGATAGTGGATTTAATCCCACTTTTCGCTTCTGTCACGCGGGCCCAGCTAACAGCTTTGGTCCCCTCGTTTCCCAGAGCACGTATTTTGCTTCGGACAACGCAGCCTTCGTGTTTCGCGTCGAAGAACTGGTTCAAGACCGTTCTCGACGCTTGCACTCTGGCCACGTTGCCGCTTCTCATTGCCTCTTCAACATTAACTACCAACTCCCTTTCCTTCCTATTTCTATCTGAGGCTAACTCCTTACTAACTCCTATTGAAACTACTCTAATCTCTCTTTTTAGAGAGCCCCACCACCTGTTGTTGACGATGGCGCCCGTCAACTGCTCCTTAACTAAGGTTCTAATCCGGTCCCTGTAAGCTCTACTTGCCGGTAAGGACAAGTTGAGCTTCCAGTAACCGGGCCCCTGCCTATGCGTTCTATCAAGGTGGACTACGCAGGTCACTAACTTGTGGTCTGAATAGCCCACCATGAGCATTTCTGGACAACTTAAAAAGTCCCTATCCTTAATTCTAACTAAGAACCTATCTAGGTACGATCTAGATTGACCACTGTTATTTGACCAGGTCCAGGTTGGTACAGTCGGAAAATCTAGTCGGTATCTATCGGCCAGGTCGAATCGGCCGATTAACCCCTTAAGGCTGTTACACCCCCCTCTATCGGGACATGCCCCTACATAGTCCCAACGTGCATCTAGGATACCATTCCAGTCCCCCACTAAAAGCAAGGAGCGGGACGTCCCTAGAAAAGTCTCCAGACGATGGAAGAAGTCCGACCGCATTGCCCCGAAAGGGGCGTATACTGCGACAAGCCTAAAAGCTTCGCCTTCGCCATTGCCAAGGTCCAGAACCACGAGTCGACCCTCCGGGTCCAAGTGTACCGTCTGTGTAGCGAGACCCAGATGTTTTTGCAGCAGAACGACAACCCCACCCCCACCTCCAGGCTGACAGAGAGATGCGTGCATCTCAAAGTCATCAAAGGTGGGGGTTAGCTGTCGCATGCTGCTGATCCGGGCCTCGCAAATAACCATCACATTTACACATTGTGACCTGAGGTCACTTAGAAGTTTAGCTTGCTTCCAAGGTGAGCCCAGGCCACGCGCATTTAGACAACCTACTCTTAAGACAGCCATGTTGGTGGCAAAGAAAGAGGCACTTACCTCTCTGCGTCCCGGGGTTCGGGTCGCTCAGTTTCCATGGGGCTGGTGGAGGGGTTGATGGGTGGGGTGGTGGTTTGGGGTGGTGGTTTGTGGTGGTGTGGGGGTATTAGTGTGTGGAGGGGTTGGGATCTTTGGAGTTGTGTGGGTGTTTGAGGAGGGGAGGGGAAAACCTTTCAGGAGGACGCGGTTGAGTGGCCTGGTGCAGGGTGGGCCCACGTCCTCAGGGTAAATGTCTTTCAAAGTTTTGAAAATCTCAAGTGGGATTTTCACCATTTTCAGGTTAGGGAGCCCCATTGCCGTTACGAAATTCGGCCCTTCGGTTTGTATCGAAGGGTTGGTTTCTATTTTTAAAGTTAGGTTTTCATTGTTTTTGTTTATGTATGTGTAGAGTTTCTGTGTTGTTGTGTTTGTTTTTGCTTGTTGTTGTTGAGTGAGTTTGCGTTTTATTGTCTGTGTTGTGTTGTCAGGTGGGGTTATTTTTGTTTGTGTGGTGTGTGTACGTTTTTTTCTTTTCACTTTTTGGAAGGGAGCCCCCTCGTCTTCCGACGATATGAGCTCCTCTTCCGTATTGGAGGGGAGGGGTATATCTCCGGGTTGTGTATGAACTGTTTTTGTATTTGTGTTCTGTGGGTGGGGCTGGGTGGGACCGTGTTTTTGGGTTGTTTTCTTGAGCTGTCGTTGATGTTGTTGTTGTGGTGGTGGTGTTGTTGGTTTTTGTTGTCGTTCTGGTGGTGATGGGAGTGTATTTTATTGTTTTTGTGATGGTGGTGCTGGTTGTTTTTGTTGTTGTTGTGATGTTTGTAGCAGTGGTTTTTTTGTTGTTAGTAGAGGGCAGGCCGTCCTCAGGTGACCTCTTCCAGCGCAGTGGTAACATGAGGGTCTCCTGCCTTCCACTGTGATATTTATGAAGGTTCGCCCATCCAGTAGCACTCGGTCGGGTATTCCGGAGATTCTCTCAGGTGTCATCTGTAAGAGAACCTCCAGACTTTTCCCCCCGAACAGTCCACTGGTGGACTCCCCTGCTGAAATAAGTATATCCTTATCTAGGTCGGTAAATCCTGTTAGGACAGACCAGATGTTAATTTCCGGCGTTGGGCTCCACATTCTTATTCTTTGTGTTCTTCTTCCTTTATATGTGGGGAAGAAGGTGTATTGTGGTGACACTATAGGTGCCACCGAATACTTTTGCGCCAGCATTTCGTCCTTCGTTCGGACCATAATGCTGGCATACAGCTTTCCTCTTTGAATAAAGAGTATGTCGTTTTTAATTTCTTTCAGAACCAGCTCAATTTGACTTTCGGTCAATTGCGCTGGCTTTCTTTTTTCGTTGGTTATGGTTCTGTAGGTTACGGTATTCTTATAAACCTGTTGACGCACTTCTTCTGGGGAGTTGATCGTAAAAGAACCATCCTCCCCAAAAGATACGTATTTTCTAGCCTCTAGCAAATTTTCCTTGGCGTTCGTGATGTCTATGGGTTTGTATTCCGTGGCTTTCCTGAGTGTTTGGGCAAAAGAAATTTTGTCTTTGTTTGTTGTTGTAATGTTGTTGGTTTCCTTATTTGTGGTGTTATTTTTTTCCTCAAAATTAAGTTTTTCATTTGAATTAATATTCTTCTTTTTTTTCATTGGAGAGGAGGGGCTGTTCAACAGTTTGAACTGTTGTTTCCTCTTTCCTGCTTGTTTTTTTGGCGTTCGCTTCCAATATGGCGATATCGTTTTCGACGATATCGTTATCAACGATATCGATAAAGATTTTTGAATTAATTATTTTTCACCCCAAAAGGGGTGAAAATATAATTACCCTACGTCTATAGTCCCAGACTAGGGGTTAGAGTTAATAATACAAAAGAATTCAAATAATTCACTCACAAATATAGCAGGTAAAAATCCCAAATCGCAGAGCCGATTTGAAACACGTCTACTATCCTCAGACAGACAGACAGACAGACATGTGAATATGTATCAGTTTAAATACCGAATCCTAATAGAACCTTAGTACTATAAGGGCGGTGGATTGGCAGTATCGGTAGAGGGTCGGACGCCATGCTTTGACGCATAGAGTTACGGTCCTTGCCATTCTGAGTTCAAATCCCGCCGAGGTTAACTTTGCCTTTCATCCTTTCGGGGTCGATAAAATAAAGTACCAGTAATGCACTGGGTAATTGCTGGCCTTGTGCCAAATGTAGAAACAGTTATTTAGTACTATAAGGGCGGTGGATTGGCAGAATCAGTAGAGGGTTGGACGCCATGCTTTCCAGCATAGTTACATCTCTTTACGATCTGAGTTCAAATCCCGCCGAGGTTGACTTTGCCTTTCATCCTTACGGGGTCGATAAAATAAAGTACCAGTAATGCACTGGGTAATTGCTGGCCTTGTGCCTAAAGTAGAAACAGTTATTTAGTAATATATGTCGTTACTCATGGTTCCTGACACAGGATCTTCACGAGATGTAGTCCACATCAACTACAAAGGTAATAAGAATGGTAGTTTTCAGACCAGGTTGAAAATACATGACGTACTTTATGATAAAGTTAGAAATAAACTTTTTTTAGTTTTTAAATCCCGAGTGTTGGTTTCCGTTTTATATAAAATAATTTTCATTGTCTTAATCAAGTTTTTCTTTAGCTCGCATTTCAAGTGGGTTAAGGATATCGTGTGTGTGTGTGTGTGTGTGTGTGTGTGTGTGTGTGTGTGTGTGTGTGTGTGTGTGTGTGTGTGTGTGTGTGTGTGTGTGTGTGTGTGTGTGTGTGTGTGTGTGTGTGTGTGCGTGCGCCTCTGTATGTGGGTGTGAGGGTGTGCGTGTTTTATAATCATTTAATGTTTACACTTTTTTGCTGGCCTGTTGCTATACTTAGCAAGTATGTAGGTGGTCTGGTCACTTGACATGTTTCACAAACAGCTGAATCCTCTTTAAATTATACGTTGCTATCGTTAAAACAGAGGGACACGATCAATAAATGTTTCTACTTTTGGCACAAGGCCAGCAATTACACCAGTGCATTACTGGTACTTTATTTTATCGATCCCGTAAGGATGAAAGGCAAAGTTAACCTCAGCGGGATTTGTACTCAGGCAGTGAATGGCCATAACTCTGTGCTGCAAAACATGGCGTCCAACCCTCTGAGGATACTGCCAATCCACCGCCCAATCCACGAACACGTTCAATAATGTTGTGAAGATGTAGTAGCTGTCATGCTTGGAACGTCTTTTATTGTCGGTCAACTGGATGGTGGGTGATATGGAATTAAACAATGAAAACATCATCAGTACCAGCAACACTACTACTTATCATTCTCAACGACAAACATATCCTGTTGTAGACATTCTCATGTTATATCAAAATAGTTTGTTAAAGAAGAACTCCATACTTAAACATATTAGAATTACACACCTGGTAGACACCCCCATTACAAATGCCATAGACTATTTGGAAAAATAATTAGGATTGCCTTCCACAAAACACTAATTAAGTTATTTGTGGAAAAATATTTAATGGGCTGTTTAGTTGCCAGCTGCAAGGAAAACACGATATTAAGCAAAATCTAATATCATTTATTCCGACAAGTCTATGAGATAGAACTGGATATGCTTAGGTCTGAAATAGGCTAAAAGTAACTTGCTTAACTATTAGTTTTTCATGTCGATGGCGTCCATGAATAATTTCTTCACATATTTATTTTCTAAAACATGTTCATTTTGTGAGATCACAGCTCCGATACTATGTGCATGTGGTTAGAATGTCTCAGGAGAAAATCGCTGGAGAGTCACTCCAGGTGGAGCCACTACTTCTCTGAATTGAGAGATCACAGCTCCGATACTATGTGCATGTGGTTAGAATGTCTCAGGAGAAAATCGCTGGAGAGTCACTCCAGGTGGAGCCACTACTTCTCTGAATTGAGAGATCACAGCTCCGATACTATGTGCATGTGGTTAGAATGTCTCAGGAGAAAATCGCTGGAGAGTCACTCCAGGTGGAGCCACTACTTCTCTGAATTGAGAGATCACAGCTCCGATACTATGGGCATGCGGTTAGAATGTCTCAGGAGAAAATCGCTGGACGAATTTTACTGGACAAAACCAACCGGCAGGAGACCCAGTGGTAGACTCCAAGCAAGATGGTTAGATAACATCCATTGGTTGGTCACGCTTAGGATCCAGCCAGATCAGTTGGAGACAGTTGCTCCTGACAGAACCCACTGGAAGGAGTGTTTGAGGAATAAGTGGGCGAAGAAGAAGAAAAAGAAGATGCTCATTTTCAGACATTCTATTTAACCTGCCGAGGAGGTTTATACAGACCGAAACATGACTTCCTTTGTCTCCTGTATTTTCCGAAAACATTGAAATAATACTATTTTTTCTTACAACATAAGTTCTTTCTAATTAATAATTTAATGTTCAGTGTCTTAAATATGGTAACCCCAAATGTATCATTGCTTTTTGCGTGCAGAGAGATTAAGTAATGTTTAGTCCGAACTACTTTTCCTCGTCGAATATTTTATTGTACCTCCGCCTTTTAATTCTCAATGTACTTACTACGCTTACGCCCACCTTCTTCCTTAAACCATTAAAAACGAGAATCTACATCCGGCTACAGGCACACCTTTTATCGGACATAGACTGCGAATACTACGAAAATTATCGTAAAAACAAGATAGATACGGATTTAAAATCTCGTCGTTATATAAAGTATGATGTTGAATGGCTGCCCTTCCGGCATCTTCAACTAATACAATTATATCCAAATGGAAGCTCTCCAAATGTAGTATTGAAGACGGATGTGCTTTAAACAAAACTTTGTAATCAACAACTTGCATCAAAGTAGATTTTTGTTTCTATAAAATTAAGTGAACTAAAATTGATCGAATATAACAAACTATTGAAAGCCAGAACTACAGAATGGCCACTGAAAAACTTTTTTTTCTTTTGCCGGTTATAGTGCATCCCTTGTTGTTTATCACACATAATACTGACAAAAATCCATTACTTATATTTCCAAATAAAATAATTGTTTCTACTATAGGCACAAGGTTATCAATTTTGGGGAAGGCAAAGTCGATTAAATCGACCCCCCAGTGCGTGACTGGTACTTTATTTTATCGACCCTGTAAGGATGAAAGGCAAAGTTAACCTCGGCGGGATTTGAAATCAGAGCGTAAAGGGCCGTAACACTATGTCACGAAGCATTTGGTCCGGCGCTCTTCCGATTCTGCCAATGCACCGCTCTTTTTCTAATAATAATAATAAAACATAGTTGGAAGAACTTAAATGGGATGGATCTTAATCAACGTTGTTTGTTTAGCAGGTCAACAGAGAAATTGTGTGTGTGTGTGTGTGCGCTTGTGTGCGTGTGCGTGACAGCTGGTTGATTATTACCATTATATTTAACATGTGTTTACAACTAAATTTCTTTTAAAATAATATAAACATAGTTAGTCCCCATTTTTAATCCTATAGGAAGATCTGCTTCGTAGAATCAAGACGTATCTGAGGACCTTGCGATTTTCAGAGTCAGGTTCGATCATCACATCGATCGTGCCTCGAGCTGGTCGCCAGAGAAACAATTGTAATATGTCCAATAAATTCCATTCGTCGCAATACTGATTCTTTTTTTCGGTGATATCATAATCTGCTCTATGAGGGCATCGAGTGCTCAAACAGCCTACCGCATACGGACGCTTTAAGCATCCAACACCAATTATATATATATATATTGCTGTCGTTCATTTATCTAATATTTCCTCATAGATGCCTTTTAATCTTATAGCCTGGTCTAATTGATTTTTTATGTGGTTGATTATGCTAATTGGGAGAGGAAATGGTGTATATATATATTATCAAATGATTCTTTGGACATACTTTATAGTATATATATATATATATAAAAGAAAACTTTTTTTCGCTCTACATGCCTGAATACAATAAATGTAATCTGACTTTTTCTAATATTAATAATAACATTCGATTCGTTTGCAATTATGCAAACAAGCCTCAATTGTATAGCCATGTCAGTAGAATGAACCCTTCATTCTTGCTCTTGCGTTGGAATGTGAACAGAACTGCAGGCACTAATGTTTCTGGGTATCACCCTTCATCAGTACAGCTCACTGTTCACCTGCCAAACTGTCAGAGCTAGTGAAAATATATGGTAGTTTCAAAAATACACAATGACTGATCGGCCTAATCAACCTCAGGACCGACTTCTTTGGTACATGTAAACACCACAGGGCCGGAACCTTCCTCAAGCTATATGGATAACAATCCATTAGGATGGGAACTTCCCTCAAGCTATAGGGACAGCAGCCCCGTCACACTGAGCCCAAGGTAAACCTCTCCCTACACCCGCCTCTATCCCCGCCTCGATCGACCCCTATAGCAATACACTTACCTAGCAGCTAAAACCATGCCTCACACCGCTGTGGTTAATCCCTCTCTCTCACTTCCTTAGCCAGAACTCAAGTTAGCTGATATTAGATGATATAAATAGACTAAGTACATCAGTGGAGTCCTATCCTCTGTGCAAACAGGCACCCCAAGTTCCTGACCAGCGGGCCCCAACGACCAACCCCAGCTTGTGACCCGAATACCCGGAGGATATCCTGTCTCGAACCCGACCCTCTCCGCACGCATGAGTCAGTGATAAATACCACAAGTAAATAGGACGCGCCTATTACTACCACTTACCCCTCTCCCCACCTCCAGATGTGACTTTTGACCCTGTGTCCGTGTATGTGTATCCAAATGTAGGCGTATATGGAATTGTGCGTATGCATGTATGCGTGTGTGTGACTGTGTATACGTAATATGGGAATGCACCTGAGCGTGTGTGTGACTGTGTATACGTAATATGGGAATGCACCTGAGCCTGTGTGTGTACGTGTGTGCTTGCAACGGTGTGCGTTGAAGAACATACACGCATGTGTACTTTATGCTGAAATAAGAATTGTAGTCCTTTTCAATTTCACTCCAGTTTTACCTCATTTGTTTTTAAAACGCACCCATCTCTTGTTTGACTGTGTGGACGTAAATAGGTGAATGCACCGAGCCTGTGTTTATACATGTGCATGCGCAACGGTGTGCGTTGACGGACAATCACACGTACGTACTCTATGCTAAAATAAGAAGTGTAATTCTTTACACTTTTCGATTCTGACACAGGTTTTTTATTTCAGTTTATATTTTTCCAAATTTATTATATTGGTTGTAACACACACGCATTGTGGATTGGCAGTGTCGGTAGAGGGTCGGACGCCATGCTTTCCAGCATCGTTACGTCCCTTTACGATCTGAGTTCAAATTCCGCCGAGGTTGACTTTATTTTATCGACCCCGTAAGGATGAAAGCCAAAGTACCAGTAATGCACTGGGTATTTGCTGGCCTTGTGCCTAAAATAGAAACAATTATTTATTTGTTTGGCATCCCCCACCACGTGACATGGAAGCAGGATAGATGCCAGTCTACACACAAATTCTTCAGACCACAGCAGCAGCATACTAAGGTTGACCTGCTAGCTGAACTCTTAACACCACTACCAACACAGTAAAGGAGGTCAGCTGTATTTAGACATTCTGATAAAAACAACTATAACAGGCTGACCTGTCTCAGCAGAATTTCTATAGACATTCGACTGGCGAGTGGTCTGACAACTGAACAATGGGATACGAGCGTGTCCTCTGACGCTGAAATTCGTTTGTTCTAGCCCATATGATTCCAGTTACTCGGAGGACTAACAACACACCCAGGAGCTGGACATATCGATGTATTGACAGAGTGGAGCACACTTCAACAACATGTGTACCTATCTTTTTCACACCAATTCGGACTGCCTGAAGAAGTCACAGTCAATAATGGCTGTCACCGAAATATATATAGCAGTATATCTATAATTTATAATAAACGAAGCCAAATTTTATGTTTGACTTACTTATTTTACATTATTCCGGAGTAAACAAACCAACCTGCATACTTCGTCGAGTGCTCCAATCTGCATACTGAGGTGTCGGTAATATAATCAAAATTAATTTATATATAGAGAGAGAGAGAAATGGCTTCTACAGGACTAAAATTGTTTCATTCGAAGGAAATCAGTTCTAATCCTGTAGAAGCCATTTCTATATCAAATATTTATACTGTGCTATATATTGAGTATCTTACTGTGGTTACCCCCGATTGAACCCGAGATACACACATACACACACACATATATATATATTAACTATAATAAAGGAAGGTCTGCGGGATTGCGTCCAGAATATATATTTTTTACCCCGTTTGTAAAATAAGTTGGATTACTTTGAATAAATAATGAATTAATATTACATGATTTATGTGCTAAATTTCGTTGCTGTTGATTAAATATAATTTATAGCTTCATCTTTAATATTCACTTCTTTAAAATTATCAAATGTCAACACTTCCGGTTAGCGGCCGTTATATTATAACACTTATAATCGCATATATTTCCGTCGCTAATTTTCTCCTAATGCAGTTTATATATAATTGTTTCTACTTTAGGCACAAGGCCAGCAATTACCCAGTGCATTACTGGTACTTTATTTTATCGAGGCCGTAAGGATGAAAGGCAAAGTCAACCTCGGCGGGATTTGAACTCAGATCGTAAAGGGACGTAACTATGCTGGAAAGCATGGCGTCCGACCCTCTACCGATACTGCCAATCCACCGCCCTTTATATATAATGTCTTTTTTTTAATATATCATGGATTACTGATTACATAAGGCAGTGTAACATAGGCTTTGTTCAATTTCTGTGTATATTGTCAATTACGATTTTATTTGATGTATCATATTTACATGCATATATATACTTGTGTATAATATCAATATACACACTACACATGCTAGCAGAAAACCACCCATGGGTGGTTTTTCTGCTAGTATATATAATAGTAGAACACTGGAGGGGTATATCGGTAGTAGTAGTAGAACACTGAATCCATCCGTAAGGATGAAAGGCAAAGTTAACCTTGGCGGGACCGTAAAGGGACGTAACTATGCTGGAAAGCATGGCGTCCGACCTTCTACTGATACTGCCAATCCCCCGATAAATAAATAATATGGCAGTTTTATTTGTCAACCACCCTATAAATCAATATTCCAGACTTGTAGGGCAAGTCTTTTAAAGAACCGAGACACAGTTTACATATGTCCGTATTAGCAAATAAATGAATTGTTTAGATAATGCCTAGCATTGCACAATATTTCCTATGTATCTATAATCATTAACTGTAAGAAGTAGTATGTGTGTTGTAAGATAATTGTTTCTACTTTAGGCACAAGGCCAGCAATTACCCAGTGCATTACTGGTACTTTATTTTATCGACCCCGTAAGGATGAAAGGCAAAGTCAACCTCGGCGGGATTTGAACTCAGATCGTAAAGGGACGTAACTATGCTGGAAAGCATGGCGTCCGACCCTCTACCGATACTGCCAATCCACCGCCCTGTGTGTTGTAAGATAATGATTTCTACTTTAGCCGCAAGGCCAGCAATTCTTGGGCGGGGGGGGGGGGCGATTAAATTGACCCCAGTACATTACTGGTGAGATGAACTATTATATCTAGGACATTCACTTCAATATTTTTTTTTTTATCGGATACTTTAGATAGTGTAGCACTAGAGAAATGCTGATGGAATTGTAATGGCAAGAATTGTTTCATCATGATTCCGCTACATCAAAGATCTCCTCACCTAAAAGATGATGATTTCTGATTTTAGGGAACAAGAACAACAATTTGAAGGGGAGGGGAAAGTCGATTAAATCGAACCCAGTGTACTTTATTTTGGTACTTTATTTTGTCGATCCCGTAAGGATGAAAGACAAAGTTAACCTCAGCGGGATTCGAACTCAGGACGTAAAGGGCCAAAACTCTATGTCACTAAGCATGTTATCTGACCCTCTACCGATTCTGCCATGTGAATAATGTTACTTATTTCGACATCTGTTCAGTTATTTGCCAGTAGATAGCGATAATTTCTACTAAAGGTTAACGGCAACTAATCTAACCCAGCAATCTTTATCTCCCAGTCTGTGAAAAAACTCTGTTCACCTTCGACCACATAATAATGTGTATGCCAATGAGGTATCCTCTTTGTAGTCCATCTACAAATATCAGCTTGCTAATTCTCTCACTCACACTCACACATTATCTCTCTACATCTCTCTCGTTCTCTCTTTCACTCTCTCAAATCACACGCTAACATCCCAAAACGAGAAAACATTCGACGTATTTTGCGAAGTTGGTATAACCGAAGTAAGCATTTACTATTAATAATTGTTTCTAATTTGGCAGAAGGCCAGCAATTACCCCCAGTATATTACTGGAACTTTATTAAATCGACCCCGTAAAGATGAAAGGCAAATGCTTTCTAATATTGGTACAAAACCAGCAATTTAATAAACTAAATTTTGTCTATCCACTTTATAAGTCCTTCACTCAGTACATGCTTAATGTATTTGTTACACAAACTATAAACAAACCATATATATATATATATATATATATATATATATATATATATATATATATAACAATATCGGTCTCAACACACGTTTTCAGATAAAGAATCTTGCTAAACAAATTCAGAAACGAAATATATATATATATATATATATATATATATATATATATATATATATATATATATATATATATATATAGTAAGAATATTTTCGAAACAGCGAGTGGGTTTGAAATTATTAGAAATGTAAGCTATCGCCGTATTTTGACTAAAGAAATTAAAGAAATTATTTAGCCTGGTAGTGGGGTTAAGAACCTTCGGAGAAATGGAAAAAGATGAGTATTGACGTACATGGGAGTCGAACCCACATCTTTGGTTATCCGGGGTGATGTGTTGGTGTAAATGGTAGCACAGTGTTCCGGATAACCAAAGATGTGGGTTCGACTCCCATGTACGTCAATACTCATCTTTTTCCATTTCTCCGAAGGTTCTTAACCCCACTACCAGGCTAAATAATTTCTTTAATTTCTTTAGTCAAAATACGGCGATAGCTTACATATATATATATATTCAATGTGGTCTACCTTTCGTTGTAGGGTCTATACCGTAGTTAGAACTCAGTGTAATCCGTTAGAATATGTAAAATAACTTGCCTCTGTTATTATTATCATTGTTAAAATAATATCTCATATATATATATATGAAAGAAGGAAAGGGTCGAAACTAATATCTTATATATATATATATAACCAAAGATTAATATGGTTCATTGATTACTCAATGAACATAGTTTTACAATAGATTAAAAGCACTCTACAGTGAAGTTTTCTGGAGTTATTAATATTATTCGGAATATTAAAAATGAATGAACCATCAAGACCGTTGAGGTATGTCATACATCAATTCATGTATTTTATCTGACGAGGACGTACTGAAAAAACAGCACAGTACCTTCGAAATATATATAATAAAACATATATTTTGTGAATGTCTTCATTTATTAATATTCTGAATAATATATATATATATATATATATATATATATATACGATATTAACAAATGGAAACTATATTTATAAAACCATATCTATTTTATTATACATATTTCAAGGATACCATGTTAAATTATGGTATGCTTTCATCAGACAAAATACAATATATACCAGTTTTATAAATAAACATTGACGTACCCTTTCACTATCCTTGATGTCTTCCAAAAGTAACGGTTGCTTTTTGAAAGGGTACGTCAATGTTTATTTATAAAACTGGTATATATTGTATTTTGTCTGATGAAAGCATACCATAATTTAACATGGTATCATTGAAATATGTATAATAAAATAGATATGGTTTTATAAATATAGTTTCCATTTGTTAATATCGTATATTTACTCCAAATACTTGTCGAGTGCTTTATATCAGTTATAAAAATATTTGCTTGTTGTATCCCAACAATTTAAATAGAACTTTTGCATATATATATATATATATAGGAACAAGTAAGACCCCGACGGCTGAGCTCAAGCCGTTTCGACGGCTAATTCTGGACTCCAGAATTAGCTGATTCTGGAGTCCAGAATTAGCCGTCGAAACGGCTTGAGCTCAGCCGTCGGGGTCTTACTTGTTCCTATTACCCACTCTACTACCCTAAGTATTGAGTACTTTGGTGCGTTATGGTCCACCTGGTTCCTTACCACATTTCCTTCGTTATATATGGGAAAATGGCAGTATCGGTAGAGGGTCAGACGCCATGCTTTCTAGCATAGTTACGTCCCTTTACGGTCTGAGTTCAAATCCCGCCGAGGTTAACTTTGCCTTTCATCCTTACGGGGTCGATAAAATAAAGTACCAGTAATGTAGTGGGTAATTGCTGGCCTTGTGCCTAAAGTAGAAACAGTTATATATATATATATATATATATCAGAAACTGTTGAAATGGCCGGAGCTCATACATATATATATACCTCCATTCCACCGTCTAACATAGACCCCATTGGTGTCACTGTTGATACGGAAGCTATCAATGTTTATACGGAAGCTATCAATGTAGCTTAGTATCTTCCTGGTTTTGATATCCAAGTTGCAAACATCTTCAAGTGTACTGACGTTGGAACGGCCAAAGCATTATGGCTGTAGTTTTATTAACTACAGACAGTTCTAATATCCATACTTTTTAAAGTCTGCTGAGATATTTGTAGTTCAATCTAGTTTTACTCACAACATCAACATATTCAACGTTCATTTCTATTGAAAAGTGCTTGTATAGCACTTTCTACTAGTGATTAGGACAATAGACAGGCCATTAATATCTATATTATTTATCTGGTCGGCGGTAGATTGGCAGTATCAGTAGAGGGTCGTACGCCATGCTTTGACACATAGAGTTACGGCCCTCGCCATTCTGAGTTCAAATCCCGCCGAGGTTAACTTTGCCTTTCATCCTTACGGGGTCGATAAAATAAAGTACCAGTAATGCACTGGGTAATTGCTGGCATTGTGCCAAAAAAAAAAAGTAGAAACAATTATTATTAGCGTCAGGCACCATGCTTTGCAGCACAGAGTTATGGTCCTTTGCGTTCTGTGTTCAAATCACGCCCAGGTTCACTTTGCCTTTCCTCCTTACCTGGTCGATAAATAGAGTACCAGTAATGCACTGGGGCTAATTGCTGACCTTGTGCCAAAAGTAGAAACAATTATTTATCTGGTCGGCAATTTTTCCTTGGATGATGACCAAATATGAGCTCTTGCCCTGAACCAATTCCATTCCTATGTCCTGTAAGAAGGCTCTGATTAGCTCTACCTGTCTTTTTGTGCTGTGAATATTACCTGAAAACAATTTATCAAAACTGATGAAAATGTGTGAATAATAAAGTTTTCTCTCTTCTGCAATGCTTTTAGTATATCCTCCCTGATACAGACAGGTGGTTCATTGTTAGCACGAACAAAATTACAAACAAGCTGTCACCTTGGAGTAATCCAGCTGATAATTCAATTCTGTCTATAACTATAAATGTTGTTATAGTTTTAAAAACAACCGAGTAGTCAGTAAAAAGTTAGACTTTTAATAGCTTTAATTATAGCAGATGAAATTTCAGCAATGCATAATGACTATAGTGTACAATAGTTGGGACAGATTTAATTGTCTTCTTAGACTCTAGAAATACAGAATTACATTATTCAGTATGTCCGTAAAACAGTAGGTTGTGGTTTGGCTACTATATCTAAAGGTTTCAGCAATTAAGAAAAACAAACATTAGACATCATTCATTCTATCAGCTTCCATTTGAACTAGAATTGAGCTAGAATTGAACTAGAAACACCAGCCAAACCTCCTTTAAACAAAACTATTATGTCTTCTTCTTCTTCTTCTTCTCCCACCTATTCATGGGAGGATTGTGGGGGCAAAGTCCATACACACTCCTTCTAGCGGGTCCTGTCAGAAGCAACCGTCTCCAACTGATCGGGCTGGATCCCCAAGCGTGACCAGCCAAGTTCATGAGAGTTATCCAACCATCTACCCTTGGCTCACCTGCCGGTTGGTTTTGCCCGTAAAATCTGTCAACTATTGTGTCAACGAGGGAAATATCTACATCCATTCGGGTTCGATAAAGGTAGGACAAGCCCAATGATAGTCCAGCCCACTTTCCTTCCATCAGTCAGGTTATGGATGTTCCAATGGATCAAAGGGAGGTAGGGTCGTGACCATATCTGTCTGTTCGTGACTACATGGACATCTAAAAGCCTTAGCGGAACCATGGTACATATTACTAAGTCATACTTGATTATGAGTGACGGCTATAGTAGTTTGTTTTTTTTCCGTATTTAAGATTAGCAAGCATATCAACGTACTCTCCATATTAATGTAGGTTGTGTGTATGTGCGTGTGCGCGTGCATGCGTGTGTGCGTGTGCTGTGTGTATGTGCGCGTGCATGCATGTGTGCGTATGTGCGTATGTGTATGTGCGTGCATGTATGTGTATGTATGTGCGTATGTGCGTGTGTGTGTGTGCGTGTGCATGTGTGTGTGTGCGTGTGCATGTGTGTGCGTGCATGAATGTGAATGTGTGCGGCGTATATATGTATGTGTGAGTGTGTGTGTATATGTGTGTGTGTGTGTGTGCATGGGTGTGGTGTGGTGTGGTGTGGTGTGGTGTGGTGTGGTGTGGTGTGGTGTGTGTGTGTGTGTGTGTGTGTGTGTGTGTGTGTGTGTGTGTGTGTGAAGCGAGTATCTTGTAGTGTATCCTGTGACATTAAAAACGAAGATAAGATCACTATCACCCCTCTTGCTATTTTCCTGGTAAAGTCGTGTACTTTTCTCGAGTAAGTGCAATGGCCTTGTTTTGTAGTTGAATTTTGTAATCTTTGTAAGACTTTTAGCAGTATAAATAAATGCTTTAGAAGCAGCTTCATGCAGATTCCTGTATTCTGTCGTTTTTCTCCCATATTCGCTAGTATTGGGGTTAAATAGTTTTGGGGCATTGAAAATTGATCTCTTGATTGTCATTAAACTTGAGACGGCCTTGTGTTATTTTCTGGCAGAAACAACCTATCCTAAATATTTTACGATTTTTGAAAATGTAGGTTAATAATTAATAAAAACTTGGCCGCCATTTTTTTTTTTTTGCTGGTAGATCAGCCAGGTAAAGAATTCCTCGCTTGTTTGTGCAGTAATATAATCGACGGAGATACATTCAAATTATTTCTTTTCTTATCGCTATTAGCTTAAATGTCCTTTCCTCATGGCGTAATAATTCATTTAGGTACAAAGGTTGCATCACAATATCAACAAAGTGTCCTTGGCCCTAGGGCTACCTCCCTATTCACCACCATAGGCGCTGAGCTGGCGAGATGGAATGGCTCTTCCAGCGCATCTCCCTTACCATCCTCCGGGGAAACACCTTCTCCATTCTGTCCGCCGGGGCTGTGGGGAGGCCAGCATGTAGGACCCCATTTGCTCACCATACTGTTTAAGACATATAATCTCTCTTTTTCTTTTATTTACTCATCAACTTATTTATATATTTGCTTTATACAATAGAACATACCCCACGGTAAAATGAAGTCAATAATCTTTTCTTTTTTTTTTAACACAGCTTGTATTGCCTGGGGATTCCTTATATCAACAAGGAGCAATTACCTTTGTAATACGAGTAGCAGCAACATCGTCAAGATCTGCAACGTTTCCCACATATCTGTCCTATTACCGAATACTGAGCTAACCACATGGTATAGACCTGTCAACTCTCCCCGTCCGACGAGGAGATTTGCAATGGCCTTTGTGGTGGGTGAGAGATGTCTTCTCTGGTGAAAATGGCTATAGCTTTCATTATGTAAAATCTCTCCATTTTGCCTCATGTCTACCCGTTTTGGGGCACGTTTTTTCATGATACTTCCCGTTTGGATTTTTAGAGGTTGCGAGGTCTGACACCAAAATGTATAAAACTCACAAATCTTACCCTTTCCTGATTTCTTAAAATTCTATATATTGCCCCTATCATAAGCAAATATTTACACATATGTTATGACGGTCAGACCTGTCAACTCTCCCCGTCCGATTGGCAGATCACCCATCCACTTTGGGGTGGGTGAGAGATGTCTATTCTTGTGAAAATGGGTATAGCTTTCATTGGTCATTTGGCAGTATCGGTAGAGGGTCGGGCGCCATATTTTGAAGCATAGAGTTACCTCCCCTTATGATCTGAGTTCAAATCCCGCCGAGGTTAACTTTGCCTTTCATCCTTACGGGGTCGATAAAATAAAGTACCAGTAATGCACTGGGATAATTGCTGGCCTGGTGCCAAGCGTAGAAACAATTGTGTAAAATCTCCTCATTTTGCCTCATTTTTTCCCGTTTTGGGACACTTTTTTTCATGTTATTCCCTGTTTGAGTTTTTATGGGTTGGCAGGTCTGATAGTATTCTTCGGCTACATTATATGACGCGTATAAAGCACGGGTGGCTGCTATGGCAACAGAGAGTGTTTAGTTTTAGTGAATCCTGTAACTTCAAATTTAACCTAAAAAATAATGTTTTTAACTTTCGTTTTATAAAACCAGATGTAGGTTAATAGGAAAGAAATATAGAAATGATCTGTAAAGCTTATTATATGACCAGATGTTACACAAGGAGTGAAGAAAAGTCGCAGATGGCACCACATCGATTTATATTCAAGATAATTTTTTTTTTTTTTGTGACCCTGAATTTTCAAATGTACCAGCATGGGTATCGAAGTCACGTGATGATTTGATGATTTTATCACTTTTTTTTTCTTTTTGATTTTATTTTAAAATTCTTTTATTTAAAATTTTTTTTTTTTCCGTGCATTATGTTAAAGGTAGAAAACAAAAATATTGAGTGAAAGTTCGTTCGCAATAGCAATACACATGATAACGAAATTTATAACTTATCGAATACAAAATATTTTTCCATTATATTTATATACATACATATACGCATGTAGAATATATGCATCGATGGATACAAGCATTGACACATACGTATAAACGTATGTAGGTATAAGGAAAGGTATTGAGATCTAGCTCAATGATAACAATTTGGTGATATGTTCAAGGAGAGTCTATGCTGAAATCCTCATGTAATTAATGAGAATATGTTAAATTACGCAAAGCTTTTCAACGAAAATAGCTCGTCTTTCTGTGACACAGCACGAAATTGGGAATACACATTTATAGCAAAACTGAACCTAAAACGGTTGTAATTTCATATAGCATCTTGTAGTTTCCAGTGGTATATGTCTTCATATGTCTTAAGGGACCATGGCAAAGTAGCATTACATGTTTAGAAGCATAAATAGAGAAGCCCCAAACGTTTGTCACACTCGATAGTGTGTGTGGATGTATGCGTGTGTGTGTGTGTGTGTGTGTGTTTATGTATGTATATATGCATGTTAGTATGTATGTATGCCGGGTCACTCTTGAGTGCTACTGGTAACATGAAACCCAGTGTCGCATGGTCGGGTCGTCAGCGACTAAACCGGCAACCCCACCAAATTTACTTGGTGAGGAGGGTGATTTTGGACACCCTGCATGACAAAAAAACAAAACTTGACAAAAGGCGGAAGAACTCATAAGAAGCAACGGCCATCCAAAAATGTGTAAATATGTATATACATATGTATATATGTGTGTATATATATATATGTATATACATGTATATCTTCCGGGAGAGATGGCCCCTTAGCCTTTGTCAAGGCAGAATTCTAGGAGAAGGAAAACTCTGATATAACACCTGCAACCCTGATGGTATCCAATGATGTTGACTTGTTCTTCTTTTTGGTAAATGTCATCTTGGTTAAGAGAGTGGGACTGGCTTTGTGCAGTTCCTTTGCTCACTATAAAAGCTTCACGGCACAGGCATTGCTTTATATCTGGTGATCTCTCTGCACTTGTCGTCACATGGTACGATGAGCCCAGCACTATGTGTCAATAATTGTCACAAGTGTAGTGTTTGTACCAGAGTTTTCAAGTCGCTGGCTGGACTAAAAGTCACACTCGTTCAGCGCATGGATATAAAGTAGTGGCCGTACACGAAAACTAGTTGGCAGCCACCATATACATGTATATATAAAGAAACTGGGATAACTCCGACATAAAACCTGCGGCTCAGTAGTTACTGATGATGTTGATCTTTTCTTCTTTTCGGGTTATAGCTACTGTTGCTCAGAGTGCGATTGGCCTAGTGTGTGTGTGTGTGGATCTGTGTCAGAGAACAAAATGGATACGTTATTTCAAATATCTACTAGGGATGAGTATGCAAGCAGATGTTTAATCTGCAGTAAAGACACTATAAAAAAATGGCAAAAAAGATATAGTCTGAAAATACTATTTATTTATAAATATTTATTTCCTTGAATCATATTTAAAGTAAATATTTAAAAATGAGAAAATTGGTAAACTTGTAAGCTTAAACAGCATTTAACTCACTTAGATGCAATTTTATGCTTACGTCATCACATATGTTCATCTGGTTATGTTTGTATGTTTGTGTGTGTGTCTGTGCATAAATATATACACAAAGTCGGGATGGCCATCGCTGGTGTGTTTTGATCAAAGGTTTGCTCAGTCAAGACTGACCAAGGGCTACAAACCCTCCTAATTAACTTCATGATAATCATCATCATCATTATCTAGTGTGTAGTAGAGTGGGTTGGCAGTATCGGTAGAATGTCGGACGCCATGCTTTGCAGCATAGAGTAACGGCCCTTTATGATCTGAGTTCAAATCACGTCGAGGTTAACTTTGCCTTTCATGCTTACAGGGTCGATAAAATGAAGTACCAGTAATGCACTGGGATAATTGTTGGCCTTGTGCCAATAGTAGAAACAATTATATAGCAAGTAAGGACTTCTGTGTAAAGGAGAAATAGAGCGCAAAGTATTTGTAATATATACATTTATATATTTCATTTGTTTCACCGAAAATGGGACAAGGGAATTAATGTCATGTAATTATGATGGTTTAGGATAATTATGATGTATGTCTGTCTCCTAAACAACTTTAAGCCTTTGCTAAATTGATTTTGTTTAACTTCTATACTTGTAATTTAGAGGCGTTGCCTTGAAAGTCTATAATTTAGATAAATAATTGTTAGGTTAGCAATTTTGTTTCTTATTTAGAAGATTCACATATTCTGTCACCCAGTTTAGCCCCCTAAAACACGCCCGTGTATTCCTTCGGCGGTGTTTAAACTTCTGCTAACATTCCAACCAAGTTTTTCCCTCCAATCACTTTGGCATGCTTTTCCCCTTCTAAGTCATTGCGAGAGAGAGAGGGGGAAGAGGGAGAGAGAGGGGGGAGAGGGAGAGAGAGAGCGGGAGGGAGAGAGAGAGAGCGGGAGGGAGGGAGAGAGAGAGCGGGAGGGAGAGAGAGAGGGGGATGGAAGAGAGGGAGATAGGGGGATGGAAGAGAGAGAGAGAGAGAGGGGGATGGAAGAGAGGGAGAGAGAGAGGGGGATGGAAGAGAGGGAGAGAGAGAGGGGGATGGAAGAGAGGGAGAGAGAGAGAGAAGGAAGAAAGAGAGAGAAGAGAGAAAGTGCGAGAGAAAGTGCGAGAGAAAGTGCGAGAGAAAGTGGGATGGGTGAGAGAGAGAGAGTGGGATGGGTGAGAGAGAGAGAGTGGGATGGGTGAGAGAGAGAGTGGGATGGGTGAGAGAAAGCGAGAGTATGATCAAGGTTTCAAAGCTAATTAAAACTGAGGCGATCTCTTAAAATACAAGATTTCCACCATCAAACAGTTATGCCTTTCATCCTGTCGAGGTCGATAAAAAAAAGTACCAGTCAAGTACTGGTGTCGATTCTTCCTCTATATCTCTTTCTCATTTCCTCTCTCTCATTTTCTATCTTTCTCTTGAAGAAGAAATCTGCTGTACTCAGATCTGAAGAGGGATGGACTCCGCCAGGCTTAAAATGACCAAGAAACGCCGTACGTCACTACGACGCCGTACGTCACTACGACGCCGTACGTCACTACGACGCCGTACGCCACTACGACGCCGTACGCCACTACGACGCCGTACGCCACTACGACGCCGTACGCCACTACGACGCCGTACGCCACTACGACGCCGTACGTCACTACGACGCCGTATGTCATTACGACGTCGTATGTCACTACGACGCCGTATGTCATTACGACGCCGTACGTCACTACGACGCCGTACGTCACTACGACGCCGTACGTCACTACGACGCCGTACGTCACTACGACGCCGTATGTCACTACGACGCCGTATGTCACTACAACGCCCCTACGCCTGTCAGGCGTTACGGGAACATACCTACATACATCATTGTTTTAGCTTGAATTCAGTTATGCAGTCTTCTTTCGAAGGTTCACTTTAATGAATGAGGATTTAAAAAGTTAAAGAATTTAACGGGAAAACCTTAATTATATAATTAATTGTTTCTACTTTAGGCACAAGGCCAGCAATTACCCAGTGCATTACTGGTACTTTATTTTATCGACCTCATGATGATGAAAGGCAAAGTCAACCTCGGCGGGATTTGAACTCGGGTCGTAAAGGGACGTAACTATGCTGGAAAGCATGGCGTCCGACCCTCTACCGATACTGCCAATCAATGGTTTTGTAGTATAGGCACAAGGCCAGCGATTTCTTTTGGGGGGGGGGGGTCGATTAATACGACTCCAGTGCATGACTGGTACTTTATTTTATCGACCCCCGTAAGGATGAAAGGCAAAGTTGTCCTCGGCGGGATTTGAACTCAGATCATAAAGAGCCGAAACTCTCTGCTACAAAGCATGGCGTCTGACGCTCTACCGATACTGCCAACATATAATTAATTGTTTCTACTTTTGGCACAAGGCCAGCAATTATCCCAGTGCATTACTGGTACTTTATTTTATCGAACCCTGTAAGGATGAAAGGCAAAGTTAACCTCGGCGGGATTTGAACTCAGAATGGCAAGGGCCGTAACTCAATGCGTCAAAGCATGGCGTCCGACCCAACGATCGTAGTGTCCGTCGCTTTTTGCCAAGGACAAAATAAGTATGATACAATGTATTCTTCCATTTAAAAGATTGGTAGAGTCTGATTTATGTGAGACTGAGCTGTTATTTATAATAGGCCATGTTTTCACACAGAAGCTCACTCCTTGGTTCGTAGGAGTTAACTATAATTTTCCTGAATTGAAAGATACCTTAATAACATTGTGAATTATAACAATGCTTCTCTCAAAACAATTGAAGCAGTT
>OZ024755.1:30668852-30683852 GCA_964016885.1 Eledone cirrhosa
AACCTTTGGTAATGGTGTAGTTATATTTTGTGTTGTTTACTTTCTAATTACATATATATATATATATATATATATATATATGTGTGTGTAAAAGGTAAACAGAAATAACACCACAATCGGTACAGTACGTGGAAGGAATACATCAGGTTAACGCTTGAAATAGCAGGAAGAGGGTGCGTGCGCGCGCGTGTGCGCGCGCGTGTGCGTGTGCGTGTGTGCGTGTGTGTGCGTGCGTGCGTGTGTGTGTGTGTGCGCGTGTGTGTGTGTGTGCGTGTGTGCGCATTAACCCCCAGCCCAAAAGAAAACTTTACTATGCATATAGTATTCAGCTGTTTACGGCTACCCCTCGCGAGAATACTCCAATTTAACGAATATTCATATACACTCATCGCTTCAAACCTTTCAATTATATATATCACCTTGATCACCTTGACCGACCAGTCTGTCGGGCGTCCATTCGGCGCCGCTGGTCACAGCACGCCGTCCATTACTCTCTGGATCGTGCTTTCCTCATCCATGTAGTCCCAATCGTATTCTTAAAATCGTAACTCCACCCTCGTGGAGGCCTTCTGAGTGGTCGTTTCCGCTCGCGCGGGTACCACTCGGCAACTGCACGGGTCCACACATTATCGGTGAACCGGGCGACGTGTCCAGCCCATCTGAACTTGCTGCGCATATATTCCGTGATGACGTACCTCACGCCGGACTTCTGTCTGATGACTTAGCCCCTGATGTGCTCTCTCAACGAGAATCCTAGCATTGATCTCTCCATGACTCTTTGAGCCGTTACCAGCCTCTGCTCTTCTCTTCTCTCTTCGTTGTAGCCCAAGTTTCACTGCCATATAACATTGCAGGTAAAACTGTGCTATTGAAGAGGTTGGCGCGGGTGGTCTTGTCCAACCTCCCCTTGAGCACATCCCTTATGCCGTTGAACGCCTTCCATCCGGCCCTTATTCTCCACGAGATCTCCCTCTCAATGTCTCGGCGCATGTTCACTTCTTGTCCCAGGTAGACGTATTCCTCCGCCTCCTCTATTTCATCACCGCCAACCACCATTCGACCTGTTGGTACGTTGTCGGACCGCATGAACTTCGTTTTCATGCGGTTCATCTTGAGGCCTACTGCAGAGCTTTTGATGTCGAGCTCCGTCAGCATGGTCTGAAGCTGATCCGTGGTTTCAGCCAAGGATGGGTGGCACATTTTCTTCCTGTTGTAGTGACGGCAACGGCTGCACATTCCCGGCAGACTTGAAGAGCTTGGTGTAGAAGTCTTCGCAAACCTTTTCCACCTCACTCTGGTCGCTGACTGGTACTCCAGCTGTGTTTTTCAGGGTCGTCACCTCCCATCTGTACATTGTCATGTCCCTCTCGCATTTCTTGAGGCTCTTCTTTTCCTTTACGACCTTCAGGAGCTTCTCCATCCGGTATGCCTCGAAGTCTCTCTTCAGTTGTTGACGTATCACTCTGCTGAGAAGGGAATATTCGAGGTGATCTTCAGGTGTCCTCTTCATATTCTTCCTCTTCTCAAGCAACTTCATAGTTTCCTCCGAGACTCTTCCCTTCCGCTCCCTCAGGCACACACCCTTAACCTTCCTCAAGCACTCCTTCAGTTTCCTTATCTGTAAGTCGTAGTCAGCGTCTATGCCGTCTCCTTGACGCCACTTTTCCTGCATAATGGCTTCCTGCAGCTGCGCCTCGTTGAAGACCCGGACGCGTTCTTCCTTCGACGCCAAATGCAGCACCTTCTCCCTCGTCTGGTCGATGACGATCCTCGCCCTCACCAGACGATGATCACTGCCAGTGTTGAATGGCGCTATGACGTATATATACACTTTTACCCTTTTACCTGTTCCAGCCGTCTGGCTGAGGCCATAGTTCACGGGACTAGCATAAGGTTTCCCTCCTAGTCTCAGCGTACTCAGAGTAGACACAAAGTTAATTGCCTCAATACAACACACGTAAATGGGTACCATAAATCTATATCCGTACTCGAGTTTCGGCCACACTTAATGCAGCAAGAAAACGTACAGCATCTATTGTCGTGGCAGTATCGGAAGCGGGTCGGATGCCATGATTTCCAGCATAGTTACGTCCCTTTATAATCTGAGTTCAAATCCCGCCGAGGTTAACTTTATTTTATCGACTCCGTAAGGATGAAAGACAAAGTACCAGTAATGCACTGGGGTAATTTCTGGCCTTGTGCCAAAAGTAGAAACAATTATGTATGTATGGAACTAACTGTTGAAGCGAAAAGAGCTCAACCATGGGACACCGGCTCTTTTACTTTGCGCAGAGGCGGTACCATGGCCAATGAAGTATATCCGAGACGTGGTTATTGCTAGTTGAAAACTATTCTAAGTATTGAGTACTCTGTTGAATAATGGTCTAACTAATTTAATACTAGTTTGATGCTTATATATATGGGTGTGTGTGTGTTTATCGATAACTATATGATGAAGTAAATAAATAAACAAATGAGGTAAACCTAATAATGGACATGTAACAACAAAGTAAAGTAACATACAATCTTCCATGTCAAATCCTAAAGGTTGTACTTGAGAGAAGAAAAGATAATTTAAAAATCACTTTAAACATGACCAATGCTACAAAAATGACTATCAAAATACGTCAGCACAATGATGGCATGACACCATATTATTTTCTTAGTAATCTTCAAATGTGTATTATTGTACTAAGATAAGTTTATATATAAAAGTCGATGAAAGCGAAACAAAGGATGTATTATATATTAAAGTTTTAACTAGATTGAAAGCCTTTGAACGCAATATTGTATTGGTCTGCCTCTATGTTCTGCGTTTATATAACATCGAGGTTAACTTTGCTTTCGTGCTTTTATCAAAAAAAAAAAAAGAACTTTCACCAAATAAGAACATGGTTCCACTTAATCGACATCAAATAAGCTTTTTCGACAATATAAACGCCAAGCAGTATTGTTTCTTTCCCTTCTCTTGAACATTGGTGACGTAGAAAAGGGAGAACAGCTGCAAGACAAACTACTGGTCTTCCCTGATATATTTGTCCTCACCGGCACCCACATTGGTGGCAGATCAAGGATCTCTCGAAAGATTACTATAATGATAATGTACGAAATTAATTAAATTTGCTTTTATCATATTTTTGCATTGTTTAATCAGGGTGATAAGTCTGAGCCAATGACCTTCTCAGGATGTCTGGGGTTGTTGTTCATCTTCAAGTTGATGACTGTATGGACGAAAAGATGAAAAGATGAAAGGCAAAATTGACCTCGGTTATATTTGAATTCAGAGCGCAGTGAACTGAAATAAATAGCGAGGAATTTCTAATTCAGCACCGGAAAATTCTGCTATTTTTCCGCCATCCCTCTCCACAGTCAAACACCAAAACAAGAATGATAATAGAACTAACCTTAGACAGAGAAAAAATAATAGCCGTTTGCATAACAAGGCATTTATTGAAATATATTTTGACTCCATAACAACGTGTTAACTAAAATTAAATACCACTCACGTATAAGATTTTAATTCGGATAGATAATTGTCTTTATAAAGGTTAAATTAACCCAGTAACGATAGCGGTTCCTTTGATCAATTCCAATCTTTCTGTAATCTGTTAAGTCGCTGTTACGATACTAATGCGTAATGTGCCAGGCACATCAAGATATGGCTGAAATAAATAGTACCAAATTTGTGTGCAAGTATAAATATACATATGTGTGTGTGTGTGTGTGTGTGAAAAGAGTCAAGACCCCGACGGCTGTGGTCCGTCATATATATATATATATTGTTGTAATAATATTGCCAGAAATAATAACAGAACACACTCATTGTTTGGTTGGTTTTCGCTTCTGTAACTTTTATATCTCCACAGATAATTTATTTGGCAATCAACGTTTATCATTGACTGACCAGCGGTTGAAAATACTGATATAAATATATATATATATATATATATATATATCGGTTGCTCAGTTGGGTTACAAAGGTTTTATAAGTCTCAGGATTGGTATTCAGAACCGCCCAGTTGTAAGGAGTAGCATTGGCAGATTTCTTTTTATCCACTCGGAGACCTAATCGTATCTTGGCCGAGACAATGCGATGATCCGAGTCAACACTAACAAATGAGTCATATGCTCTGCAGTTTTTTGCACTGTTCTTCCATTTTCGATTGATTATGATATCGTCCAGTTGTGTCTTGTCGCCATTTGGAGATTTGTGTGTCCACCGCTGGCCTGGTCTTTTTTGGAATATGGCGTTGAGACATCGTAAATTGTTCTCACACAAGTAATCTTTTAGCATACAACCGTTTCTATTGGTTTGTGAGTGTTATGAGAATTTGAATCCATCAAGCTGTCCAAGACGCGCGTTGAAGTCTCCGCCAATGATGAGAACATTATGTTTCGGGATTTGTCTAGTGAGTGATGTTAGTTCCATGTAAAACCTCTCTGCTTCGGCCATGTCACATACATTTGTGGGACTATAGCCAGAGATTACAGTTGTTTTAGGATTCCCGTTAAACGTAGCTATCATTATCCTGGATGTTATCATTTCAACACTCGCAAGTGAATCATAGGCTTGCAGGCTGAAAAGCATTCCAACTCCACCATTTGCTGCATTCGTGTTGTTTTTCCAAGCTGAGCAGGCTATCAGCCTCCAATTGCCAAATATTTGCTCCTTTGTTACAAGATCTTCATGTATGAACCGGTGCTCCTGAAGACAGATAACATCATGGTTGGTCACCCCTGCTGAAGCAATCAGTTCAGTGATTTTATGGTCTTCCTGAATGTTTGAACATTGAGTGTACCAGCAAAGATGTCTTTCTTTCCGTGTACAAGTCGGGTTGGTTGTTTTCTCCGTGTATGTTTCCCAGTATCTGATTTTTCGACTGCAATCTGGGAATCCGTTGCAGGACGCGCACCTTGTTTAACCGCGCGACGAGCGCTGCGGGATAAACATCAAAGAATTTGTGTCATATTTAGCTTTCAATAGCTGGATATAACTTGCGGTCGCTACTCCATACAAGTGAAAGCAGTACTCTGTATTAGAGCAGTTGTGCCTCACCGAAACATCCAACAATAGTTGATATGATTGCCTTGCCACTAGTAGTATGAACCAAATTCACAGTTACTTGATCATTGCCTTATCTACTGATACGACATCCTGCTTACCAATGTCGTCGTTTAACCCAGTCAGGATTGGTTTGACAGATTGCCTATCAAGGCCAAAGAGCTCTGTCCGCCCCGGCTTTGAAATCAGAGCGTAAGGATGAAAGGCAAAGTTAACCTCAGCGAGATTTGAACTCAGACCGTAAAGGGGCGTAACTATGCTAGAAAGCATGGCATCCAACCCTCTACCGATACTGCCAATTCACCACCCGAAAATTTGTAAAATAATAAAACCAGAACACACACACACACACACACACACACGCGCGCGTACATACATACATACATACATACATACATACATACATAATTCATAGTCTACAAATGGCTGCGATAGCTGGCACCTTCAAAATTTGCAAAACATTCTTGCGATTCAAGGTATGACAATTTCTTTTCTTTTACAACCTTGCCACCAGGAAGGTGGCCGGTCAAAAAAATATACTCAAAATTAAGAGAAAGAGAAAACATACATACATACATACATACATACATACATACATACATACATACATACATACATACATACATACATACATACATACATTACACACATATACATACATACATACATACGGAATTTTAAATATCTGTTAACAGGCCTCAGATCATAAAATCGAATGTGTGCATTTGATACGAATACGAAGCTTCTTGAATCATTGCTCTTCGATTCTAGTTGCCGATTATTCAAACGATTGAATAGAGAAGCAGTGTGAAATACACACACACATATATATATATATATTTATATTGAAAAGATAACAAGGACGATTGGTTACTCCTTCACCCAGGTGAACCTACAGTAACTCCAAGTTACACTCCCCCTCTCTCTCTCTCTATATATATATATATATATATATATATAAGAAACAATGCACAGGGATAACTCAAAATCTCATTATTCATCAAGATTTGAGTGACATACATTTATTCACAATATAAGCGGCTATTTAAATGTAAAATCGCATTTTTGTTTTACTTCTGTATCTGATGCGTGGATCGCACGAAAACAGGGGAGATGACTATAGCTTCTGAAGCTTTAGATTTTTATCTATTTTTTCTGTTTATGTTTTCATTATATGAACTTCTCCCGGTGATATAGCAAACTTAGTATAGGTGAAATTTGTTTAGTTGTCAGTTGGAAATTCATCAATAGATATTGATGGATGTGTCTGCACGAAGTTTTGAATTCCGATCTTTTGTTCAAAATTGCTAAAGGCTTTAACGGTATGTTGTGGATAATAGAACCATTAATGTATTGTATAATGGATGAATATATTTTATAATTTTAATATACATCCTTCAAACTCCAGATATATCATACACAATTTGAAAGGTTGGCGTGAATTGTTACAGCGTAATTAAACCTCAAAACATATGAGCGTTTGTCCGCGTGTCTATATACTTATAACGCGTGATGAATTAATACTTAAGCTATCACTTAACAGAAATATATAGGAGCCCATCCTGAATATATATTTACATACACACTCCAACCTAAGCATGTATACATACGTATGCATATATATATATATATATATATATATATATATATATATATGGACGAGTAGGACCCTACGGGGTTCTACTCGTCCCTATTACCCACTCTACTACCCTAAGTATTGAGTACTTTGGTGCGTTATGGTCCACCTGGTTCCTTACCACATTTCTTCCGTTATATATATATATATATATATATATATACTTTGTTTACAAGGAATATATACTAGACCACTCGCAACCCGTCGGTACACGTGCACTTAAAATTGCTGTATTCGATTCTTTGAAGTCACGTGTTATAATTTCATTCAACAACACCACCAGCTCTCTCCCTCTTCCATTTTCCTTCGCTCTATTTATGAAGGTATCCGGAAAAAACCCGTATCTCGGGAACCCGTGCTCCGATTTACGCGAAACTTGTTTTATTCCATTTGTATTCCCATTTCAGGAGCAACTTCTTTTCAACGTATTTTCCTCATTATGCTCCGTTTTGACTGTATTAAGTTACAGACAAGCACACAACCACAGAGTTTAAGTAGTACATAAATATCTGTATATACGAATACATGTTTTGCAGTATGTTTACTGTGCATTATGCCTGAACAGTATATATCTTTCTAATCAATGCAACACTGTTAAGAGCGACAGTAAAATACGGCCATCATTGTATGATCTAACAGTTAATTGCTTTTTTCAATCTTTTACATTAACTCTCTGATGCGCGAATCCAAGACTATAATCGTTTAATTGTCTGAATTGTAATGGACACAGATAATATATAATTATACGTATCATTTATATCTAAATTACATACATTGCATGTAAACCAACGAGATGGTTAAATCATACAACGTTCCTTGTCTTATTTGTTTGCATAAAAACATTGGAAATATTGTTTTATTTTGTACATTCTGTCAGCGAAACTGCTCTTTCATAATACCTTATTAAAATGTTGTGTAGCGCTATTAAATGTTTCATCTAAAGAAATGAAAGACATGCCTTTACTAATGTGAGCTGTTGTGTGTGGTTTAAAGTATAGTTGGTATATGTTAATTTTTCTTGTGATTTCTATTAATATCCGAGAGACTAAGGAGATAACTATGTTGAGTTGGTATCAACCGTAATCCTTAATTCTTTGCATATATCAATAAAGCCCTTTCTAACTTTTCTAAATATATCTAAATCGTGAAATTATTAAAGGCTTTTTCTGATTCTATCTAAATCGAGACACTCTTAAACCACCATAGCTACAACAGACGGATATCTGATATAGGAATCGAAAATAAAGTGTTTGGAAAGAAAAACTTTCCAGCCACGTCATGAAATATTTGTTTTCCTCGATCAATATAGAGCTGGTATTACACAACAACAACGGCAACAACAACAACACCAACGATGATAACAAGAACAACAAAAACAAGAACAACGGAATGGCATATTGTATATTTTAATCTGAGATAAATTATGCCTGACAAAAGACGGAATAGTCACAGCTGGACGGTCTTTTGTTCATCTTTTACCCGATCAAGCCCTGACTATAGATATATAATTACTCCAACAACAGTAACTGCCACAATAGCGACAATGTATGTGATTTCAAAACATAAATGCATAACAAAGTGTTGTAGTTTGCTTGAAGGATTGTGGAATAAGAAATTCAAATTTAACTAGGAAATAAATTTAAATATTTGGAAGCCCGACAATACGTGTGAGATCATAAGTGCCAAGGTCATAGAAATTAGAGAAAATAGGACAAAACGACTGAGAAAAGAGTGAGAATGGTAGAATTTACCGTAGCAATTTTATTGATCCCAAATACTTTCGGATTTACTATCCATTATCAATGGAATCCGTGGGGAAAGGCTTAGAGAGCGATCTGAGAAGAGTTGTTGAGGGCTGGTAGATTTAATTTGAATGGATGGAAAAGGAAACGAATATCTTTCTTTTCCTTTTTTAAGAAACCACTAATTAGCGATATTTCTCAATGCCTTACACCCTCAAATTAACAGAGTTTTGTTTAACCTAATTACGTCCTTTTAATTATAGTTTAATTATATAAAAATACTTCTTTATTGTTTATTTGCATATTTATTACTCTACTGGTTTATAAATAGTTCTAGAGTCTTCTTTTTCTTATATTTTCGTTTATTTTCTTTCTTATTATCTTATCTCTCTTTGTTTTAAATTACTTTGAATACATTTGAAAACAATTATATACAGTTGACAGCGTTGAAACAAAGTCGTAAATAAATTTATGTTTGTACTTTGTTTTCTATGTTTTGTATAATATTTTTTTTTTTTTTTTTTTTTTTTGTATTTGCAATAATCTGCCCGACATAATTAACTCGTGACACTTGTTTCTATATATCTCCTGCAATAGTTACATTTATTTGCATAGAATTTCAAGATTTCCTACAACAAATGTCTGGATCAAACTTATAGCTAACATTGGAAAGGCATCATCATTATCCTCATCATCGTAGTGGTGGTGGTGGTAATGATGGTGGTAGCGATGGTGGTGGTGATGGTGGTGGTGGTGGTGGTGGTGGTGATGGTGGTGATGGTGGTGGTGGTGGTGGTGATGATGGTAGTGGTTGTGGTGGTGGTGATGGTAGTGGTTGTGGTGGTGGTGATGGTGATGATGATGATGGTAGTTGTGGTGGTGGTGATGGTGGTGATGATGATGATGATGGTGGGGTGATGATGATGGTAGTGGTGATGGTGGTGGTGGTGATCATGATGATGGTGGTAATCATGATGGTGGTAGTGATCATGATGGTGGTGATGGTAACGATGGTGACGACGATGGTGATGGTGATGATGATGATGGTGATGATGATGATTCCGTGATGTATTTCTCCTAGAACAAGAATTAATCAATCAATGTTTATCGAAAATATTTTTTTTAAAAGCTAAGCAAATTCGTATAATAATTGTTACATTTTAATATATCACAGACGCACACATATTTATATATACACAAATATGCATGCATGCACACGTGCGCAGCAAGCACTGCGTTGAGCCGGTGTTTGTCCGGGTTTCATGGCGTGAAGCGACTGAGAGTTCAAGACCCGGCCCCCACTGGACAGGACACCATCAGTGTCAAGACAGGCCCTCGCAGTGCTAAAGTCTGTCTTAAGCCATTTAAGGCTCATTAGGTCGGTACTTATCCCAGTTATATGGCGTGAAGCGACTGAGAGTTCAAGACCTGGCCCCCACTGGACAGGACACCATCAGTGTCAAGACAGGCCCTCGCAGTGCTAAAGTCTGTCCTAAGCCATTTAAGGCTCATTAGGTCGGTACTTATCCCAGTTATATGGCGTGAAGCGACTGAGAGTTCAAGACCCGGCCCCCACTGGACAGGACACCATCAGTGTCAAGACAGGCCCTCGCAGTGTTCAAGTCTGTCTTAAGACATTTAAGGCTCATTAGGTCGGTACTTATCCCGGTTATATGGCGTGAAGCGACTGAGAGTTCAAGACCCGACCCCCACTGGACAGGACACCATCAGTGTCAAGACAGGCCCTCGCAGTGTTCAAGTCTGTCTTAAGCCATTTAAGGCTCGTTAGCTCGGTACTTATCCCGGTTATATGGCGTGAAACGACTGAGAGTTCAAGACTCTCCCCTAGATATGACGTCAGTCCATCTCAGGGTTAAACCCCAAGATATTGCTGGTACTCATTTTCAGCTAAAAGTACTGCAGCAACGTGAAATGAGGTTTTTTTGCTCAAGAACACAACACGCAACCCAGCCCAGGAATCAAATCCACGATATTACGATCGTACGACCGACACCCTTACCACTAGGCCACGGAACATAAATATACACACAATTTATATGTGTGTGTCTGGAGCGGGGGAATTAAAAGGAGACGACAATGCAAACAACACAGTACAATGGGGAGAAATATATTAGCTCAACGCTTGATAAGGTAGGAAAAGAGATTTAACGTTTCGGACACTAGTCCTTCATCAGGAGATAGAATAGGAAGAAATAGAAGGATAAAGAGTGTCAAGAGGAAGGAACATGTATATATATGTATAGATGTACATACATAGATACCATGTATATATCTATATACACATAAATACGTATATGTATATATACATATATATAGATATACGTATTTATATATATATATATATGCACTTATATGTGTATATAAATACGTATATGTATATATCTATATATATATATATATATATACACATATAAATGCGTATATATATATATATATATGGCATCTATGTATGTACATGTATACATATATATACATGTTCCTTCCACTCTTTATCCTTCTATTTCTTCCTATTCTATCTCCTGATAAAGGACTAGTGTCCGAAACGTTAAATCTCTTTTCCTACCTTATCAATCGTTGAGCTAATATATTTCTCCCCATTGTACTGTGTTGTTTACATTGTTGTTTCCTTTCAATTCCCCCGCTCCAGACACACATATATAAATTGTGTGTGTATATATACGCATTTATATGTATATATATACATATAGTATGCTAGGGAAAGGATCAGGGGTGTATAACACTCCACTTATCCAGCAGGCAGTATATACGTATTTATATATACATATGTGTGTGTATATATATATATATATATATATATATATATATATATATATATATATACAAATATGTGTGTATATATATAGTATATATATATATATATATATATATATATATATATATATATATATATATACGTATTTATATATACATGTATCTTTATATATATATATACGTATTTATGTATACACATGTATGTGTGTGTGTATATATATATATACATATTTATATATACATGTGTGTGTGTATATATATATATACATATTTATATATACATATATGTGTATATATATATATTCATATATATATATACATATATGTACAGTATATATATGCGTATTTATATATACATATATGTATATTAGAATTGGAGCTCTGAAATAGCAATATATATATGGATGTATATATAATGTATTTTGCAATACACTTTATGCTTAATTAAAAGCATTTTGAAGACCGTATGCTATTGTTTTAGAGTAGTGACAAATTTGTCACTACTCTAAAACAATAGCATACGATCTTCAAAATGCTTTTAATTAAGCATAAAGTGTATTGCAAAATACATTATATATATATATATATATATATATGTATATATATATATATATATACGTATAAATAGCCAGTCAGAGTATAGCTTAAAGTAGCCAGTCAGAGTTAAAGCTTTCTCTGTTAATGTATTGTATATATAAATATATATATTCGTATTTATACATATACGTATTTATATGTATATATATATATAAATATATATATTCGTATTTATACATATACGTATTTATATATATTTCGTTTCTGAATTTGTTTAGCAAGATTCTTTATCTGAAATCGTGTGTTGAAACCGATATTGTTATACTTTGGGAGGGTCATGTTGCCAATAAGAAACACACGCACCAGTTGCTTTCACTTCAATTTATTATATATCTATAAATTTATAAATTTACAAATTTACAAACTTATAAATTTCTGGTTGGTTGGTTGGTTCCACAACCAGATAGTTGTTTATATATATAGTCATAGTCCTTTCGTCACACACTGTGACCTCTTCAGTGACTGGGGATTCCTTTCCTCGTTTCTGTGCCTTTCCTTTCTTCTATCTTACGCCATTTTGTTTCTGTGTGTGTCACACACAGAAACAAAATGGCGTAAGATAGAAGAAAGGAAAGGCACAGAAACGAGGAAAGGAATCCCCAGTCACTGAAGAGGTCACAGAGTGTGTGACGAAAGGACTATGACTATATATATAAACAACTATCTGGTTGTGGAACCAACCAACCAACCAGAAATTTATAAGTTTGTAAATTTGTAAATTTATAAATTTATAGATATATAATAAATTGAAGTGAAAGCAACTGGTGCGTGTGTTTCTTATTGGCAACATGACCCTCCCAAAGTATAACAATATTTATATATATATATATATATATATATATATATATATATATATATAGATAGATAGATAGATAGATAGATAGATAGATAGATATATAAATATATATATTCGTATTTATACATATACGTATTTATATATACATATATGTATATATATATATATATATATATACGTATTTATAAATACATATATGTGTGTGTGTATATATGTATGTATATATATATATATATACACGAGACAGGTTGTACTGGGATACATTTTACCAGTTGGTGCTACTGTTAACATGTATCCCAGTGCAACCTGTTTCATGGTCGGGTCGTTGGCGACTAAACTGGCAACCCCACCAAGGTTTCTTGGTGAGGAGGGTGACTTTGGACATCCTGCAGGACTAAAAACAAAACCTGTCAAAGGGCAAAGGAGCTCTTCAGAGTCAATGGCCATCCAAAATCACCGGGAGAGATGACCCCTTAGCCTTTGTTAAGGCAGAACTCTAGGAGAAGGAAAACTCTGTTATAACACCTGCAACCCTGATGGTATCCAATGATGTTAACTTGTTCTTCTTTTTGGTAAATATCATCTTGGTTAAGAGAGTGGGACTGGCTTTGTGCAGTGCCTTTGCTCACTATAAAAGCTTCACGGCACTGGCATTGCTTTATATCTGGAAATCTCTCTGCACTTGTCGTCACATGGTACCATGGGCCCAGCACTATGTGTCAATAATTGTCATAAGTGTAGTGTTTGTACCAGAGTTTTCAAGTCGCTGGCTGGACTAAAAAGTCACACTCGTTCAGCGCATCGATAGGGGTTCTCCTACATGGATATAAAGTAGTGGCCGTACTCGAAAACGAGTTGGCAGCCACCATATATATATATATGCGTATTTATAAATTCATATATGTGTGTGTATATATATATATATATATATATATATATATATATATATATACATATATGTGTGTTTATATATTTATATATATATATATATATACATATATATATATACATATATGTGTGTTTATATATTTATATATATATATATATATATATACATATATGTGTGTTTATATATTTATATATATATATTACTTATGTATATATGTATGTTCATATATGTTTGTGTACATACTTGAATTTTTAATTGAGGAAATTATGAATGACAAATAAAGTATTGTTGAAACTTGAACTATAAAATACACCCCAACCACAAAATCATTGCCATGCCCTTGCAGCTATCTTCGCTCTTCTGTTTCAGCAAGATAAAACACAAACAAGTATTTTTTTATGCGAATATAAGTGTTTCCATTCATTTTTAATACTTCAGTGAAATATAACAAATATAATTACGAAGACTATACCATCCTTGTATGCTTGTGTCACATTTATAAGTATGTTTATCATTTTTGTATAGTCTACGTTTAAAAATAAAATGACGTCTCAACAGTTTTCAACGATTTATTTCTCATCAAATTATATGTTATATTATATAGGATATAAGAGGAGTAAAATAGGTCTTTAAAGAATTGTAAATCACTTAATTATCTCGCGTATCCATGAGAGAAGCAGGAACAAATAGTAGCGGGAACAAATAAAGTACATCATCTTATTTAATGTTTCCCAGAATCTATTCCACTTCGCTGGATTGGTCTTTTTATTTATTCACCCCGTAAAGCTAAGTTGACCGCAACAAAATTTTAAATCAGAACACAAGGAGCTAAAAATATTTTCATAATTATTTGTGTTCTGAGTTAAATTTTGCTTAAGGGCCTTGGTTTTTCTTTGTTTGCCTTTTTTTTTTTTTTTTCGTCCGGTTGGGTCGATCTTTCTTTATTTGCCACAGGGGCGTACAAAAATGGGACATTACAAGACGTGACGGCGGAGGTTTTACATAAAAATAACTTTAACATTAATAAATAACAATAAACTATATATAATAAAATAACAATTGAAATCCCCAATAGGGGGGAACGTTACTGCAGGGTTGTTTTACACCCCGTGGATAGAAATTGATAATTTTCTAATAAAGATCGTCTTCTTAACTGAGATGTGTGACTTTATGAGTTATCTAACTTCTGTCATTCAATCGTTATCTCTTTATGCGTATCACAGTGAATATGTAGTTATAGGTATGCCATAATATTTGTAACAAAACATGATTTATTTAACTCATTTCTTACCATATTTCTAATGAAGTACATTTCCTAAGTTTTAAAAATAATCAAGAATTTGGAGAGGATTTACGCACATACCTCACTTTCTTGTTATCAAGCTGGTGTTGCATGTTATGTATAAGTCCTAAAGCTTTGGTTATATATTGCTGGCTTTCATTGGATTCATACACGAGTGTGTGTCTGTGAAACATATACACATA
>OZ024755.1:30688852-30736352 GCA_964016885.1 Eledone cirrhosa
TTCCTGAGACATTCTAACCACATGCCCATAGTATCATATACTGTCTGTATTTTTTCATTGTGTCACTATTACTTAACTTATGTTGATTACTCTGGGGATTAATTTACTTACTGATTACTCTCTCATTGAGTGCTTTGTAACAGCCTTCAAAAATTGATTGCGAACCTGCTACTCGCAGCTGCAGTTATACTCATTATTATATATCCTGCCGTGATTAACTTTGGTTTTCATCCCTACGGGATCGACAAATTAAAGTACCAGTAATGCACTGGGGTAATTGCTGGCCTTGTGCCAAATGTAGAAACAATTATATATACAGTGAATCTTAGCTTATCCGGACGGTCAAAACCAAACAGGTAGAAAAAGATCCGGTTAAGTGAATTCTAAAATCCCATTGTTACATAATGCTCGTGGTTTCTAATGTTTTGGCTTCTTTTAGTCAAAATAAAAGACAAATGCTAAGTAAAAAAAGTTTATTAGAATAACAAAAGAACAGCTAGAATTTATAAGAAAATTAATTAAACAAACATAAGAATAACTAAAAACTGAATTGAGTCAAACCATAAAACGTTAGTACTTTTATAAAAATGAATAAGTAGAAGATTGTTTTCGCGCCGAAGCTCGTCGTTCCGCTACCATTTCCACGCAACAGCTGAACGGTCAACCACCTCCCTCATGTTTATCGCACGTAAAAATGGAATTATTCCCGTGTCCCCTTTTCCGATCAAATCCCGGAGCAATTGTTTTCTGTAAATCCGCTTTAGTGTCTCCAAAACTCCCCCCTGGTCCATTGGCTCAATAAGTGACGTAACGTTCGCCGGAAGAAATGCTGACCGAATCTGTCCGTCTGCCAAAATCAAGTTCTCCTCATCCGGAGGTAGTATAGAAATAGTCGTCCGGTAAATCGAATTTCGGAAATCGGAAAAGCGATATCCGGAAATCGGAAAAGCGATATCCGGAAATCAGAAAAGCGATATTCGGATAAGTGAAGATGCATTGTATATATATATATATATATATATATATATATATATATATATATATATATAGATAGATATATATATATACAGTGCATCTTCACTTATCCGGTTGCAACGTTTTTTGAAATATCCTGTTCTGCGTGAGAGTGTATGTGTGTGTGTGTGTGTGTGTGTGTATGTGCGTGCGCGCGTGTGTATCTGCGTGTGCGCATGTATATGCGTATTTGTGTGTGTGTGATATGAATTTACGTATGATTATATATATATATATATATATATATATATATATATATATATATATATATATATATATATATATAAACATGTACTTGCAGAGCGAAAAATAATAAATTCCAACAAAACTAGTGATGTTCTGCGCCAATAAAATATATTTCATGCCAACCAATAAAATAACCTCCAACACAAATACTCGGGCATTTGTATAGAGACATCAGGGCAACAAGAAGCTGACCATTGATCCCAAACTCCTGCAAGATCTTTCTTTCAAATTTCTGTACGTTCACTAATATGTTTCGTGTAATACTTTCACTTATTTCCCCTATTCCACCGTAGATCATAGCTTTTCTTTTATAATACTTGTGTGATCTGGTTGTAACGTTGTTGTGTGTAAAATATATTTCATGCCAACCTCCAACACAAATACTCGGGCATTTGTATAGAGACATCAGGGCAACAAGAAGCTGACCATTGATCCCAAACTCTTGCAAGATCTTTCTTTCAAATTTCTGTACGTTCACTAATATGTTTCGTGTAATACTTTCACTTATTTCCCCTATTCCACCGTAGATCATAGCTTTTCTTTTATAATACTTGTGTGATCTGGTTGTAACGTTGTTGTGTGTAAAATATATTTCATGCCAACCTCCAACACAAATACTCGGGCATTTGTATAGAGACATCAGGGCAACAAGAAGCTGACCATTGATCCCAAACTCTTGCAAGATCTTTCTTTCAAATTTCTGTACGTTCACTAATATGTTTCGTGTAATACTTTCACTTATTTCCCCTATTCCACCGTAGATCATAGCTTTTCTTTTATAATACTTGTGTGATCTGGTTGTAACGTTGTTGTGTGTAAAATATATTTCATGCCAACCTCCAACACAAATACTCGGGCATTTGTATAGAGACATCAGGGCAACAAGAAGCTGACCATTGATCCCAAACTCTTGCAAGATCTTTCTTTCAAATTTCTGTACGTTCACTAATATGTTTCGTGTAATACTTTCACTTATTTCCCCTATTCCACCGTAGATCATAGCTTTTCTTTTATAATACTTGTGTGATCTGGTTGTAACGTTGTTGTGTGTAAAATATATTTCATGCCAACCTCCAACACAAATACTCGGGCATTTGTATAGAGACATCAGGGCAACAAGAAGCTGACCATTGATCCCAAACTCTTGCAAGATCTTTCTTTCAAATTTCTGTACGTTCACTAATATGTTTCGTGTAATACTTTCACTTATTTCCCCTATTCCACCGTAGATCATAGCTTTTCTTTTATAATACTTGTGTGATCTGGTTGTAACGTTGTTGTGTGTAACACATAAATATATGTGTAACACTTTAATATTTTTACGTTTGTTCAGTATTTTCTGTTAATTCTGTTCCCCTTGTGAAGGTGTGTGGCTGAGTGGTTAGAGAATTGGATTCGCAGTCGTGAGGTTGTGAGTTCGGTTCCTGGAACAGGCGATGAGTTATGTCCTTGAGCAAGACATTTTATTTCACGTTGCTCCTTCTACCTGGAGTTGCGACCGGTAGATGGTAATAGCAATTGGAAAGACCAACGGAAACATTGTTTCCTCGGTCCGATTTGACGAAAGTCGGTCGATCCTTTGTTCCTCTTTGAGATGTTAACGTTAAGAGGTGCAATTGTCTGTTTTGTGTTAGTTTCATGACGTAGAGCCCACTCTGAATGACGTAGAGCCCACTCTGAATGACATGCGTACGACAACCGTTTTGTAGAGTGACCGCTGTAAGCTGAGACTACGAAATTCAGCATTATTTGTATTGGCAAGGTCGGACTCCATGCTTTGCAGCCCAGAGTTATGCCCCTTTACGATCTGAGTTCAAATCACGCCGAGTTTAACTTTGCCTTTCATCCTTACGTTACGGGGTCGATATAATAAAGTACCAGTCAGGCACTGGGGTCGATTTAATCGACTTTCCCCTCCCTCCCCCCAAAAGAATTGCTGGCCTTGTGCCTATATAAGAAACCATTATTAATATTAAAGGGCGGTGGATTGGTAGTATTGGTAGAGGGCCGGACGTCATGCTGTGCAGCATAGAGTTACGGGTCTTTCCATTCTGAGTTCAAATCCCGCCGAGGTCAACTTTGCCTTTCATCCTTACGGGGTCGATAAAATAAAGTACCAGTAATGTACCGGGTAATTGCTGGCCTTGTGTCAAAAGTAGAAACAATTATTAATATTTTTAAGGAACGATCGACTTTCGTCAAATCGGACCGAGGAAACAATGTTTCCGTTGGTCTTTCCAATTGCTAATACTATCTGTCGGTCGCAACTCCAGGTAGAAGGAGCAACGTAAAATAAAGTGTCTTGCTCAAGGACATAACGCATCGCCTGGTCCAGGAATCGAATTCACAACCTTACGATTGCGAATCCAATTCTCTAACCACTCAGCCACACGCCTTCACTGGATTGGCAGTATTGGTAGAGCGTCGAGCACCATGCTTTGCGGCATAACGTTATGGCCCTTTACGTTCTGAGTTCACATCCAGCCGAGGTTAGCTTCGCCTTTCATCCTTACGGGGCCGATAAAATAAAGTACCAGTAATACACTGGGGTAATTGCTGGCCTTGTGCCAAACGTAGAAACAAATATTTTTCTTGTTGATGGATTTATCCCTGGGAATAGTTGAATAGTTTTTTAATAGCGTCGTTTATTTCTTTCGTTTTGCCTTGTTCGTATTTAAAAGTACATATCGTTTTGATTCGTTTGTCTTTAATATGTGTCTTTCTGTTCTATAAACAGTAAATTGTATGTGTAATAACAAGCAACGGTTCTGCTTAAATATTCAGGAAATTTGTTTGTATTTAACAGTTCACTCCATTGTTTTATTATTGTTCCACTTGCTGGCCTCATTTTACGCACGTTATTTCAACAAAGGGTAGTGGATTGGCAGTATCGGTAGAGGGTCGGACGCCATGCTTTCCAGCATAGTTACGTCCCTTTACGATCTGAGTTCAAATCCCGCCGAGGTTGACTTTGCCTTTCATCCTTACGGGGTCGATAAAATAAAGTACCAGTAATGCACTGGTTAATTGCTGGCCTTGTGCCTAAAGTAGAAACAGTTATTTCAACAAAATCTTTTGTGGTAACCGAAAATATTATCATTACAGTATCAGTAGAGAGTCGGACACCATGCTTTGAAGCATGGAGTTACGGCCCTTTACGGTCTGAGTTCAAATCCCGCCGGGGTTAACTTTGCCTTTCATCCTTACAGGGTCGATAAAATAAAGTACCAGTAATACACTGACGTAATTTGCTGGCCTTGTGCCAAAAGTAGAAACAATTATTATTATTGTCGCCTATATATCGGCCCTTGTGGCCAATGAATGAAACCATCATTATTATTATTATTATTATTATTAAGGGCGGTGGATCGGCAGTATCGGTAGAGCGTCAAACACCATGTTCTGCAGCCTAGTGTTACATCCCTTTACGGTCAGCGGGTCGATAAAATAAAGTACCAGTAATGCACTAGTGTTGATTTTATCGACTTTCCCCCTCCCCATAATTGCTGGCCTTGTGCCTAAATCAGAAGCAATTATTATTATTATTATGGATTAGCAGTATCAGTAGAGAGTCGGACACCATGCTTTGAAGCATAGAGTTACGTCCCTTTATGATCTGAGTTAAAATCCCGCCGAGGTTAACTTTGCCTTTCATCCTTACGGGGTCGATAAAATAAATTACCAGTAATGTACTGGGTAATTGCTGGCCTTGTGCCTAAAATAGAAACAATTATTATTATTATTGTTGTTGAAACGGATTTCATATGTTATTTTCCAATGAATACAGCAAACCTCTAGTGATAAGGGAGAAATAAACAATGGTCCAGCCCTTACAATATTTCTGAAATCACTCCCTCTGCCACATGTAAAATTCCTTTCTGTTTTCCCTTTCCATTTATTTACTGTTTTTATGAAGTCATTTCAGGAACAATTACGTGACGAAATAAGACAATTGGTATCCAAGGTGTCTGAGATATTCCTGTAAAATTGAATTTGTTTAACACACACTATATATATATATATATATATATATATATATATATATATATATATTTATATATATATATATATATTTATATATATAGAGAGAGAGATAGGTAAATATACACGGGTGTGTATGATTGTGTATAGAAGATTATATTAATAAGAGGAATTCCAACTTTGTCTGATTTACTCGTTTTATTTACAATCCTTTAAAATATATATAATGGTATTATAATGAAATAGTATGATAGAATATTAAAATCTAAGTGTTAATTGAACAAGTACTTTCATGCTTTCGCAATCTTCAGGTTCATAATATGTGGTGACAGTCAAGTTTGCAATTTTCAACTGTCTATATATTTATATATATGTATATATATATAAACGGAAAAAATTAAACGAAATTTCATTTCCCACTCTTAGTACGGCTGTTACTTAAATATAACTATGTACACGTACATATATATATGTATACAGACGTACAGTAGTATGTATATATATATACATACATGCACACACATATGTATATATATGCACGTATGGATTCACCGAACATTTATTATAATGCTCGGTGTGTTTGTAAACAAACATCCCGTATTAAGCCGTAGTGTCTAGCAACCATCGTTGCTCGTTTGTTCAACATTGACAAAGGAACGCTGTACTAGTTTCAAGCTTATTAGCTATCGTCAGCAACGTATACCTTCCTGCCAGATTGTTGAACGTATATACTTACCTTATGCATATTAACGGCTGAGCAGCCCAATTTGCATTTCGAGTGGGTTAATCGGCCGGGTGCAACGAAAACGATAAACGGAAAAAATGAAACGAAATTTCATTTCCCACTCTTAGTACGGCTGCTACTTAAATACAAGTATGTACACGTACATACATATATGTATACAGGCGTACAGTAGTATGTATATATATATACATACATGCACACATATATATATGCAATGTGTGCATGTGTGTATATATATATATACATACATATATGCATACAGACGTACAGTAGTATGTACGTGTACATACTTTATATATATATATATATATTATATATTTTTTATTTTATAGAAGGAGCTTCTACAGGACTAGTACTGTTTCATTCAGATGAGAGCTTCCTGAAGATTTCATCTGAATGAAACAGTACTAGTCCTGTAGAAGCTCCTTCTATAAAATAAAAAATATATATATATAAAGTATGTACACGTACATACATATATGTATACAGACGTACAGTAGTATGTATATATATATACATACATGCGCACATATATATATATGCAATGTGTGCATGTGTGTGTATATATATATATACATACTACTGTACGTCTGTATATATATATATGTATGTACGTGTACATATATATATATATATTATATATTTTTTTATTTTATAGAAGGAGCTTCTACAGGACTAGTACTGTTTCATTCAGATGAAATCTTCAGGAAGCTCTCATCTGAATGAAACAGTACTAGTCCTGTAGAAGCTCCTTCTATAAAATAAAAAATGTTTACTCTGCCATGTATTGAGTACCTTACTTACTGTGGTTATCCCCGACTCAACCCGGGACCTACGTATATATATTATATATATATATTGGGTGTAGTTAGTTCTTATCTTTGAGTGATTTGGCCTTGTTTAGAAAATTAATTGCCTGCGTTAGTGGACAAGTTTTCTACTGTTTCGCCCACTTATTCCCGAGCGAGATGAGAGTGGGGACAGAGTCCTCAAACACTCCCTCCAGCGGGTCCTCTCAGAGGCAACAGTCTCCAACTAATCCGGCTGGATCCCCCTAGCGAGACCGGCCAAGCTTATGGATGTTATCCAACCATCTTGCTCGAGGTCGACCCCTGGGTCTCTTGTCGGTTGGTTTTAGCCCGATAAGAAATGGAAAAAGATGAGTATTGACGTACATGGGAGCCGAACCCACATCTTTGGTTATCCAAAACAATTTGCTACCATTACACCAACATAGTGTTTATTTGCTTTTAGTAGCTACAGCTTAATGAAGCACATACTGGGATTCGTTCATTGCTGTTTCAAATATGCACTTTTCTTTGATATGAAAATAAGGATATGTATTACAGCCCACGAGTTACAAACGCAGCAGTGCGGAATTATGCTCCATTATTTAAATTAAGGGTGGTTGATTGGCAGTATCGGTAGAGGGTTGGACGCCATGCTTTCTAGCATAGAGTTACGTCCTTTTATGATCTGAGTTCAAATCCCGCCGAGGTTAACTTTGCCTTTCATCCTTACGGGGTCGATAAAATAAAGTACCAGTAATGCATTGGGTAATTGCTGGCCTTGTGCCTAAAGTAGAAACAATTATTTAAATTAAGGGTGGTTGATTGGCAGTATCGGAAGAGGGTTGGACGCCATGCTTTCTAGCATAGAGTTACGTCCCTTTATGATCTGAGTTCAAATCCCGCCGAGGTTAACTTTTCCTTTCATCCTTACGGGGTCGATAAAATAAAGTACCAGTAATGTGCTGGGTAATTGCTGGCCTTGTGCCTAAAGTAGAAACAATTATTTAAATTAAGGGTGATTGATTGGCAGTATCGGAAGAGGGTTGGACGCCATGCTTTCTAGCATAGAGTTACGTCCCTTTATGATCTGAGTTCAAATCCCGCCGAGGTTAACTTTTCCTTTCATCCTTACGGGGTCGATAAAATAAAGTACCAGTAATGTGCTGGGTAATTGCTGGCCTTGTGCCTAAAGTAGAAACAATTATTTAAATTAAGGGTGGTTGATTGGCAGTATCGGAAGAGGGTTGGACGCCATGCTTTCTAGCATAGAGTTACGTCCCTTTATGATCTGAGTTCAAATCCCGCCGAGGTTAACTTTTCCTTTCATCCTTACGGGGTCGATAAAATAAAGTACCAGTAATGTGCTGGGTAATTGCTGGCCTTGTGCCTAAAGTAGAAACAATTATTTAAATTAAGGGTGGTTGATTGGCAGTATCGGAAGAGGGTTGGACGCCATGCTTTCTAGCATAGAGTTACGTCCCTTTATGATCTGAGTTCAAATCCCGCCGAGGTTAACTTTTCCTTTCATCCTTACGGGGTCGATAAAATAAAGTACCAGTAATGTGCTGGGTAATTGCTGGCCTTGTGCCTAAAGTAGAAACAATTATTTAAATTAAGGGTGATTGATTGGCAGTATCGGAAGAGGGCTGGACGCCATGCTTTCTAGCATAGAGTTACGTCCCTTTATGATCTGAGTTCAAATCCCGCCGAGGTTAACTTTTCCTTTCATCCTTACGGGGTCGATAAAATAAAGTACCAGTAATGCATTGGGTAATTGCTGGCCTTGTGCCTAAAGTAGAAACAATTATTTAAATTAAGGGTGGTTGATTGGCAGTATCGGAAGAGGGTTGGACGCCATGCTTTCTAGCATAGAGTTACGTCCCTTTATGATCTGAGTTCAAATCCCGCCGAGGTTAACTTTTCCTTTCATCCTTACGGGGTCGATAAAATAAAGTACCAGTAATGCATTGGGTAATTGCTGGCCTTGTGCCTAAAGTAGAAACAATTATTTAAATTAAGGGTGGTTGATTGGCAGTATCGGAAGAGGGTTGGACGCCATGCTTTCTAGCATAGAGTTACGTCCCTTTATGATCTGAGTTCAAATCCCGCCGAGGTTAACTTTTCCTTTCATCCTTACGGGGTCGATAAAATAAAGTACCAGTAATGTGCTGGGTAATTGCTGGCCTTGTGCCTAAAGTAGAAACAATTATTTAAATTAAGGGTGGTTGATTGGCAGTATCGGAAGAGGGTTGGACGCCATGCTTTCTAGCATAGAGTTACGTCCCTTTATGATCTGAGTTCAAATCCCGCCGAGGTTAACTTTTCCTTTCATCCTTACGGGGTCGATAAAATAAAGTACCAGTAATGTGCTGGGTAATTGCTGGCCTTGTGCCTAAAGTAGAAACAATTATTTAAATTAAGGGTGATTGATTGGCAGTATCGGAAGAGGGTTGGACGCCATGCTTTCTAGCATAGAGTTACGTCCCTTTATGATCTGAGTTCAAATCCCGCCGAGGTTAACTTTTCCTTTCATCCTTACGGGGTCGATAAAATAAAGTACCAGTAATGTGCTGAGTAATTGCTGGCCTTGTGCCTAAAGTAGAAACAATTATTTAAATTAAGGGTGATTGATTGGCAGTATCGGAAGAGGGTTGGACGCCATGCTTTCTAGCATAGAGTTACGTCCTTTTATGATCTGAGTTCAAATCCCGCCGAGGTTAACTTTGCCTTTCATCCTTACGGGGTCGATAAAATAAAGTACCAGTAATGCATTGGGTAATTGCTGGCCTTGTGCCTAAAGTAGAAACAATTATTTAAATTAAGGGTGGTTGATTGGCAGTATCGGAAGAGGGTTGGACGCCATGCTTTCTAGCATAGAGTTACGTCCCTTTATGATCTGAGTTCAAATCCCGCCGAGGTTAACTTTTCCTTTCATCCTTACGGGGTCGATAAAATAAAGTACCAGTAATGTGCTGGGTAATTGCTGGCCTTGTGCCTAAAGTAGAAACAATTATTTAAATTAAGGGTGATTGATTGGCAGTATCGGAAGAGGGTTGGACGCCATGCTTTCTAGCATAGAGTTACGTCCTTTTATGATCTGAGTTCAAATCCCGCCGAGGTTAACTTTGCCTTTCATCCTTACGGGGTCGATAAAATAAAGTACCAGTAATGCATTGGGTAATTGCTGGCCTTGTGCCTAAAGTAGAAACAATTATTTAAATTAAGGGTGGTTGATTGGCAGTATCGGAAGAGGGTTGGACGCCATGCTTTCTAGCATAGAGTTACGTCCCTTTATGATCTGAGTTCAAATCCCGCCGAGGTTAACTTTTCCTTTCATCCTTACGGGGTCGATAAAATAAAGTACCAGTAATGTGCTGGGTAATTGCTGGCCTTGTGCCTAAAGTAGAAACAATTATTTAAATTAAGGGTGATTGATTGGCAGTATCGGAAGAGGGTTGGACGCCATGCTTTCTAGCATAGAGTTACGTCCCTTTATGATCTGAGTTCAAATCCCGCCGAGGTTAACTTTGCCTTTCATCCTTACGGGGTCGATAAAATAAAGTACCAGTAATGTGCTGGGTAATTGCTGGCCTTGTGCCTAAAGTAGAAACAATTATTTAAATTATGTATCTTTCAGCATAACAATAAATTTAACAGATAACATCTCTCAAGTTTGTAGGAAATTAATTAAGAATTTATCAAGTCGGTATTCATTACACACACTGTCAACTTTGGTATCCAAATTCATCGCACTGGCGGTTTTGATATACTCTCTCTTAACTCTTTATATACTGAAATTAAACTGGAATATAACTTTTATAATTTCATGAATTGATACAATGCAGAGAAAAAGTGTTTATCCATGAAACACAGTTAAATACCATCAATGGCTTGATTTCATAGGAATTATGCTTGTATTTCAGTATTATAGTGAAAGCGCGTAATTTAGTAATTAGGGTATTGGGCTAACGGTCATAAAGCCGTGGGCTCGATTCCTGAACAGAGGGGCATGGTGTGTTCTAAGCAAAATATTTCATTTCACCGTGAACATCTGCCAGGAGTTGGAACTAGTGTTGGAACTGGCAGGTCGTATCAGCAATGGCAAGACGTACGTATTCCTTTGTCTGATCAGACAGTTGGTTCCTTTCCTTTTCCCTTTTCACTACTTTATCCGATCTACAATCTTGCCTTTACATGATGGTAAAAAGATAATGAAAAAGCTTCTATACGGTCGCTCGATCTGCAATGGATAGCAACCCCATTTCATTCACCTAAGGCATGTTCCAATTTCGTTTCAATCTCTTTCAATGTATATTGCTTCGTAACATGTTTTCGGCTATCGTTTGTTTATATCCAGCCCAGTGGCACTTCAGGCATCTGTCAGATGTCCGTATGACTAATTTGTCGCTTATTTCAATGGTGATAACGAATTAAAATAATATCAGTACGAATGCTATTGTGTTTACTGTTTGACATTTGTTTATTTTTGTTACCAGGTTTTAAAACAATGCTTTTGTGTGTCACAAGCTAAAGATGTTCTTTCCGTTGCTATTGTAATGTGTACATAGATTCATACATACATACATACGTGCCTACATGTTTAAAGGTGCTTTACACACACACACATATATATATATATATATATATATATACATACATACATACACACACACACGCATAAATATATGTACACACTATACTTACCACTTAAACATGAACCACCTACAAAGTGGAAAACACTTCAGATTATAGCGAAAGCAAATTGAAGCACTGAGGCGTGGGCAAATGAAGTTTACAAAATTGGCGGTGAGACACGAAGAAAAATAAATGTTTATTTTGTTCACATTGTTGTATCCTTATCGAGGTTAAACATACTCTGTTTTCTGGTTAAATTTCCTACTTAACAAATATAGGTATTAAAGTGTCTGCGCTCTAACTCCTAAATAAATGTAGTTTCGTGTAAACATGGGAATAACATATGTATTACTTTCGAAATGAAAATAAATAGCCCTAAATAGAATTCTACTATTTCAGTCACCAAGTATCTAATAACACCGTGTAACATTTTTTGTTCCCCGGTTCTACTAAGTGTCATTTCATGGTTTGTTCTATCCCATTATTATAATAAAAAAACACTATTATTTAATCAGAAGTTTGGGTTTGTGGTCAGGGGTTTGATATTTCGAAATTTTCATATTTTTCAAGAAAAAACACATTTTTTTTTTATTTATCAGTTCATATAATTAAATCAACAAAGTATATATTTATTTTATTACACAAGCTTATCAAAAGCAAACAAGTAAAAAACAAATAACACTTATAAAGCAACTTATATACGTCAGAAATGACTGGATTTCCTGGATTTGCGATTGTAGTCCAGGTCGCATTCCCGCACTAGCCCCCAGATATAGTCCCCCATCATTTTTTCATTGTAGTGGCCCTGGTACCTCCACTCTCTTTCACATCTTGGTGGAATCGTTCGCCTTGTTCTTCTGAGTAGGCGCCCATATTGTCCTTGAATTTTTCCAGGTGAGCGTCCAGCATATGGAGTTTAAGCGACATCCTGCATCCCATGGCGCCAAAAGCCTTTATCAGATCCTGCACCAGCTGCTGGTAGTTTTCAGCTCTGTAGTTGTCCAGGAAGCCCTTAAAAACTGCCTGAAACAGTTCCATGCTGTTCTCTCAATCCTATTTCGGTAGACTCAAACACCTTTATCTGAGATCCAACAAAAATTCCACCTTTGATTTTGGCCTCAGATAACTTGGGGAAGAACTCAAGAAGGTACTTAAAAGAGGCTGATTCTTGGTTGAGAGCCTTCACAAACTGCTTCATCAACCCCAACTTAATGTGCAGTGGCGGCATGAGCACAATCCTGGGATCAACCTGTGGCTCCCATATGACGTTCCGGGTCCCAACTACAAATTCTGTTCGCTGCTCCCAGTTCTTTCTTTTGAGTGGTCAGAGGTGGCTCTGCTGTTCCAAAGGCAGAGGAAGCATTGGAATTTGATAAAGCCTCCTTGGAGTCCAAGCAGGAAAGCCACCATCTTGAAGTCTCCAATGATTTCCCAATTGTACTGGTTGTATTGCAGAGCTTCCAAGAGGACTTTCACACTGTAGTAATCTTCCTTCGGGCAGACTGAATGAGCTAGGGGCAGTGTCGGGAACTTGTTTCCATTGTGGAGGAGGACAGCCTTCAAACTTGCGATGGAGCTGTCTATAAATAGCCGCCACTTCTTGGGCACAAACGGCACCCCAATAACGTCAAACAGTCCAGGCACGTCATGGCAGAAGCAGAAGCCATCCCTAAGAGTGTAAAAACCTGAGAAAGGTTCGTGCCGACTTCTTTGACTTGTCACCTGCACGTCCTCCTTGACCAAGTTCCACTGCTTCATCCTGGAGACGAATAGCTCTGGATTGGACTTGGTCAGACCCATATCCCTGACCATTGACTTCTTTTGGGTTCGGGAAGTAAGGAACTTCTTCTGGTACCTCAGGCAGGTAATCCAAGTCCTCAGCATCCATCTCCTCCTCTTCATCAGAATACTTGTCTTGGAAAATAAATTTGATATGCAATACAAAGTAAATATTGGAAAGGGAAATACATATTTAAATAATATAAAAGAACACTAATCATACTAATAAAAATCCGTGCTTAAAACACAACTTACCCTTTATTCAGGGTGCGAAAATCCAGTATCAATAAATCTCTTTAATCCACTTTTTTACAATTTTATACTTTATTGCACTTTTATAATTTTCTTTAGGTATTACTCTTTATTCTATAATTTTAATTTAACCTGAAACATATATATAAATCATCATTTAACATAAGCAAATTAAACTTACACACAACGTTAAATCCAGCATACAAATAATTCTAGTGAATAGCTTAGAATTTTTACAAACCCAAACTTTTAACTGTTTAATAGGTCCCAAATAAATAAAAAAAAGTGCTAAGCAACACAAAAAAGTGATTACAAGCCAGGAACAGAGGAAAAAAATGTTTTGTTACACGGTGTAATCCTTCTAAAGAATTTCCTTTTATGAGAAAAGTTTGAGTTGGTAAAGTCATTAGCATGTCGGTTAAATTACCTCACAGTATATGTTCAAGGCCTGGGGTCTATAAGTTTAAAACCCGACGAGGTCATCATTACCTTTTCTCTCTCCTGGGACTATAAATAAGTGTTTCTAATTTTGGCACAAGGCCAGTAATTATCTCAGTGCATTACTGGTACCTTATTTTATCGACCCCGTAAGGATGAAAGGTAAAGTTAACCTCGACGGGATTTGAACTCAGACCGTAAAAGAGCATACCTATGCTGCAATGCATGGTATCCGACCCTCTACAGATACTGGGACTATAAATAATGTACCAGTCAAGTACTTGGGTCGATTTATATTTTATTGTGCGGTTCCATTAATCCTTTCATCACCCCTCTTAGAAACTACCAAAAATATATAAACTAGAGAAGTAAATGACCCTACGAAAATCTTTTTTCATAGTCGCATGAGATGCAATAAATAGAAGTCACATCTCCTTTAAATAATTATAAAGACGAAGTAAAAAGGGAGATATAATTATAAAGACGAAGTAAAAAGGGAGATATAATTATATACCAGAAGTAAAATGGGAGATATAATTATATACCAGAAGTAAAATGGGAGATATAATTATATACCAGAAGTAAAAAGGGAGATATAATTATATACCAGAAGTAAAAAGGGAGATATTATATACCAGAAGTAAAAAGGGAGATATAATTATATACCAGAAGTAAAATGGGAGATATAATTATATACCAGAAGTAAAATGGGAGATATAATTATATACCAGAAGTAAAAAGGGAGATATAATTATATACCAGAAGTAAAAAGGGAGATATAATTATATACCAGAAGTAAAATGGGAGATATAATTATATACCAGAAGTAAAATGGGAGATATAATTATATACCAGAAGTAAAAAGGGAGATATAATTATATACCAGAAGTAAAATGGGAGATATAATTATATACCAGAAGTAAAATGGGAGATATAATTATATACCAGAAGTAAAAAGGGAGATATAATTATATACCAGAAGTAAAAAGGGAGATGGAATAATCACGGTTCAAAGGCCTTAAATCATTGGTCTGGACATTCAGGATCTAATCAAAATTAATAAACGCGTAAAGAATGTTTTCAGTGAGGTTTTTTTGCCATACATGTTTCGATGTTCAACTAATATCAACTTCAATTATATAGTGGATTAGGGCAGTATCGGTAGAGGGCCGGACGCCATGCTTTGCAGCAAAGAGTTGCGGACCTTTATGGTCTGAGTTCAAATCCCGCCGAGGTTAACTTTGCCTTTCATCCTTACGGGGTCGATAAAATAAAGTACCAGTAATGCACTGGGTCGGTTTAATCGACTTTCCCCTCCCGCCAAAATTGCTGGCCTTGTACCTATATAAGAAACCATTATATAGTAGATTGGCCGCATCGGTAGAGCGTCAGACGCCATGCTTTGCAGCATAGAGTTATGGCCCTTTGCATTCTAAGTTCAAATCCCGCCGAAGTTAACTTTGCCTTTCATCCTGACGACGGGGTCGATAAACTAAAGCACCAGTAATGTACTGGGGTAATTGCTGGCCAAAAGTAGAAACAATTAATAATGCTCCTGAGAAAATTGTGAAAGTTGCTCAATTTACTTATTCTCCAATTCCTCTATATCTCTAAAATATGTGTGAGTTTATTCCAAAGCTTGTAGTTCTCATAAGTACATATCACTACTTTCATTCTTCTAGTGCCATAATACACTTTATGAAATATTTTTAATGCCATAGTTTTTAAATAAGTTTATTAGGATTACACAACCTTCTTTGTTTTTATGTATTGCCGTGTGTATTGTTTAGACTAATTCGTGTGAGCGCAAGCATGTCTCTATTTACAACGTTTTAAGATTACAGATGTTCGTGTTTGATCCCACTACATGACAGTTGAGATCGGCGGCTTTTGAATGAAATTGTTTAAAATAAAACTGTGTGGAAGCTTGGTAGAGGTGCGGTTCCTGTTGTTGGGTGTTAAACTTAATCCGTCGCCTAGTTTAACATTACCGGCATATTTACCTGGAAGCCTTTAGCCGAGAACACTCTTTCTGATAACCGCCTTCATCCCTCACACTGGTCTTGGATGCTTTGAAAGATGCTATGTCTACATCATTAACAAAAATGTGCTTTAAAATTATCTACTTATATATATAACCAGCAATTTCTCTGTCTGTCTGTCCGACAGTGGAAACACGTGCGTAGAGAGAGTGTGAGAGTGAAAGAAAGAGACAGACAACGAGAGAGGGAGAGAGAGAGAGTGAGTGAGTGAATAGACGCTAAAACACGTGCTACAGAAATATTACCTTCCCCTTCCTTTATAGAAACGTTACCTTCCCCTCTCCACTGACTTTGGTCACCGAGGTCGAGGGAATCGCTGGTTGCTATAGAGACACCTTGCACAAGCCAGAAGTAACCAGTTCGAGGCAGTTCTGACTTGACACCATGCGAAAAAGGTTGCTATTGAATGTGGTTGTTGCTGCTGATAATAAGGACCATTTGAAGAAGGTTGCTGCTGATGTGGTAATTTATTAATCAGATTGCGCAGTTCCATAACCTACGTTTGATTTGTTCAATTTTTTTCTTCAATTTTTGTTGTTGTTTTTTTTTTATTTCTTATTGAAAAAATATAAATAATTGTTTCTACTTTAGGCACAAGGCCAGCAAATACCCAGTGCATTACTGGTACTTTATTTTATCGACCCCGTAAGGATGAAAGGCAAAGTGAACCTCGGCGGGATTTGAACTCAGAATGGCAAGGGCCGTAACTCTATACGTCAAAGCATGGCGTCCGACCCTCTACCGATACTGCCAATCCACCGTCCTTTATAATTGTTTCTACTTTAGGCACAAGGCCAGCAATTACCCAGTGCATCACTGGTACTTTATTTTATCGACCCTGTAAGGATGAAAGGCAAAGTCAACCTTGGCGGGATTTGAACTCAGATCGTAAAGGGACGTAACTATGCTGGAAATATATCTGTCTGTATGTCTGGCTGTCTGCTGCCTCCGGTTATTCTGCCACCCTTGCTCAAGACAAATCTCACACTCATTCCCCAAACAGTTGGTAAGTGCACACAACTTCTTCCTCGCGTTTTAAGCCACAGTGTTGCTTACTTACGTACCACCAGACCCTTACTTCTTTGCCAGCCGTGGTTGTGGCAATACTAAGTTTAGCTAAGGCGGTTATATATTTCACAATACCTTATCCCGTGCAACCCCGGGTACCACTGCTAGTATGATATAAATGACGGATAGTGAATTCAACCTTAGACTTCTCTGTTTACTTCCATTCACATATTTGATCAGAATTTGGTGTACTGACCTCTTATAACCACGTAGAGCTTAAATAGAAAACTAGCGCACTAAAGACAAATTTACAGAAAATGTGTCAGTCATGCTGATACAGGCAAAGCAACTACGTCTAAAGTCTGTCTTGAGCCAGAAGTCTCGTTAGGCCGGTGCTTATTCCGGTTTCGTGGCGTGAAGCGACTGAGAGTACAAGACTTCCCCTGGACAGGACGCCAGTCCATCGCAGGGTTAAACCTCCAGCTATTGCTGGTACTTATTTTCAACGGAGTATACTGGAGCAACGTGAAATGAAGTGTTTTTCTCAAGAACACAAAACACGCAACCCAGCCCAGGAATCGAACCCACGACGTTATGATCGTAAGTCCAACACCCTTACCACTAGGCCACGCACCTCCACACGTAATTATACGTTATGTGATAATTTCATAGACAGGTTCACCACCGTATCTTCAAACATATGCCACCTAAAGAAATTCGATAATTTTATTCATCATATATAGTACAATTAAGCTATGCAAATATTGAAACATCAAGCATAACATACATTTCAAGATAAATATTGGTTACCATTCCTGTCCTTAGCAAAACTAGTCAATCTCCTATTTAAGATTGAATACATACCAAACATAAGCCAAATACCAAAAGAATAAACCCAACCTTATTTTGTGTTTGTCAATTATATTTACACGTGTCATCAAATTACATTTAATTGTTCAATGTCGTATAGATTCTACTCAGAGATCACATACATTCAGTGTTTAGAATAAACATTATAAGCAGGGACATAGTTCTGTTGCTAAAGAAATCGCGTCGTTCTTGTTTTTTTATCCCACTTGGAAGGTGATTTCTACTACTATAGCCACGGGTGAATTAATGTTTACACGTGACATTTGGTAGATTGAGTCCCTCGTGTATAATCGGTGGTGCTTTACAATTTTTTCCATCTTCAGGGTTTATATGCCAAATGTATAAGACTATTTTTCATAGTCAAACAACGTTGATGCTTCTTTCAAATTCATGCTATATCTATGTATATGTGTGTCTGTGTTCTTAAATAAGTACTGACTAAAAGCATATATATATATATATATATATATAGGAACAAGTAGGACCCCGACGGCTGAGCTCAAGCCGTTTCGACGGCTAATTCTGGTGCGTTATGGTCCATCTGGTTCCTTACCACATTACCTTCGTTTTATATATATATATATATATGTTTCTTTATTAGCCACAGGGGCACAAAAGAAGGGGACAAATACAAAGGGGGAAGTTTACATACAATAAAAACGTGTAAAATATTATCACAAATGTAATTTAAAAATTAGTCGATTTTCCCCAATAGGGGGAGACATTTCATATAGGTAACACATACCCCGAAAAAAAAATGTGCATAGATAGATAGATAGATAGATAGATAGATAGATAGATAGATAGATAGATAGATAGATAGATAGCGAGCGAGAGAAAACGAGATAGATAGATAGAGAGCGAGCGAGAGAGCGAGAGAAAACGAGATAGATAGATAGAGAGCGAGCGAGAGAGCGAGAGAAAACGAGATAGATAGATAGAGAGCGAGCGAGAGAGCGAGAGAAAACGAGATAGATAGATAGAGAGCGAGCGAGAGAGCGAGAGAAAACGAGATAGAGAGAGAGAGCGAGAGAGAGAGCGAGCGAGAGAGAGAGCGAGCGAGAGAGAGAGCGAGCGAGAGAGAGAGAAAGAGAGAGATGGATGGATAGATAGATATACATAGAGAGAGAGAGAGAGAGAGAGAGAGAGAGACGGCCATCTCTTTAATGAATTCCATGCTATTATCAACTGCCGTCAACTGCGGCCAGTTTGATGACTGAACAGGCGTTATTCAGGTCACCTTTTCTAAACCCTTCCCTTGTTGTATGGGTGAGCAGTAGGTCCCCAAAGAGGGCTGCTCAAATGCTCAATACTCCACTGAAGCATGTTGCTGTTCAGTTTAACAGTGCAGCGACGTTAGGATAAGACTCGAGCTTCCCACGTGTAACTATGTTCTTCTAACCGGTCGAATCTACACACGTTGCCACTCCCCCACCGCTGTGGAATTTGTGAGATTAGTTATATGCGAAAAATTAGCAGAGTTGTTAGATTCTAACAGTTAGAACGTCAGATAGAATGTTTTGTGTTATTCGTTTCGGCTCTCTGAGTTTAAATCCCACCAAATCAACTTTGCTTTTCATCCATATTTTTCTAAGGCGGGTAAAATTCCCGAGATCCATGGACGAGTTCTCTCCAGCGGTCCCTGTCCCTCATTATCGCTGCCATGTCCTGCGTCTCCAACAGACCAGTGTCTGTCCTTAGGGCATCAACATACGTTACACCTTGGTCTTCCTCTTCATCCATATGAGGTCGTTAAAATAGTATCAGTCAAGTATTGAGGGGTCGGTTCTTCCTTTATATATCTTCCTCACTTCCTTGCCCTCACTCTTAATCCTTCTCTGGGAGAAATCTGCTGTATTCAGATATGGAGAGGATTGGACTCTGCCAAACTTTAAAATGCCTTAGAAACGCCGTATGTCAATACGGCGCCATTTTGGCTCCATCAGAGGTTACGGGACCATGCATGCTTGTATAAAACTAAGTTATTTTTTTCACCAGTAAAATTTGAAATCGGTATCATTGAATATTGGTGTGACTTTATCCAGTTTAAAGCAATCCTTTTGTCCTCTATCTAGGAATAAATATTATCTCTATCGATAAATCAGTTTTATACTCTACACATCCTACCAACTAAAACATTATCAAACATTGCTATCAGGTTTTGTTTGAAATAGATATGACCAACTATGCAGGCCCAACAATAATATGATAAAATACAATACAATGATCATATTCAAACAGTTGTAAATACCCAAATGACTAACAAATAATTTCGTACTTATCGATTGTTAAAAATGATGATAATTGTTTTCTTTCCACATAAAAGTCTTATATTTCAAGGAAACTAGAACATCGTGACAATGTATTTTCCAAATGACATTGGTTGTGTAAACATCGATATTTGAGGTGGGGGTCGGGCAATTTACTAAACGTTGCCAACTTGGACCACGAGGCTAATCGTGTGATTTTATATCTAAATACGGAAATTTCTGTTGCTGAGTTATAAAGGTCGCCAGATTTATGGAGAAAGGAAATAATTGTTTCTACTTTTGGCACAAGGCCAGCAATTATCCCAGTGCATTATTGGTGCTTTATTTTATCGACCCCGTAAGGATGAAAGGCAAAGTTGACCTCGGCGGGATTTGCACTTAGACCGTAAAGGGCCGTAACTCTTTGCTTCAAAACATGGTGTCTGACTCTCTACCGATACTGCCAATCCACCCAAGGAAATAATCATACGAAATTCACAAAATCTACTGGCTTGGACGAGAGTTGAATGGCTACATTAAAACAAAGAACACAGTTTGGGGACTTGTCCGTTTCTGTTGCTAACTTGAATCTATATAGATCTCAAATATTTAATACAGAACTAAATAAGAATTGTGAAACATAAGGGACTTACAAAAAGAACAAATAACTATGAGAATATTTTTGAAGCCTATTTTGTTTCATACAAAATAACCATATTTATCACCAAATGAGGTCTTTTTGTTCAAAGGAGCTGTTATATGTCTAACATTAAACAAAAACAAATAGCCACAGTCTTCTAGATTATGAAATAGAATTTTCTTAACAATTTTACCCATTTACAAGAGTGTTTTCTTAATTTTCATCTTGAATTACAGACACCTATTTTTTAATCATGTTCAAAGATAGTTCATTACTTCATAAACATAGAAAATACTGATAAATCTAGAAAACGTCTGATACAACATGGCCGATTAAAACATACTAGATCGTATATCTTGCTGAATATATATATATATATATATACAAATATAAATTAGCGAGAATCGTATTTCGGCTATTGGAAATTAGCGAAAAACAACTTCCGAGATGTGTGGCAAGCGCTCAATAGATTCTAACGAACCAGAGCTATAACATACGTTAAAAGGCCAAACACACTGAGACGATGGTTAAACCATTATCCGCACAGCCATAGAAACGACCAAGTAATTCGGGTCAAACAAATAAAAAAAATATATATATATATTCAGAATAAATAACAAATATATATTGATGTTATTAGCTTCGTAACACAAGTACATATGAAATCAAATGTTGAAGATAAGGAAGAAACCTTTGGAAAACTAAACAAATACATACCCTGGTTGGATAGTATCAGATGATCATTGTTAATTGTCGCTGGGTTAATCTGCGCAGCAAACATTTTACTAAGTAAACTACACTACCTGGGGCTAAATAAAAAATATTTGAACGAACTGATACGACGACAAATTCCATGGATAGAACATCTGTTCCTCTGATTACACACAACACTTACAAGAAGACCACAATATCATTATTACCTTAAATAATATTAGCCCTGTGTTTCATTTTCTTCGTTTTCTTATTTCGTAATGAATTACTTTATTGTGAAAAGTAAAGCCTAGATTCTATGGAGCATTTCGACACAAATAAAGTGTGGAAATATAGTTAAATATAAATAGACGTGATTATTCGTGTTATGATATTAACCAAACAAGACAACAAAGCAGTTATTATATAGTTTATTATTTTAGCCTACGTACTTTTTCACAACTGTAAACACTTAACAGATTTTTTTTTTCAAGCCGTCGCCATTTCTCGAAAACTTGTTTTTAACTAAATAAAAAGAAACACCACCGCCTTTGAATTTAATTGTAGCACTGGATGCCATCTTAAGATATGGGATAATTTACAACTTTTTGAAAGCTGTGTTGCTTAATATAAAAGTGGAATACAATTTTTAAAAAATAAATAAAATAAAATAAAATAAAATAAAGCTCGAGGCTCTTTGAAATGAAATATTTTAATTGACATTTGGTAGGAGCATGAAAATTTATGACAAAATTAAAAAGAGACGTCTGTTCAATTATTCTGCTAAAAATTTTGTTTTAGAAATAGAGAAAGCTTTAGATCAAAGTCAAAGGCACTGAACTCAGGTAGGATTTCATTTTAGAGGTATCAGTATAATTTACGTTATTCGTCTACCAAATATTGGGTCGACAAGTATTAAATTTGTAGAAATTTATTTTTTTTCTACAAATTTCTATAAATTTCATACTTGACAACCCAATAAAATGCGCCTGTGTCAATATCTCAAAGAGAGTCGAACTTTATGCTTTACAGCATAGAGTTACGGCCCTTTATGATCTAAGTTCAAATCCCACCGAGGTTAACTTTGCCTTTCATCCTTACGGGGGTCGATAAAATAAAGTACCAGATAAAATGAAGTACTTTCCCCTCCCCTAAAATTGCTGGCCTTGAGCCTATATGAGAAACCATTAATTAAGTGAGCTATGACATGAAAGATTGTAATTGTATTTTGGTCCCACGAAATACTCAGTCCAACATCATGAGCATTACCTCTTCCTCCAGACATAACAAATAAAAGATGGTGAAATGGGCCATCATCTATCTACATTTGAACCCCGGTTGGGAGTGTTTAAAATAACAATTTTCGGTATACAACATTAGTTAAACCATCTTCGCTGATTTACTCATACAAATTCCTCACTCATATCTTTATGTATAAAATTATATATAAAAATTATACGGAGTGGGTATATATTTATATACCACCACCACCACTCGTCGACTACTGTCGAGATGATGGATTTCACTCTCATGCCCCAGAATCCCCTGTCCTCCATCGCTGTCCCCAGGTCCTGTCTGCTGATTCCCGTATCCCTAGAGATAACGTCAGCTTCCTACAGCTTCCTACTCCTATATACACATTGGCACAGATTTGGCTATCCGCAGGTGTGAGCCTCGCGAGCTGGGATTGCTCTTCCAAGATGTATCCCTCACCATCCTCCGGGGAAACTCCTTCTCTATTCTGTCCGCAGGGGCCGCGGGGCGGCCAGCACGTGGGCGCTCATTTGGGGGAAGCTGCAGAGACGGAGGAAGTGACAGTGAGAGTTTGGTTCTTTTGTGTTCGGACCTGGTGTATATATGTGTGTATAAGAGAAAATGCGTGGCTAACAAGTACCACGTCTACAACATAATCATCATCCCCATCATCATTGCGAGTTAATATGAGAAACGAAAAGTTTGACAACACCCCACCACCACAAAGACAGAGATACGGCCCTGTACTAGTGTTAAAATATTTGAGTATCTATAAGAAATACAAAGCAGTGAATTAGCAGTATCGTTCATACAGTAGACATGTCTCTCTGCGTGTTGGTTTGCCCTTCGTCCTTTTGAGGTCGAGAAATGAAGTACCACTTCAGTACTGTGGTGGAATCTCTGTCACACATTCTCACACACACTTTCTCTCTCTCACACACATACACACACTCTCACACACAGAAATACACACTCCACACACTCTCTCATACACGGACACACACTCTCTCTCTCTCTCTTTGGTGATCCAGGAACATGTCTCAATAGTAAACGCCACTAAAACTTCTATCATTCATATCGTCATGTCTTCTGGTGGGTTGTCAAAACAGGTAGAGTGCTTTAGAGTTATGGCCATTTTCGTTCTGAGTTCAAATCTCGGCAAGATTAGCTTTGCCTTTCATCCTTACGGGGATCTATAAAATAAACCACCAGTAATGTACTTGGGTAATTGCTGGCCTTGTGCCAAAAGTAGAAACAATTATTGTCATATCTTCCCATTTCAGCTCTTTTAAATAGCTTATGTCAGGTCACTCTTGAGTGCTACTGGTAGCGTGTAACCCAGTACAACCTATCGCATGGTCGGGTCGTCGGCGACTACTCCGGCAACCCCACCAAGTTTACTTGGTGAGAAGGGTGATTTTAGACACCCTGCATGACAAACACGAAACCTGACAAAGGGCGGAAGAACTCATAAGAGTAAACGACCATCTAAAAAAAAAAAAAAAAAAAAAATCCTGCCAAATCAATGGGTGGCAGTAGTTCCAGCTGCATCGAAAGACTGGTGTAGTGGTTCTGAGAACAATGCGGCTTTGCAGATGATCAATGCAAATTGACAATGGAAAGGCGCTCCTGCTCGAGTTAGAAAAGAATTATTGACTTTCAGGAGAAGCAGTGACCCCTGATTGTATTCAGCAACCGAAACAAATAAGAAGTACACCAAATCCAATGCTCCTAGGGGGCGGCCCTGGTTCTTCTTATTTGCATGTTTAAACTCGGCCAGATTAGATTAGATTAGATAGTTCAATATATTATTTAGAGCAACGGTGGATTAGCAGTATCGGTACAGCGTCAAACACGTTACTTTGCAGCACAGAGTTATGGCCCTTTATGGTCTGAGTTCAAATCCCGCCGAGGTCAACTTTGCCGCCTTTCATCCTTACGGGGGTCGATAAAATAAACCACCAGTAATACACTTGGGTAATTGCTGGCCTTGTACCAAAGGGAGAAACAATTATTGTCATATCTTCCCATTTTAAATAGCTACAATTTCCCTAATTTCACGAGTCTATGTTGACTCTGGCAGTCTACAGGTTTGTTACCTTCTCCGAAAGATCCAATTCATTGGTCTATTTACGAAACAATGATGTAGAAATAAATGTGCAATTAAAACAAACAACTGGAATAATGAAAATATTCAATGTAGATGCAGGAATTCAGAATGTGAGAACAAAAAGATCTTTAACAAAATTTTATTTTTGTTAACAATGAAATTAAATACAGAAGAATTTCTAAATACAGTCACGACATATGTAATTTTATACAAATACGCATCAACAGAGAAAATAAGAATGTTTGGGTGTGGGAGGTCTGTGTGTGTGTGTGTGTGTTTTTACGTAAGCATGATGACTTAGTTTTATAGGGTAAAACAATCACAAATTTATGTTGTTCATTCTTCATTCGGTGCCATTAACGCTATAAAAATAGCGACATCATCAAATAATTGATTTTTATTAATATAAAGATTAATTATTAATCTTTATATAAAGATTAAGTATTAATATTTAGATATAAGTTCACCCCTAACCAATGCACACACGCGGAGACTCCAAATATTTGCATGTGTGTGTGTGTGTGTGTGTGTGTGTGTGTATGCAGTTGTGTGTTTACGTGTCCATGAACTTAAACGTTAGCTTGTGAAATAATTGTTTCTACTTTTGGCACAAGGCCAGCAATTACCCAGTGTATTACTGGTACTTTATTTTATCGACCCCGTAAGGATGAAAGGCAAAGTTAACCTCGGCGGGATTTGAACTCAGATCGTAAAGGGACGTAACTATGCTGGAAAGCATGGCGTCCGACCCTCTACCGATACTGCCAATTCACATAATGATTACGTCTTTATCAAATTGAAAAGTAGAGTAATATTCAAGCAGTACAAATACAAACACTCGTGCCCTTTTCAAGTATACAAAGCGCATACTATCCAACTTTACCAGATATTTGTCTAACATACATATATATATGTATATGCGAAGGTATATATATTTCCTCTGATAATTTGTAATATTTTTACATAGATCTATATGATATACATACCAACACACATATACATCCCAGAAACGATCGTAAAATGATGAATTTTTTAATATAAGCAACTTGTTCTTTGTTTTTATTTCATATATATTTTTTTTTTTTTTTTTTTTTTAAATAGAGGTCTGCCACAAGAGTTGTGATATATTAGTAAAAAGGAAAAGAAAATGCTGACAAATTTTTCCCAGTGAAAAATAGTTTAATTAGGAATAAGTATTAGTTAGTATTCAGTTTTAAGTTTATACCGGTTGCGCATTTCTTATGGTTTTTAAAAAATAATTGAGATAGAGTGCTCGTGATTTTTTGGCTCTAATCTGATTATATATATATAATCTGATTATATATATATATATAGTGACGAAACATAAGTCAATTGCATGAACTCATAATCCTTTATTTACTGCTATATATATTTCGATGATAGCCATTGAATGGCTATGACCTCATCAGTTAGTCAGTTCTTAGATATGCCAGCTCTGTGTTTATAGTGTTGATGGTATCAGAGCCTTGGATATATATATATGCGGCTAGACTGTCGGTTGCTATATTTGATTTGCAAAGCTGTCTAAACGTATTGTTATAACTCTGAGGTATTATTCTCCATCGAGTGCTAAGCTGCATTCCGAATTTGCATTCGTTAGCTTGGCCGTAGCCAAAGGCTTCGTTAACGCTGTACTAAAATTTATATATATATATTAGAGTACAGATTAAAGTTTAGGCAAATCATTTTTGATTTCACCCTATTACGGGATCTTCTGATATATATATATATATACAATCCTTATCCAGCCCTCTTCGGATTTTCGTCTTCGTAATTATTATTACTATGTGTGTGTGTGTGTGTGTGTGTGTGTGTGTGTGTGTGTGTGTGTGTGTGTGTGTGTGTGTGTGTGTGTGTGTGTGTGTGTGTGTGTGTGTAAAAGGTAAATAGAAGTAACAAAAATAACAAAACAAACAACACAGTACATGGAAGAAATATATTAGTTTAACGTTTGAAATAACAGGAAAAGAGTCTTAACGTTTCGGACACTAGTCCTTCGTGAGAAGATAGGGCTAAAAATAGAAGATAAATAGAAAGTAAAGAGTGATGAGAGGAAGGAACATGGAAAATGAGAAGAGAAAAAATTGGGGAGAAAAAAGCACGTACGTTATCAGTCGTCTATTTTATATAGTAAGAGATTGATAAAGACTGTGTGAATGTACAGGCTGGTCCGAAAGTCTTGTCTCCCCTACATATTGTTTTAACTTTCATTATCTTTTGTTTTAATAATAGAATATATAATTGTTTCTACTTTAGGCACAAGGCCAGCAATTACCCAGTGCATTACTGGTACTTTATTTTATCGACCCCGTAAGGATGAAAGGCAAAGTCAATCTCGGCGGGATTTGAACTCAGATCGTAAAGAAACGTAACTATGCTAGAAAGCATGGCGTCCGACCCTCTACCGATACTGCCAATCCACTGCCCTTAGAATATATAATATCATTAATTATATCATCAATAGAATATATAATATCATTAATTATAATATATAATAATAATATCATTAATTATAATATATAATATCATTAATTATAATATATAATATATAATATCATTAATTATACGGTGAATGGGCAGTATCGCTAGAGGGTCGGACGTCTTGCTTTGACGCATAGAGTTACGGCCCTTGCCATTCTGAGTTCAAATCCCGCCGAGGTTAACTTTGCTTTCATCCTCATAAAATAAAGTACCAGTAATGTACTGGGTAATTGCTGGCCTTGTGCCAATAGTAGAAACAATTAATTATAATATATAATATAGGGCGATGGCTTGGCAGTATCGGTAGAGGGTCGGACGCCATGCTTTTCAGCAAAGAGTTACGGCCCTTTATGATCTGAGTTCAAATCCCGCCGAGGTTAACTTTGCCTTTCATCCTTACGGGGTCGATAAAATAAAGTACCAGTAATACACTGGGATAATTGCTGGCCTTGTGCCAAAAGTAGAAACAATTAATTATAATATATAATAATAATAATATAATTTTCTATTTCAGAGCTCCTACAGTTTGGAAGAGAGGCTGCTTGCACGTGCATGGACACATGATCGTGTGCATTCTGGCAAGATCATGGAGGATGTGCGAAATGACTTCACTGCAAGATTCGGCAAACCAGCTCCTCCGAAAAGGACGATACTGCGATGGGAACATAAACTGTTTCTCATTACTTTTTGGTAGGCGGTGACAAGACTTTCAGACCACCCTGTACATATAGATATCAATATTGAGTATATAAACGTACGCATGTCACATTTACATATTTTTCGTTAGTTTGAAACATGCTTAATCATTTGTTTTAGTCGTATTGGGGTCCCATCTTGGGATATCTACATAATTATGTTGGTAGTTCATTTAATATATTGTTAGTTTTATTTTAGCGATTTCTTGTCATTGACAGCGAAATATTTAGATTTGATTGTGTGCCATTCCGACCCTCATATTGAGCCACATAACCCCAAACATACACTCACCAACAAATCTCACTTTTAGTGTAACTTTACCTCAGTGTCTACCAACAACAGTAAGCCTCTCAAGCGAGTACTTTAACAGCATTTTTCAAGTGGTTGACCTCTTTCTTATGCCCTATATTTTATGTGGCCCTGTAATATTGATAATCTATCATATACTCTGTTTATTATACATGCCTGATTTTTATCTCAATTGTGTGAAAATAAAATTTCGAAGTTGATAGTTGCTATTTTTGTCATATTTATCGATACTTGTAGATATACATTTGTTTATGACGATTCATTCTCCTAACAACAATGGTGGCCTATTGCTCATGTTATTTGTGTATGACATTACTTAGATAGTTCTCGTATGATAAGAATTATCTTACGTAGCTTTAAGAAATCCTCCAATCTCAACTTAATGCCGAACACCGAGGCTTTATTTTACAATTATTGTTAGGTTTCCTTTCTTTTTCTGCTGATGTTTTATTGCTCGTGGTTGAACCCAGACCTAAGAACAGCATCCTGCCAGTCGTGACCATCCCATCCGCGTTTATCTTCTAACACTATATTATCCAATGTGTCCTTACATTTTTAAACGGTGGGTGAGATTTGATTGTTATTTCTAGCAGGTTTAGGAATTACATAGAGAATTCCATAATGTCTCACCGTCGTTGCAGTTGCTGCTGCTTAACGACATTTCATCTCTGAATATATTGTCTGTATTTAACACTACAGGGTGGTCCGAAAGTCTTGTCACTGCCTACCAAAAAGTAATGAGAAACAGTTTATGTTCCCATCGCAGTGTCGTCCTCTTCGGGGAAGCTGGTTTGCCGAATCTTGCAGTGAAGTCATGTCGCACATCCTCCATGCTCTTGCCAAAATGCACACGATCATGTGTCCATACACTTACAAGCAACCTCTCTTACAAACTGTAGGAGCTCTGAAATAGAAAATTATATTAATATTATTATTATATATTATAATTAATATTATATATTCTATTATTAAAACAAAAAATAATTGTTTCTACTTTAGGCACAAGGCCAGCAATTACCCAGTGCATTACTGGTACTTTATTTTATCGACCCCGTAAGGATGAAAGGCAAAGTCAACCTCGGCGGGATTTGAACTCAGATCGTAAAGGGACGTAACTATGCTGGAAAGCATGGCGTCCGACCCTCTACCGATACTGCTAATCCACCGCCTTCGGACCACCTTGTACATTGATGTGTCCATTTCTTCTCTGATATCGTGTAAGGGAGATATATGCTGCTATTTCTAACGGATCAAACGATCAAGCAGACACTCGTTGTTGGCTCCTATGTTCACCCTTTCATTTTGTAACGCTCCTTTGTAAATTGTAAATACTGTTACAGAAATTTTTACCAATAATTGTCAAGTTTCTTTTGCTTTTTTTACTTTACATTTTTTGAGTTGTAGTTCTAATTCCTTGTTGTTTGATTTTCGCATTCGCCTTTCTCTTACAAAATCACGCCATCTTTTCTCAGCTCTTTCTTAACACCATTTCAATCGAAAATATACAGCATACGGGTACAGAACCCCATTAACTCTTGGTTGTGTCGTTGAGGCACCGTAGTGATATACAGCGTATTTGGGGCATTTAAGCCTGGCGGGTGCCATCCCTCTCCAGATCTGAACAGCCGATTCCTTCCACAGAAAGAGAGATAGTGGGTGAGAGGAAATGAGAAAGAGATATAAAGGAAAAAAAATCGACCACAGTACTAGACTCGATCATTATTAACTTCGGGAGAGAGAGAGAGAGAGAGAGAGAGAGAGAGAGAGAGAGAGAGAGAGAGAGAGAAAGAGAGAGAGAGAGAGAGAGAGAGAGAGAGAGAGAGAAAGAGAGAGAGAGAGAGAGAGAGAGAGAGAGAGCTGTGAAGTGTTCCATCCGACGCCACCAATTTGCCGCCTGTAGTAAACAGCAGATATGCTGAAATATTACAAAACCTGTTTCTTGTGTTATGTACCAGGTGTATTTTGTAAACCAAACAGCAGTGATTTAATAGTAATTTTACAATCATTCTTGCTCAGCTTGCTGTCTTTCATAAGAAGAGTTGATTGTTTCCTTCCAGGTAAATTGACATATCACCGTTCAAAGAAGACTTCAAAAGTAACTAGTAGCGACTTCTTTTGAAAAGAACAACATTTGGCATCGTGGTGTTATCAAGTACCTGTAGAAAAAGAGCTTAGCCCCCAAAGACATTCATGTTACATGATTGCTACATTAGGGGTGACGCTCCAGCTTTATCCATGGTGTAAAAATGGGCAGCAAAAAAGGGGAAGAGAGAATCTTGAAGATGATCCAAGGTCTGGACGTCCTGCAACTGCCACCACTGTGGAAAAAAGCGCATCGTGTTCATCAAATGCTGATGGATGGCATGCAATTGACTGTTGCATTCAGTTCTTTTGTGACCATTCCTTTGAAATGTGGTCTTCGGCCTGTCTCTTGCGGCGACCTATTAGTAGTTGATGTAGCAGAAGACACTCAACATGGAAGTTACGAATTGGATACGACTGTACAAGTCATGTTTTCCAACTAAATGGACTGAAATAACGTGAAATAAACTCACATCGATAGCAATAAAACTCACGAACTTATGAGGGTTAACCGAACATCCTAACCACTAAGCCTTGCGCCTTCACGGGGTGTTTGGGTCGTGTGTTTATTGGGCTTAGATTGGGATGGAAGATGAGGATAGTTGAGGATTATGAAAGTCCCATTTCTACTCTGTTGGCGTTCATATATGGTGAACGTGAGAAACAAGAAACTTTAGTAGAATTGTAGTATTTGTGCACGTAGTCTTTAGTTTTATATTTAAGTTGGCATGTACCTAGTAGTAGTAGTAGTAGTAGTAGTAGTAGTAGTAGTAGTAGTAGTAGTAGTAGTAGTAGTAGTAGTAGTAGTGATGCTGTAGTAGTAGTAGTGATGCATATATTTGACATGGGCGCCAGTGGTGTTGTTTGTTGCAGTAATTGAAAAACAGCAAAGGATGATAATGATGAAGGTATGTGATGACGTCATTAAGTTTCCGGTTAATCTCAACCTAATTTGATTCCGATTTTGATATAGATCATATTCAGATTGACGTACGTAATATATTCTTAATTAACTGAAATGATCATCTTAATTGGTAAACAAAAACAAAACATTTGAGATAACTCTTAGCGGCTCTCGACAAAAATGATAGTGGAAAAATTAAAGGCTATTTTTGACTTCTCATGAAGTAAATTTGTTATCTTAGTTTGCTGGCAAAGAGTCAACTATGGAATGACTCGTTTTATCCAACCTCATCCTCATAGTATTATCTAAGCAAACCTGCCGATCAATTAACAAAAGTTTTTAGACATGGAAAAATAAAGAATTAAGAATACGTTTAGACCAGTAAAGTATGCATATAATTATCAACATTATCATTATTTTCCATGGTGGATTAGCAGTATTGGTAGAGGGTCGGACGCCATGCTTTGACGCATAGAGTTACGGCCCTTGCCATTCTGAGTTCAAATCCCGCCGAGGTTAAGAAGAAATAAATAAAATAAAAATGGCGTAGGCATTACAATACAACGGGAGGAAACATAATACTACCACGGATGATGTCACAGATGAGTATCGAAAGAACTTTGATAGACTATACATTATATTTATATCTGTATTTTTAACCGTTGGTCTGTCAATAATAAACATTGATTGCCAAATAAATTAACTATGGAGATATAAAAGATGCAGAAGCGAAAACCAATCCAAACCAAACAGTGAGTGTATTCTGTTATTATTTCAGGCAATATTTATGATCTCAGTTCAAATCTTTGCCTTTCATCCTTACGGGGTCGATAAAATAATGTACCAGTAATGCACTGGGTAATGGCTGGCCTTGTGCCAAAAGTAGAAACAATTATCATTATTTTCCATCCACTTCCCATGCTTTGGTGGGACAGGTTGTAACGGTCTAAGACCAGACGAGTGAGAGCAAACTTACGTTTCTCATATGACAAGGTTTCTGCGGGTGGATGCCCTTTCTAACGCCAACCACCTTACAGGCTGTATTATGTGCATAATTTTTAATAAACTAAGGGAGTTAACCAAAAGATCCAATGCCAAAAATTTGGGAGTTTAAATTAAAGTAATGAACTGAATGTTGTAGGCAAAAATATTGGTTTCTTATATAGGCACAAGGCCAGCAATTTGGAGGAGGGGAAGTCGATTAAATCGACCCCAGTGCGTGACTGATACTTTATTTTATCGACCCCGTAAGGATGAAAGGCAAAGTTAACCTCGGCGGGATTTGAACTCAGATTATAAAGGACCGTAACTCTGTGTTGTAAAGCATGGCGTCCGAACCTCTACCGATACTGCCAATCCAAATATTGTTTAATTGAAAGTTCTCCTATTTGGTTAAATAAAATCCTAGTAGTAATTGGCCCATTTGAGTTATTTCCCTTAGCTCATCATTTACCCAATTTTTGTTGATTTTGTAAAAGAAGGATACCACTATATTGCTCTTCCTGTTTCTTCGGTGCTTTCTTATAAATAAACTTAATGAACCATCTGCTGGACCAGCATAAGATATCTCACATACGTGTCTAAAATAACCTAAAATACAATCTGATAAAGATCTTCAAGATGGGATATAAGACGAGACCTTTCAGAGTAGTAGTAGTAGTAGTAGTAGTAGTAGTAATAGTAGTAGTAGTAGTAGTAGTAGTAGTAGTAGTAGTAGTAGTAGAGAGATTGGCAGAATCGGTAGAGCGTCGGAAAACAGGCTTTGCAGCATAGAGTTACGTCCCTTTACGGTCTGAGTTCAAATCCCACCGAGATTAACTTTGCCTTTCATCCTCACGGGGTCTATAAAATAAAGTACCAGTAACGTACTGGGGTCGATTTAATTAACTTTCCCCTCTCCCTCTCCCAAATTACTGGCCTTGTGCCTATACTAGAAATCATTAGTAGTAGTAGTAGTAGTAGTAGTAGTATCAGCATCATTATCATAATGTTTTCAACAGTTTTAATTACGTTTCTACTGCACCAGGTGAGCTAACCTATTGCTACGGTGTACGTAGCATAGATTTAGACTGTGTTTATATAGTACAGCAGTTTTACTTTGGGGTGAAGTTCGGTGTATTGTTGTTTATGTTGTTGTTTTGACTTATACACACATATATACACCAGGTCCGAACTCAATGAAACCAAAGCCCCTGCCCTCGTCTCTCCTGCTCTCCCCATCTCTCACTATTGTGAGCAAATAGGGTCCCACATGCTCCCAACACACAACTACTACCTAAAAAACAACTGCCACAGCAATAACGAGGACATTATTGATAGTTTAAAATCTACGATTCTATATAATGTTGAGTTTATAATTGTCACGACACTCAGAAATATGCCGATGGTAGTCGCGAATATCGTACGCCTGCATGAAATTCCTCGATAGCCTCCATGTCATACAATACACCATAGATAGGGTAGGTCAGGCATGTCAAAAATGTGGTCCGCGGGCCGCATGCGGCCCTTTACAAGCACACATGCGGCCCGCACAAAGTTTTTTTTACAGCGCGAGCATGTTTTATCTTCGTAATATAAAATTTAAAAAAATTAGTTGTAATGTGCGCAACTAGTTGTCGTGTGTGGCCCTCAGACAACACATATGTGACCCATGTGGCCCTCGGGTGACCCTCAGTTTGACGTGTCTGGGGTAGTTGATAAAACTGGCTTTTGCTGACATCTGAAAATGTTAGAAGTCTCGAATAATTGTGATACAGTCGGGCATCGTTAATAGTCGGCTGTCTTCTAGACACGATTTCGGCTCCGTTTTCAAAACCTGGTTCGCTTTGATGTTTAGCAGCATAGTTGGAGGTAAGACTAAATGGCTACCCATCAGGATAGTTTCGATTTACGCTCTTAGTGTGTCAAGAATGCTCTCTCTTCCATCCATATATATACGGGAGCTTCCAACAGTAATGGTTGCATTTTTTAAGGGTATGTCAATATTTATTTATAAAACTGATCTATATTATATTTTGTCTGATGAAAGCACACCCTAATTTAACGTGGTGTCCTTGAAATATGTATAATAAAATAAATATGGTTTTATAAATATAGTTTCCATTTGTTAATATCGTATATATATATATATATATATATATGCTCTCTTACGATCCACTACGGCTGAAATTGTACATGTTGAGGCCCACCATCTGAGAACTGCTAGGCGTGAGAGCTATTTCGATATATGTTTAGATATGTCACGATAGTGGTGTCATATTGTTTTCTCTCTTGCGACTCCGTTCATAGCTTTAGTGAATCCTGGTTAAGTAAAATATACCTGACCTAAAAACACTGTTACTGCTAATTGATTTTATGTTAGCCGATTTAGATGTACACTACTTTAGCGAAACCAGCTCCTTGCAGTACGTATGTACTGACACTGGTACAACTCCCGTTTGACTACGCGCTTGATTTATGCCTACCTAGTTCACCTACATCGAGAAGAAAAGCAATTTTGATTTGAAAAACTGTCAAGGTAAAGGCGAAGTTGCTCAGTGCTACATGTAGGTAACAGTGTGGGTGATGATCTGTAGTTGCTGCTCGGTTATGCTCTGACGCCTGGAAACAATTCCTTTATTAGTGGAAGAGCTTACTTAATAAAAAGTAAAGAAATTTCAAATTAACTCATGTATTTCATGTGCATATTTAGATATCAGTGGGGAAATGAGTTATACCTGTTGTCCAAAAGGGCTACCCTTTTCATACACTAAATTTCCATGTACTTACTTACCTCCTTACCATACGTATCGACAGGGTGGTCCGAAAGCCTTGTCACCCTACATATTGTTTTAACTTTTTTTTATCTTTTGTTCTAATAATCTATATATATAAAACTTAGGTTGTCTGTCTGTCTACTAAAACCTTCGGCACACATCTCCTCTTAAACCGTACGTTCAAATTTCGGTGAAATTGCTACACTTATAGATGAAGGTCCGGCGGAACCATCGGTCAAATAAATTTTCAAATAACTTCTTGTTTTTGATTATGTCATCTCTATATATATAAAACTGAGGTTGTCTGTCTGTCTACTAAAACCTTCGGCACACATCTCCTCTTAAACCGTACGTTCAAATTTCGGTGAAATTGCTACACTTATAGATGAAGGTCCGGCGGAACCATCGGTCAAATAAATTTTCAAATAACTTCTTCTTTTTGATTATGTCATCTATATATATAAAACTGAGGTTGTCTGTCTGTCTACTAAAACCTTCAGCACACATCTCCTCTTAAACCGTACGTTCAAATTTCGGTGAAATTGCTACACTTATAGATGAAGGTCCGGCGGAACCATCGGTCAAATAAATTTTCAAATAACTTCTTGTTTTTGATTATGTCATCTCTATATATAAAACTGAGGTTGTCTGTCTGTCTACTAAAACCTTCGGCACACATCTCCTCTTAGAATCTCTGACGGAATTGCACCGAAATTGCTATACTTGTACATTGAGCCCTAGCGAAGACATCGGAAAAAAAATATTTCAAATTGACCCACCCTATGTGACGAAATCGAATCTAATGTATCGATTTTTGAGCGTAAGTGACGAGTTATTTCCCTTTGTTCTGTTTACATTGAGCGTCTTACGTTCTGTTTACATTTTCTGCGTGCAAAAATTAAAAAAATTACGCTGGCTTTCTCGGCGTTTAAAATGACATTAACACAATACACGAACAGTTGTCGAGCCAGCAAAATTTTGACCTGCAAAATTCATCAGTTCGAACACTAAGCTTCCGTTTTGCTTCATTTCCATTTAAAAGCCTTTTAAAACAATATTTTTACTTGAAAACAAGTCTATTTAAAGACTACGTAAAACAAGCAAATATTTCGTAAAAAAAAGCAAAAATTATATAAGTTTATTTAAAATATATGTATCTGTAAATTTCGTTAGGCGTGCAGACAGACAGTCGTGCAGACAGACAGTCGTGCAGACAGACAGTCGTGCAGACAGACTTTAAGCCAAAAAAGAAACTTAACATTGTAACTTTAACACAGCTACTGAGCGACCCCGAGCAACGCCGGGCTTTACTGCTAGTATAATATATAATTGTTTCTACTTTTGGCACAAGGCCAGCAATTACCCAGTGTATTACTGGTACTTTATTTTATCGACCCCGCAAGGATGAAAGGCAAAGTTAACCTCGGCGGGATTTGAACTCAGAATGGAAAGGGCCGTAACTCTTTGCGTCAAAGCATGGCGTCCGACTCTCTACCGATACTGCCAATCCACCGCCTTATAATAATATAATTTTCTATTTCAGAGCTCCTACAGTTTGGAAGAGAGGCTGCTTGCAAGTGTATGGACACATGATCGTGTGCATTCTGGCAAGAGCATGGAGGATGTGCGACATGACTTCACTGCAAGATTCGGCAAACCAGCTCCTCCGAAGAGGACGATACTGCGATGGGAACAGAAACTGTTACTCATTACTTTGTGGTAGGGGCGACAAGTCTTTCGGACCACCCTACATACATATCTGCAGGTGTATTGTGCACCCTTGTGATAGAGAAAAAAGTAAACGAATTGAAGTTTGTAAAGTGTATCAAATTGTGGGAAGAGAATTTTATGGCTGCTTTCTGTTGGATAGATTCTAGTTATAGCGGAAGTTACTCTAGAATTTCCTACACATAACACAGCGTCGGGAAATATTTTGATGTGTACTTAATCATAAGACTATTTTTCAAAATACACCAATGAAAGTTAGATCAACTTACAGGTTGTCTTCTTATAGATCTAAAAATGCTAAATATTTATTTTTAATTTGTATTAAATACAAAAATTACAGAGAGAGTGAGAGAGGGGGTGGGGGAGAGAGTGAGTGAGTGTAAGAGAGAGAGAGCAAGAGAGAAAGACAGAGAGAGAAAGAGAGAAAGACAGACAGAGAGAGAGAGAAAGAGAGAGAAAGACAGACAGACAGAGAGAGAGAAAGAGAGAGAGAGAGAAAGACAGACAGGCAGAGAGAGAGAAAGACAGACAGACAGAGAGAGAGAAAGACAGACAGACAGACAGACAGAGAGAGAGAGAGAGAAAGAGAGAAAGACAGACAGAGAGAGAGAGAGAAAGAGAGAGAGAAAGACAGACAGAGAAAGTCAGACAGACAGACAGACAGACAGACAGACAGACAGATAGACAGACAGAGAAAGTCAGACAGACAGACAGACAGACAGACAGACAGACAGATAGACAGACAGAGAAAGTCAGACAAACAGAGAGAGAGAGAGAAAGGCGGGTAGGGGGTTGACAGATTATTTATGGTACCGGAATATGTTCCGGTTTTCTGTATCCTGAGTTCAAATCCCATCAAGGTTGACTTCACATTTCATACTTTCAGGTTCAATAAAAAATTAAAAAAAGTATCAGTTCGGTTTAGTGGATTAATGGAACTGTTAGAGCTTCGAATGAGATGTTCTGTGCTGTTTGTTAACCATGCCCTTCCAATGTCACCGGAAACATTCTGATATTTTAGAAGTAGAGGCATTATCATGAAAACTTCCAAGACTTCCTATGATATGCCGCAGTGAATCAACAGCAAACTCTGTCTGAGTGAGTGTGTGGTGTGGTGTGGTGTGATGTGGTGTGTGTGGTGTGTGTGGTGGGCGTGTGGTGTGGTGGGTGTGGGGGTCCTGGCGGCGTGTGCGTGTGGGTGTAGGGGTGGGGGGGGGGGGATATGCGTGTGTGTGTGGCGCAAGATTACAAATCTGAACGATGGTTTCATTCAGTCATTACTATAAACGACTATAAATATCAGTGAATTCAGAATATAAGACTAAGAACTGTTTGAGCGACATTCCTTATATATTGAAGTAACCACCTATATTTTTATGTCACTGATACATCTTTTGAATTAACACAAATTCCACAAGGAGCTGTTCACTAAGGCGATCTATAGGCGGGCATTGCATTGTTTAGTCGTTATAAGAATGATTTTATTCATTGGTAGTTTACCTGCCAACAATTTTTTACAGTCTTATGAGAATTAAAGTGCTTCAAGAAAAGATATAAAATATTAGTTTCAAATTAGTTAAGACTATTGTCAGTGTTTGTTAATTTCGTGTTCTTATTTAGCTCTATGGTAGTGGTCCCCAACCTTTTTTGCTCCATGCCCCACCTCAACATCTAAAAAATTGTTTATGTTCCTCTTTGATATAAAAACAAACTAAGTTTTGTAAAAGTGTCACAGCGATCTTTGACATGCGGATGCAGCGATGATCAAAATCAACTCCAAAGTGTAAACAAACTGCTCGTAGGTGCTGCCAGATACACGATAACATGTGTCGACGAAGTCTAACTGGAAATTTGGTCGTATTTTGGCAATATCGGTAGAGGGTCGGGCATGCTTTCCAGCATAGTTACGTCCCTACGATCTGAGTTCAAATCCGGCCGAGGTGAAACTAAAGTACCAGTAATGTACTGGATAATTGCTGGCCTTGTGCCTAAAATAAAAACAATTATATTACTTGGATTGGCAGTATCGATAGAGGGTCGAACGCCATGCTTTTTAGCATAGAGTTACGCCCCTTTACGTTCTAAGTTCAAATCCCGCCGAGGTAAACTTTGTCTTTCATCCTTACAGGGTCGATAAAATAAAGTACCAATAATACACTGGGATAATTGCTGGCCTTGTGCCAAATAAAAAATAATTATATTACTTTCAAATTGCCCCCATTATATTCAAATTGCCCGCATGTGGGGCGTGCATCCCACTTTGGGAATCACTACTCTATGGTATCTACACAATTCAATTATGAAACATGCGAAATATATTCAAAATGTATGTTACACAGACAAGAAAGTATTAAATGGTCGGCAAAATAAAATGTATTTTCTTACATGAACGCCGACCTTTCAAGAGGAATTCAATACTGTTGTTAGTTAACCGAATATGCCTTCATTAAGAACAGTTTTGCTACATGTGTTGTTATATTTCAATCTGCACAATATCGTATATCCTGCCTACGTGTGCGTGCGATCACGGCTCAGTGAAAGGACAGACATCAAAACAAAATATAACTCAATACAAATGTGTAAAGTAAGTATGTATGTACGAAGTAATTCCAACTGAGGGATGTCTCCATTTCAGTGAGCTCATAGTTTAAACAGGGCGTTTAAACAAAGCGATCCTGTGTGATTTTACCACGTTTTTCTCTCTATTCTGCAGTGGTAGGATTGGCCAGCCGCAGGTGTGAGCCTCGCGAGATGGAATGGCTCTTCCAGCGGATCTCCTTTACCATTCTCCAGGGAAACGCCTTCTCCATTCTGTCCGCCGGGCAGCCAGCACGTGGGACCCCATTTGCTTACTATACAGAGAGATTGGGATAGCGAGAGAGACTGGGGCGGTGACGGTGGTAGTTCGGCTCTTCCGTGTTCAGACACATTGCATCTGTCAAGAGTGTATATTGATGTATTATCTTGTTAGTCATTCATAAATGTTTCCTAACTACACCACAACCTATGCAGCAATCTTCACCCCCTTACCTGTAGTTTGTGGTAGCTGAGCCCACTCTGCTGCAAGCATTCGAGGGATATCTCTAGAGTACGTCTTCCTTCCTACCAATCTTGGAGGCCCTGAAACTATCATGGATGATACTACCATTTCTCCTGACTAAGCCATAAAATATAAGTAATGTTTATAACCTCTGATTGCTTGAAGAAACATTTTCAATGTATGAATTATTATGTTTTATTAATTGAGAAGCAGCGGAGAAATGACATAAGTTCTCAAGAGATCACGGCTCAGTCACGAATTTCGTTTGAAGCTATTCTATTATTTCACATCTCCTCCCAAAAATTGTTGGCCTTTTGCCTAAATCAGAAACCATTATTTCACATCCCGCCGGGGTTAACTTTGCCTTTCATCCTTACGGGGTCGATAAAATAAAGTACCAGTAATACACTGGGTAATTGCTGGCCTTGTGCCAAAAGTAGAAACAATTATTTCACATCTAACAAAGGGGTCTGTAAGAAAGCAAACGTTTACATGTTTACTCTATCAAAAATCGCTCCGAATTGCCTGGCCTGGTCTAAAGCGGGCTATTTATCTATGTCGCTTCCTCTGTCTCCAAGACTTGAAAACAAAGGGCTGACTTTTCGAGGTCGACCAATCTCAGACCTGTTGACGCTCGAGAAGAGATGACCCAGAAAATGACCGCTAAATGTCACCAAGAGGTCAACGTGGGAACAGATTGTGCTACACATACATACATTCGACAAAATACTTCTAGAATCTAGACATCTTCCAAGAAACATATCCCACAATATAAAATGTTCCAACGCATCAACCTTGCTATCACCCGAGTTACCACTGCGAGCGTGCTGGCTTACCTCAAAAATTATTAGAGGTTCCAGTGGTCCTTGCGATACCGTTATCTGTTGTTCTGGTAGAGGTTCGTTTGTCTACTCCTATCCTTTGCCTTTTCATGTGTGGGTTAAGATGTGTGTATTACCTGCTTGCGTTTGTTGTCCTTTCTTTTCCTTTTTTTTTATTTGTAAAGTTATTTATACAATTTGGAATAAAATGTATTACAATCACTTATTATAAACTAGCTGAGGTACCCGGCATCGCCCGGGAGAATAGTTAAGAGAAGATTGATAAAAGAGAAAACGACTGTATTTGGATGTGGTGTCTGGTATGAGGTGAGACCGTAGTGTGTGCGTATGCGTGTGTGTGCGTTTGTGTGGTAATGTGTGCGCGTTTGCGTGGTAATATGTGTGCGTTTGTGTGTTTTTGGTGATGTGTGTGCGTTTGCGTGTTAATATGTGTGCGTTTGTGTGTGTTTGGTGATATGTGTGCGTTTGCGTGGTAATATGTGTGCGTTTGTGTGTGTGTATGGTAATACGTGTGTGTCTGTTTGTGTGGTAATATGTGTGTGTCTGTGTGTGCGTGTGTGTGTTCGTATGTGATTAGATTGTAAACACAACTGCGCTCCAGTTTCATATTTTTTATGGAGGATTCTTTTGTTTTGTTATAATAGAATTCCAGTCATAACTAAAAGATTAATTATAATCGGCCAACGCAAGGAAAATACCAAGCCAGAAATAAACTAATAGATAAATATATATTCCATGGTTAGTGAAGGACTGTTTCAGTCAAAGTTCAAAAGTTCAAACAGCGCAGTAATGTCACAGTTAACAAAGCTGAAATCTTATTGTCCGCACCTCCTATAAACTAGCAATAACATACGTGATTTATCATTCAACAAAATAACACTCTAACATAAACAATGAAGTACATATATAACAAGGATTTGATGGCCGTACTGGTAGTTGATTGTGTTGTGGTGTCGATTCGTTTGTTGCATGTGTCCTCACTTGTAGCTTGCTGTGTGGTGTGATCATTGTGGTGTGTGATACAGTGTGACCAGAGGTTGAATATGTGTAGGTAAGTGAGTAAGTGTTCAATAAGATGATGATGATGTGATAGTTCCTTGATCACGCAGAACATGAATATATATAAATAAACCACGATGACACCAAACTGCCATAGTATTAATTTATTAAAAATAGCTCATGTCGTAGCTATATGAAAAATACACAGGAATTTTGGACATTGTTTGTTTGTAAAAGTAGAATTAAATTGTATTTATCAAGAAAACTTCATGAACTTCACTGTCTTGGTTGAGAAAGAGACCAAGAGATAGAGAGATTGAGTGAAATGGAGGGAGTCTGTAAGACCCCAAAGGGGTCTGTAGGAAGCAATAGTTCATATGTTTACTCTATCAAGAACTACTTCGAACTACCGCTGGATTGATCCAAAGCAGGCTATTTATCTATGTCGCTTCCTCTGTCTTCAATACTTGAGAACAAAGAGCTGACCTTTCGAGGTCGTCCAATCTCAGACCTGAGGTCGTCCGAGGGGAGATAACCGAGAAAATTACCGTTAAATGTCACCAAGAGGTCAACGTGGGAACAGATTTCGCTACACATACATACGTTCGACAAAATACTTCTCGAATCTAGACATATTCCAAGAAACATATCCCACAATATGAAATATGTTCCAGCGCATCAGCCTCGCTATCACCCGAGTTAACCCTGCGAGCGTGCTGGCTTACCTAAAAAATGTTTAGAGAGGTTCCAGTGGTTCTCGCGATATCGTTATCTTTTGTTCTGGTAGTGTGTTTATATATATATATATATATATATGTATGTATATATATATATATATATATATATATATATATATGTGTGTATATATATATATAGATAACTTTCTTTTTATTTGCCACCAGGGCATCAAAAGTGGGACAAGTACAAAGGGGGGAGTTTACATGCAAAGGCGTCCTCAATATGGAGGAGGCAATAACAAGATATAAAAGTATAAAAACAAAATAAAATATAACAAAATAAAATATAACAAAATAAATTTTGTAACAAAATCCTCAATAGGGAGGAGGCGCCTTGGGGGGGTCACACACACCACCGAAAAAAAGTGTGCAACCCTTCTCCTCAGGAGCACAGAGAAGGGGTGCTCCCTTGGTCTTTCATCTTCCTCACCTATAGTCTGATGTAGAGTGAAGGCCCATTCACACGGGCCATTCTCGCCACTTTCACCCATCTTTCATAGAAACGGCTGGGGTGCAGCACCTCTCTCTCCATCCTGATCCTTCTTCCGAAATGATATCGGAAGAAACGGACCAGTTGTTGGCCAGAGAGAAAGGTGTCTGACCTCAGTCCTTTCAGACGCGTCCACCATACAACCTCTTTCGCCATGGCTATTACGCACAGAAACACCGCCTCTTTCAACTTTGTCTGATTTACTCGTTTTATTTACAATCCTTTAAAATTTATAATGGTATTAGAATGAAATAGTATGGTAGAATATTAAATGTTAAGTGTTAATTGAACAAGTACTTTCATGCATTCGCAATCTTCAAGTTCATATTCTGTGGTGACAGTCAAGTTTGCAATTTTCAACTGTCTGTCACCACAGAATGTGAACCTGAAGATTGCGAAAGCATGAAAGTACTTGTTCAATTAACACTTAACATTTAATATTCTACCATACTATTTCATTCTAATACCATTATAAATTTTAAAGGATTGTAAATAAAACGAGTAAATCAGACAAATTTGAAATTCCTTTTATTAATATAATCTTCTATACACAATCATACACAACCGTGTATATTTATCTCTCTCTCTCTCTCTATATATATATATATATATATATATATATATATATATATATATATGCGCATATGTTTTATGTGTCTCTTGGGTTGAAAAGGAGGTCAAGTATGTTATAAATAACTGCTCCGAAGAATCCAAACCTTTGGTTTGGAGGAAACAATTGTAAGCAAATAAATGACTTAAACTGAACTTTGATTACTGTAATCTCTATATATAGATATATATATATACATATGCACACACACTCACATACATACATACCTATATAATCATATCCGTATTTGCATATACATACATACATACATACACACACCCACACACTCACACACCCCCACACACACACCCCACCCCCCACACACACATATATATATCAGTTGAGTAGACGTGTTTCTTCCTTGAGATAATTAACACCACATTTTCATACTGAATAAGACTGTTGTTGAAATTATAACATATCAATTTTGATAATGGTACAACTAAAGGTACCACCAATAGTTCAGTATGTGTATATTTGTTTGTTGCCAAATTATACGACGATGGGTCATAGATTAATCAACAAGAGTTGTTATTCTAAAACTATTCGACGTCCGCGAATATGTATGTAAATGGTGACATAGCTTCATCAGTAATTAAACTATTGACGTAATGAAATATCCCATTTTGAAAATACAGAGAACGAGTATATACCGGGAGTGTTGTCGGTTATCAGATGTTCTCTAATAAAGGTCATTCTACGATAGATTGCCTGTTCAAACATATCATACATGTCCGGATCTTTGATGGGTTTGGAGACTTACTAAGGTTTCCTTTAAGGGTGAGATTCATGCCAAGGGAGGTAATGCTAACTAATTTATTAGTTGTTATTGTCTTCCGTGGATCATCTAAATATCTCGAAAACATCGGCAAGAAGGTAAATATTAAGTTTGATGTTTATAATGATTTCTAGTATAGGCAGAAGGCCAGTAATTTTGGGGATTGGAAAGTCGATTAAACCGACCTCAATACGTCACTGGTACTTTATTTTATCGACTCCGTAAGGATGAAAGGCAAAGTTAACCTTGGCGGAATTTGAACTCAGATCATGAAGGGTCATAACTCTATGTTGCAAAGCATGGCGTCCGACCCTCTAACGACACTGCCAAACCACCGCCCTAAGTTTGATGTTTATAATAAAAGGTGTGAAATGGAAAGGGAATCAATTATATGAGAATATAAGTAGTACTTATAAATCGCTGGATATTTATTTATTCATGAAGTTGGTTCGTTGTGTCTACAAGTGTAGAAATGAAACTATAAACTACGATTCCTCCCTTGGTATATAAATATTTACTGCACCATCTGAATGGATAAATAAATATAGGCACGAATTATTTTCATTTACTCAAGAACTCTGATCTGGTGTTTGAATTATTAAGTGGCTTACTGAGATTCAAGGCTACCAGTTTTTCTTAGTCACGTATTTATAATCTACAGGTCTCTCCACCATTTCTATATGGTTAAGAACATTTGAGGCCATTCCATTCTATGTCAAACACACACACACATTATATATATATATATATATATATATATATATATATATATATATATATATATATATAACGAAGGAAATGTGGTAAGGAACCAGGTGGACCATAACGCACCAAAGTACTTAGGGTAATGGAGTGGGTAATAGGAACCAGTAAGACCCCGACGGCTGAGCTCAAGCCATTTCGACGGCTAATTCGAAACGGCTTGAGCTCAGCCGTCGGGGTCTTACTGGTTCCTATATATATATATATATATATATAAGCAGAAGGGATATTTAATTTATTTGAAATTCAACAAATATAAATGTTTATAACCGATTCAGAGCACTCGACAGTTTGGAGTATATATATAGTAATAATAATAAATGTGAAAACTAAAATCCGAAGAGGGCTCGATAAGGATAATATATTTATAAATATATGTATATAAACCGTGGAGCTAATATTTATTAAAATAACAGATTAAAGTTTAAGCAAAGAATATATATATATTATATATATGCGTGTGTGTATATATATATATATATATGTATATATACATACACACACACACACATACATACACGCACATATACACTCGTTCATATAGAAATACATAGAGAGAGAACTCACGTACAATTCGATGAATGAAGAACGGATGTACTAACTCATTGTAGTTATATTGAAGATGGCCGACACAGTATGGTCGAAAAGTTAAGTCCCCTTGTCAATCATTAAGTCCCGGTACGATCGCCCTAAGTAGCATCATGGACAAGTGTCACTTACACAATCCACGGGTCTACCCATAAGTTGAGAATGAAATTGAGTAGATGGAAGTGTTTGGATTCTCGTTGGATATACTGAAAATATAATTCTCAGCCACATACACGTTAATTTCATAAGTATGCAGTTCAGTAGATCCAAGAATTGGAACAGTGATCGTCGAAACCAACTGAGATCCATTCTTCTTCCTCCTCCTCCTTCCTTTAGAGCAGAGGTTTTCAAAATGGGCGCTACCACCCCAGGGGGGTGGGGGCGTTGAGAAGGTCCAGTGGGTGGTAGGGGTGGTAGAGATGATATAGTATATTAAATATCAAATGATACATATTATATAGTAAAAAAATATATAATATTTATTTATACATAGAATATATTATATTATTTATTATATATTATTTACAATTTGCGTGTAGGCAGGTCTCTCTGGAAATAGTGGTGGGGGTGGCACTGGGGGTATTACGTGGCCATGAGTGGGGTGGTGGCCCAAAATGTTTGAGAACCTCTGTTTTAGAATAAGTGACTGAATAGTCTACAGCAGGGGAGTGCAACATATTCCATTGGCGGGCCACTTTTGAACATTGGAACAACTATTAGGGCCATTAATATTTATTAAGCACTGTTCCAAAGATTCACCACAACTTCTTTCCATAACATGGAACAGGGAAATTATAACACACATAACCCTATCAGTGAAGCCCTTTAGTATAGGTCAACTAACAGAAAATTGTATTACGGTTACGAAAAAAATTCTAAATAAGCCTACAAGGTAAAAATTAAAAGCGGACATCGCGGGCCAATTCGACTGGTCTGGCGGGCCAGATGGTGGCCCGCGGGCCGCCGGTTGCACGCCCCTGATCGACAGGCACGTATATATTTAACGTGCTAGTGAAACAGAATCGAGGTGACAACAGTGGAGTATTCTACATATTCTAGCTATCCTATAGCACGGAGATACATATAGAAACGAGGAGATGCAGTCCAGGTATACATCTTCCCAGGTATATCATTTCTATGCCTGAATGAGGATTATGCAAGATTCAAATCATTGTTAAAATCCATTTGACAGTCTTCAAAGAGCTTTCGTCATTACAATTTCACTGAGAAGACTAGGTTCCAACCAGGGGCCTCGTTTGCCTTAAAAATGTGAGGGGGACAAACCAACATTTGTTGATTCTTAAAGAAGCATGTCAGGGGCGAAGGGTCCATGATTTCAACGCATGCAGTGCATGCGTTATATAATCTTGAGTTGATCAATTGCGTCGGTTGAAGCAAGCAGAATTTTGGCTGCTTACCAAAACGTATAGACACAAAAAAAGATAACACACACATACACACACACACGACAGCTTTGAGGCAAGCAGAATTTTGACTGCTTACTAAATCGTAGACACATAAAAAGATAACACACACTAGATCACACTACATGCGGCTTTGACCGGGAGGGTCATTTAGAGGTATTTGGAGGGGGGGGTTAAGGCCCACTTTCCGCCATGGCGATTGGACCGCATGCCCTGCTTTCCACGTTACCCTTCGCCACTGGAGCATGTTAGTACTGTTTATGGTGCCTTTCCCTGACCCTATCACCTAAGTAAAATTTTATGCTAATTAAATTTTATATATTCAAATAAAGTTCAGATATAAAAAATAAGCTTAAAAAGAATTTATATCAAATAAAGAAAAAACAAAAGATCGTTTGTCACCCGTTCCTGAAAAAGTGGGAGGGGAAGGGAGGGACTTGTTCCCTGGTACCCCACTGAAACAAGACCCTTGGTTCCAACCAATATTTAGTAGAAGTGTTGCGTTGTGTT
>OZ024755.1:30743852-30746894 GCA_964016885.1 Eledone cirrhosa
TGACAAACTGGACCAGGGTCTCAACATCCTACTGCTGGGAGACTTCAACCTACCAAAGGTCAAATGGCCTGAGGGCCACCTCCTCCCTGGAATGACGTCAATAGAACAGAGACAGACGGAATCCCTGCTGGCCCTCACACACAGGCTGTTCATGGAGCAAGCAATACTCCTCCCAACAAGAGGCGAAAATGTCCTGGACCTCTGTTTTACAAACAACGAAGTGCTCATCCACAATGTAAAGGTGACACCAACAATTCTCTCGGATCATAACTTGGTAGAGCTAATGATATGTGGTCCAAGAGAACCAACAGAGACAAAACCACCAAGAAGCTCCGGGACGCTATCCAGCCTTAACTTCTACGGGGCTGACTGGAAGAAGATTAAGAGTGAAATCCGGAAGCAAACATGGAGTGCAAACATCGCCACACAAGACACTAACACACAATTTCAACACTTCATGACAACGATACACACCATATGCAAAAAGTGTGTCCCGGAGAAAGAGGCAAACAGACACAAAAATCTTATTCCCAGAGATAGGAAAATCCTTATGAGACGTAGAACTAAACTCTCAAACCAGTTGAATAGTCAACAAAACCAAAACAAGAAGGAATCCTATTTGAAACGTGCACTACTTGACACCGAGATTGCACTCAAGCTTTCACATGAGAATGAGAGGGCAAGGAAAGAGAACAGGGCCATAGAAAACATTAAAACAAACCCTAAGGCCTTCTTTAAATTTGCAAAAGAAACTGCCTCAGTACACTGCAAGATTGGACCACTCTTCCACACGGACGGTTCATTAACCGAAAATCCCCAAGAGATATGTGAAATACTGAACGAACAGTACAAAAGTGTCTTCACATGTCCACTGAGGCACATGCAAATAACGAAGCCAGAGGAGTTCTTTGATGCCACAACACTACATCAAGAAATGGCAACCATCAACCACATAGACATAACGGAAGAGGATGTGGTGTACGCCATTGATGAAATTAGAACAGACTCGGCTGCTGGACCTGATGGATTCCCAGCAGTTCTCCTAAAAATATGTAAGCGGGCCTTAGCAACTCCACTGAAGATGCTCTTCAGAAGCTCCTTGGCTAGCGGTGTACTACCCAGGGAGCTGAAAGAAGGCACAATATGCCCTATCCATAAAGGAGGTAGTAGAGCGGAGGCCAAGAACTATAGGCCAGTCTCCCTGACGTCGCATATCAGTAAGGTCATGGAGCGAGTCGTCAGAAAGAAACTAATCACTTTCCTCGAAGAAAATGACCGCCTGACTAGCACGCAACATGGCTTCCGCCCAGGAAGAAGCTGCCTTACACAGCTGCTACATCACTACGACTGGGTACTGAGACAGCTACTAGACAGCTCACATGTAGACGTGATATATCTTGACTTTGCGAAGGCCTTTGACAAGGTCGACCACGGAATGATATGTCACAAACTACACGGACTCGGCATAACTGGAAAAGTAGGTGAGTGGCTGCATGGCTTCCTGAGGGACAGAAGCCAGGCAGTCGCAGCAAATGGGGCCCTCTCGAGGGAAACACCGATAACAAGTGGGGTGCCTCAGGGGACAGTCCTGGGACCACTACTGTTTTTGGTGGCTCTCTCGGACATGCCCTCTGTGGTGCATGCAACAACATCCCTCACTAGCTATGCTGATGACACTAAGGTAGCACAGGCAATCAAAAACCCGGCTGACGCTGCCCTCTTACAGCAGGATCTGGATGCCATATACAGATGGGCGGAAGAAAACAACATGCAGTTTAATGCTGGCAAATTCCAAGCCCTACAATACAAACCTGCAAACACAAACACAAATATAGCGGAACACAGCTACACAGGACCAGGAGGGACCGATATCCCCGTGTCAAAATCGATACGAGACCTGGGCATAGACATGAGCGATGATGCATCTTTTTCTTCACACATCATGAAGGTGGCGACAGCATGTAGACGATTCGCTGGCTGGATCTTGAGGACTTTCCTTACAAGAGATCGAGACACCATGTTGACACTGTGGAGGACTTTTGTCCTAAGCCGCCTGGACTACTGCTCCCAGCTGTGGTCACCCCATAGTGTCAAACTAACCACAGAGCTTGAGGCAATCCAGCGAAGCTACACCAAGAGGATTGCCAAGATGAGGGAGACAAGCTACTGGGAGAGGCTGAAGGAACTGAACCTCTACTCCTTGGAGCGAAGACGGGAGAGATACGCAGTGATCTACATGTGGAAAATCCTGGAGGGACTAGCACCAAACTTTGGCATTGGGAGCTGGACCAACCGTCGAACAGGACGTCACTGTGTGGTGCCAAAGGTCCCGTCTTCCACATCTAGATTAAGGAGCAGGTATTGCAATAGCCTGGGATTCAAGGGCCCTCAACTCTTCAACACGCTGCCGAGGCATCTGCGAGACTTGCATGACGTGGAGGTGGATGTCTTTAAGAAACATCTCGACACCTTGTTATCCAGGATCCCGGATGAGCCCACAGCAAGACACGAGGGAAACCTAAGGGCAGCAGCAACAAACTCCCTCCTACACCAGTGGCCAACCTATACAGGCTGGAGATAAAATGTGTAGCAACAAGGGCGGTACCCCACCATGGCCTCAGCCGGATGGCTGAAACAGGTAAAAGAGTAAAAGAGTAAAAGAGTATATATAAATATACATATAAATATATATACATATAAATATATATATATATATATATATACATATAAATATATATATACATATATATATATATGTACATATATACATACATATATATACATATATATATATACATATACATATACATATATATACATATATATATATACATATACATATACATATATATACATATATATATATACATATACATATATATTACATATATATACATATATATATATATACATATATATATACATATATATATATATGTACATATATACATATACATATATATATAACATATATACATATACATATATATATACATATATATACATATACATATATATATACATATATATAAATATATATAT
>OZ024755.1:30752094-30754594 GCA_964016885.1 Eledone cirrhosa
GCCTTGGGAGAGGGTTCCAACACTGATGTTATCTACCTTGATTTCAGCAAGGCCTTTGACAGGGTTGATCATAACATTCTACTGAGAAAGCTGTCCAATATTGGTGTCACTGGAAAGCTGCTGCAGTGGATCAAGAGCTTCCTGTCAAACAGAACCCAACATGTTGTAGTTGAGGGAGTCAAATCAAGCCCAGCCAAAGTCAGTAGTGGAGTCCCACAAGGCACTGTGTTGGGCCCACTTCTCTTCATCATCTATATTAATGACATCACTGACATCATCAAACACAGCAACATTAAAATTTTCGCTGATGATTCCAAGCTCCAAAAGGTCATCAATGGCGTGGATGACCGGATAAGCCTTCCGTCAGACCTACTGGCTGTTACCCAATGGGCAGAAAAGAACAACATGTTACTGAACGAAGACAAATTCGAACTGATCCACTTTGGAAAAGAGGATGCTCTGAAACTCCCGTACTCCCTTCCCTCCGGGGAAACTCTCGTGGCATCTAACAACATCAGAGACTTGGGAGTAACCGTGGACAGCAACATAAGCTGGACCACGCATATAAGCAGCAAAGTTGACATGGCCCGCAGAATGTGTTCCTGGATCCTCAGAACCTTCCAGTCGAGAGATTCCCGCACCATTATCCTTCTCTTCTCTACTTTCGCCCGACCACACCTTGAATACTGTTGTCCACTGTGGTCTCCCCACACGAAACAAAGTATCATGAAACTTGAAGCTCCTCAAAGGGCAATCACGAAAAAGATAGATGGCATGTCAGACCTTGACTACTGGGGTCGATTGGAAAACCTGAAACTTTACTCACTCCAACGTCGCCGTGAGCGTTATATTATCTGCATGATGTGGAAAATGTTCCATCATCACTGCCCAAATGATGTTGGCATCGCCTTCAAGATACACCCAAGGCTTGGGCCCCGTGCTATCCGTCCCATTCAAAAATCTAAATCGCAACTCATAACAACAATACGGCACAATTATTTCACCTCAATCGGCCCTGCTCTCTTCAACATCACACCAGGACACGTCAAAACAGAAATTGACCACACAAAATTCAAGAAGTCTTTGGACAAATTCCTCCAAGTAATCCCGGACAAACCACCCACACCATGGTGCCCAAATCCTGAATTGAAAGACTTCGCCAGGTGGTGCTATTAAGTTAGACATGGCCTGGGCCAATACTGGCCAAAACATTTCAAAGTTATTCAAAGTTATATATACATACATACATATATACATACATACATACATACATACATACACACACACACACACACACACACATACATACATACATACATACATACATACATACATACATACATACATACATACATACATACATACATATATACATACATAACAATTGGACCTCATTACACAATTTTCAACCGACATCAAAATGAAATTTGGTGATTCCAAGTGTGCATATTTGGCAGTAAAACGTGGAAGAGCTGTGCCCTCCTCTAGAAATCTACATATGAACGGCCTGACAATACAACCTCTGCAGTCAGGTGACAACTACAGATATCTTGGACAGGATGAGAATGTCAGATATGATGGACCCATAAATAAGGAGAGAACCAGAACTGAATACCTCAGAAGAGTAAAAAAAATATGGTCATCAGAACTGTCAGCATACAACAAATACATTGCCCACAATACCTATGCTGTGCCAATTCTAACGCCAACATTTGGCCTACTGAACTGGTCATTGCAAGAACTAAGTGAGATGGATGTTAGAACTCGAAAACTTCTCAGTGTTACTGGGAACTTTAACATCAATGGTGATGTGGATAGGCTATACTTCTCACGCAAGGAAGGTGGCCGGGGTCTAAAATCAATATTAACAACATATGAGACCCGGATAGTAACACTGAAGCAACACCTTCAACAGGTTTATGAGCATGAAAAAAGAAATATCATTAGAATAGCGACTGATCTGGAGGAGAGATATGGAATAAAGCCTGATATAAATCTCTCACCCAGAGAAATCGGAAGATCCTATTCAATGTTCAAACAAGAAAAAAAAATTGACCAATTTACAGAGAAAGTTGTGCATGGATACTTGAGGCGTAAAACACAGACCATAGAGGGGATAAACCACTCAAAAAGCCTGGCATGGAGTTCCGACAAGTTTATGACATCACACCTTGAGGGATATCTCTATGCAATACAGGAACAAGAACTCCCTACCAAATATCTGCTGCACAAAAGAGGAGGGCCAGCAGCTGACAATAAATGTAGGCTATGTAAAACAAAGATCGAGGATGTAAGCCACATTGTTGCCAGCTGCGAAAGAATGTCATCTCGCTACTACCTCCCCATGAGACACGATGGGATAGCTAGAACCATCTGGAACGCACTTCGGAAAACAAAATTAACAACAAACGAGGAAGAATATATTGAGACAGATGGCACTAAGGAATACTGGTGGAACCTGAAAATAAAAACTGCCACCAAATTAAAGCACAACCGGCCT
>OZ024755.1:30759594-30784594 GCA_964016885.1 Eledone cirrhosa
AAGTCTCACGACAATGTGTGTGTGTGTGTGTGTGTGTGTGTGTGTGTGTGTGTGTGTGTGTGTGTGTGTGTGTGTGTGTGTGTGTGTGTGTGTGTGTGTGTGTGTGTGTGTGTGTGTGTGTGTGTGTGTGTGTGTGTGTGTGTGTGTGTGTGTGTGTGTGTGTGTGTGTGTGTGTGTGTGTGTGTGTGTGTGTGTGTGTGTGTGTGTGTGTGTGTGTGTGTGTGTGTGTGTGTGTGTGTGTGTGTGTGTGTGTGTGTGTGTGTGTGTGTGTGTGTGTGTGTGTGTGTGTGTGTGTGTGTGTGTGTGTGTGTGTGTGTGTGTGTGTGTGTGTGTGTGTGTGTGTGTGTGTGTGTGTGTGTGTGTGTGTGTGTGTGTGTGTGTGTGTGTGTGTGTGTGTGTGTGTGTGTGTGTGTGTGTGTGTGTGTGTGTGTGTGTGTGTGTGTGTGTGTGTGTGTGTGTGTGTGTGTGTGTGTGTGTGTGTGTGTGTGTGTGTGTGTGTGTGTGTGTGTGTGTGTGTGTGTGTGTGTGTGTGTGTGTGTGTACGTGTGTGTACGTGTGTCTATGTATATATATATATAATCATCATCATTATTATTTTCGTCCGCTTTTCCCTGCTTGCAAGGGTAGGACAGGCTCTCTTCAGCACAGCATCTCTCCATTCGTCACGATCCTTCGTCATCTCCTCTCTGAGCTTCAGCGATCTGAGGTCAGCTCTCACCACCTCCACCCATGTTTTTCGTGGTCTTCCTCTCTTGCGCCTTCCTTCAACCAGGATTTCTTGGCACATCTTCACCCAACGGTCATCTTCCATGCGCATCACATCTCCATACCAACGCAGTCTTCTCTCCTGCACACTACAGTTTCACTCAACTCGTCGATTCACGCACATTCTCTCTCTCTCCCTCTCTCTCTCTCTCATATTTCTACAGGAGGACTAGAACTGTTTCACAAGAGAATACATCTTTCACCCACCCGAAAGTGGGTGGGCTGGCAGATCTTCCCCCTCAGACGGGGAGAGTTGACAGGTCTAGTGTAGTTAGAATCACTTGCGGTGATCCTTCAGTTTTCCACCCTCTCCCTTTTCACTAAAACAATACGATAGGCTAAATGTGATACACAGTGAGCCCCTTTCCGCTAACTTTGATACGACATCGGTCCTGGGTCTGATCTGCCAAGGCAGGTCTGGAACTAAACAACACTCAGAATGCCCCTAACATGCATACAAAGAAGGAGACGTAGCATGTGTGGACTACCGCATGATAGGGCTTCCGTTAAATATCTGCCTGCTGAAGTGCACAGCATGGTCCTCCACAAGATGTAAAGATGTTGCTGTGGAACAAAACAAGAAAAAGAAAACCGCAATATCAACATGGAACTCTTATGTGGTCGCTAGACCAGCTAGCAATAGCAGCCAAAACACCTGCCATCTAAAATATATGAAGCTGCCATCTAAAATATATGAAGTGGAAGGATTTGATGATCTGGATGTGCAAAAAGTTAGATTATCCTCGACTAGGGTGTACTTGACTATAGTTTTACTAGACTCGGTCATGGCTAGCCTAACGTATCAAACACCCAATCCAAACTGTTTCACGCGATCCACCACCTACCTGTGCCCTCCTTAAAAGTCCTGGGAATAGTTATTCTTTATATTACCAACCAATGCAACAGACTGGCCGAATAGTTACAATCGTTAAGCTGAAGCGACTGAATAAGTTCTGAACAAGTATCTTGCAGTGGTTTCAACGCAAAACACTAACTCACGTGGGAGCCTGCTTGGCTATATTTCCCCTCAGACCACTCTCTAACTTCTCAAAATTGGAATGACTTACTTCCTAATGCATATCTGTACAGAATATAACTTACAAAAAAAAAGGCAGGATTGTCATGGATGAAATTTCAATCGGTCGAAAGAAAGGTTGACATCGAAATGCCGTCAAAATAGGCGGAAATGCATATCAATACTCGCCGTGAGAAAATTTCGAAAACGAAGACTATAAAAAAAATACCTTAAAACATTTCAAAAGCTAAGTGTTCACCAGCATAATATTCACACAGAGAGAAAGGAGAAAAACAGGTTAACATTGGTTTACAAAACAACAAAATACTATGTAAGAAAATAATGTTCTACTTTTGGCACAAGGACAGCAATTATCCCAGGCATTACTGGTGCTTTATTTATCGACCTCAAAGGGGTGAAAGGCAAAGTTGACCTCGGCGGGATTTGAACTCTAAGAGCAGAAAGCAGGAACGAATACCGTAAAGGATTCTATCCGACGTTCTAACGACTCTGCCACTTCGCCGCCGTAAGAAAATAATAAAATGTTGTAGTTTGCTTGAAGCATTGTATATTATATATAATGTGGAAAAAGATAGAAGGCTAAACAATGCAAAATGGACTGGAAGATGAGGTAACAAAAAAGTAAGTTACCTGGTAATCTTTGTTTTGTTTTTGTTTTGTTGCTGGTGTTCTTTCTTCTGTCCTAATATTTCGGACCTAAAATTCCCTTCTTCAGAGTTTAAGGAACTTTCAAAGAATAATGTTCCAGTTTCTTCTCTTTGGGATTAAATTTTGATCAGTCCATTTTGCTTTGTTTAGCCTTCTATCTTTTTCTACATTACTATGTAATGTTAGTAATATTAGTAATTACTAATATGGATAACTATAATAAACATTATACCATGTTACGTGAAATACAATAACAATTTTATTAACCTTCATCAGAAAAGGGCGGTGGATTGGCAGTATCGGTAGAGGGTCGGACGCCAGGCTTTTCCGCATAGAGTTACGGCCCTTTATGATCTGAGTTCAAATCCCGCCGAGGTTAACCTTGCCTTTCATCCTTACGGGGTCGATAAAATAAAGTACCGGTCACGCACTGGGGTCGAGTTCATCGACTTTTCCCCTCCCCAAAAAAGTGCTGGCCTTGTGCCTACATAAACCATTAACCTTCAACAGAATATCAAGCAAATTTCTTTATTAAACACTTTTTCTGAAATTAATTACGAATATTATATAAATATGCAAGATAGACTATGACCTGAACGAACTGTTGTATTTGCCAATTATGTGGTTACTCATACGAACACTAACCACATGTTAACATGCCAAAATTATAAAAATTATAAAATCTAACAAATACTAAACTGAAATTGCATTACAAAACATCTTCATATTTCTATACATAGCAATAATTTTATCAACCTACACATTCCCTCTTTGCAGCCTGCAGAATAGACTAAGATCTTTATATTCAGTCCCCACACTACTCACAAAATTACAAAAAGAATACACGATAGTTACAACAACGACAATAAGCCGACATGCATAGTTCCAAGAACCAACGAAACGACCACCTGCTAACTACTTGTAAGAAAAATATTTAACACATCTTTAAGAAAACATAAAATGCTGACTAGTGAACTGCCTCACATGACTCCAGAGATATATAATATATACGCACATATTATATATATATATATATATATATATATATATATTTGTTTTGCAAGATTCTCGATGTGAAATCGTGTGATGAAACAGATGTTGTATTTGGGGAGGGTGTCATTTTGCCAGTTTTGTCGATAAAAACACACGTACCATTTGATTTCACTTCAGCTTCATTATTATTAGATGTTGGTGGGCGCTGGATTGGCAGTATCGGTAGAGGGTCGGAAGCCATGCTTTGCAGCAAAGAGTTACGGCCCTTGCCATTCTGAGTTCAAATCCCACCGAGGTTAACTTTGCCTTTCATCCTTACGGGGTCGATAAAATAAAGTACCAGTAATACACTGGGAAATTGCTGGCCTTGTGCCAAAAGTAGAAACAATTATAGGGCGGTGGATTGGCAGTATCGGTAGAGGGTCGGATGCCATGCTTTGCAGCAAAGAGTTACGGCGCTTTACGATCTGAGTTGAAATCCCGCCGAGGTTAACTTTGCCTTTCATCCTTACGTGGTCGATAAAATAAAGTACCAGTAATGCACTGGAATAATTGCTGGCCTTGTGCCAAAAGTAGAAACAATTATTATTAGATGTTGGTTATTTTGTCAAAACTCTTTCGTCACGCAATCTGTGACCTCCTTAATGACTATTTGTTCTTTTCTTTCTGGGGTTAGGGTTAGATGAAAGAGCTTTGACAAAAAAGCCCATAACTAATAATGATAAAGTTGAAATGAAAGTCAAATAGTGCATGTGATTTTATTGGCGAAATGGTCATGCCCCAAACGCGTGCGTGCGTGCGTGCGTGCGTGCGTGCGTGCGTGCGTGCGTGCGTGCGTGCGTGCGTGCGTGCGTGCGTGCGTGCGTGCGTGCGTGCGTGCGTGCGTGCGTGCGTGCGTGCGTGCGTGCGTGCGTGCGTGCGTGCGTGCGTGCGTGCGTGCGTGCGTGCGTGCGTGCGTGCGTGCGTGCGTGCGTGCGTGCGTGCGTGCGTGCGTGCGTGCGTGCGTGCGTGCGTGCGTGCGTGCGTGCGTGCGTGCGTGCGTGCGTGCGTGCGTGCGTGCGTGCGTGCGTGCGTGCGTGCGTGCGTGCGTGCGTGCGTGCGTGCGTGCGTGCGTGCGTGCGTGCGTGCGTGCGTGCGTGCGTGCGTGCGTGCGTGCGTGCGTGCGTGCGTGCGTGCGTGCGTGCGTGCGTGCGTGCGTGCGTGCGTGCGTCATATCAACATGTCCAAAACGGCGTACTACAATGCTACATTCTAGTTTTGCCTAAGTATCAAATCTTCTAATATCTAGATATCAAATCGTTTCGTTTCGTTTCGATTGCTCCCGTAACTCCTGATGGGGGTCCAAGGGGTGCGCCGTAGTGACATACGGCGTTTCTTGGGCATTTTAAACCTGGAGGAACCCATCTCCCCTCCAGACCCGAGTACAGCAGATTTCTTCCAGAGAAGGATTGGAAGTGAGAGAGAGAAAGGTGAGAAAGAGATAAAGAGGATTCATCGACCCCAGTAGTAGACAGGTACTTTTTTTTTTTTGTTTACCTCGAAAGGATGAAAGGCAAAGTTGACCTCGGCGAGATCTGAACTCAGAGAGCAGAAAACCACAAAGCGTTCTATCCGACATTGTAATGGCTCTGATAATTCGCCGCCCTATCAAATCATTACAAAGAACTTAAAACAATGCTTTTCGTGTCTCAACAATCTGCATACTAGCTGATCACGCACATGACCACCTGAACATAACTAAAAAAATTAGTTGTTTGTACGTTTGGCACAAGGCCAGCAATTACCCCAGTGCATTACTGGTACTTTATTTTATCAACCCAGTAAGGATGAAAGACAAAGTTAACCTCGGCGGGATTTGAACTCAGAACAAAACTAAAAAAATAATTGTTTCTACTTTTTGGCACAAGGCCAACAATTAACCCAGTGCATTCCTGGTACTTTATTTTATCGACCCCCGTACGGAGGAAAGGCAAAGTTAACCTCGGCCGGATTTGAACTCGGAACGTAAAGGGACATAACTCTACGCTGTCAAGTATGGTGTCCGACGCTCTACCGATACTGCCAAATACAAACTAAACATCATCTAAACACACGAAGGTCATCGCTTCAACCAGTCTTCACAGACAATCACTATGTACAATGAAGCCCAAACATCAAGAATATGTAGAACAGCCAATAACTCAACTGACACACTTAAGGCAGAAGCTTGGTGGATAAAAACACTATTACACTTAGTTTAAAAATCAAGGGTCTTACTTGAAATGTAGTCTGGGCTCATGATCATACCTATGAATAGACCATCTGATGAAGTGTTCAGAACAAACCGATTGCAATATAATATAGTTATAGAAATAAATATCCAACACCACTCACATCCCTCCTTCTCTTCGGATACTCAACAGGAATAACTCATACCTCTTCGCACCGATCGCCGTTGAGACTTCAGGCGTGCTCGACTGCCAAGCTCCTCCGCAAAATCGGAACGTCAGCAGCCCGTCTAAGGAAGGAGTCCCGCGAGATGAGGTGGATGTTGCAGCATGTGTCGCTGACCATTGTCTGTGGAAATGCCTTTGCAGTTTTGTCCGCGGGACACAGCCGAAACACCGCCTCACCCTAGGCCCAGAGCACATCATTCTCTCCCTTTACCCCTCCCTTTCTTCTGTGACCCAAGAGTCCTCACTTTTTCCCTCTTTTTTCTCTCATTTATGACATTTATAGTCCTTTCCTCTACTTTCCTATACAACCAGATCTGCCCTTCTTTACCCCTTCCCCTTTTTCTCGTTACTTAATTTTGTTTTTATATTCCTTGTTCGTTTTTATATAATTATCAACTTTACGAGTGAAACATATGTGTTGAGAATTAACATTTGTAATGGTAAAAGTTTCATAGAATTACAAACAATAAAACAATTCAATTCAGAGTTGTATAAATAGCAAGATAAATGGATAAATGGTCAGTAGACTGCGACCATGCTAGAACACCACCTTGATTTAGTCGATCATATCAACCCAATCAATAAACTATCATTGTCAGAAGTGTAAGACATACTTTATCCCTTGACTTCAAAAATATGTAAACACGAGATTTAAAATATAAACAATATTTTAAGATTATACTTTATTGCAGTATCGGTAAAGGGTCGGAAGCCATGCTTTGACGCATAGAGTTACGGCCCTTGCCATTCTGAGTTCAAATCCCGCCAAGGTTAACTTTAACTTTCATCCTTACGGGGTCGATAAAATAAAGTACCAGTAATGCACTGGGTAATTGTTGGCCTTGTGCCTAACGTAGAAACAATTATTTCTGGTGGATTGGCAGTATCGGTAGAGGGTCGGACGCCATGCTTTGACGCATAGAGTTACGGCCTTTGCAATTCTGAGTTCAAATCCCGCCGAGGATAACTTTAACCTTCATCCTTACGGGGTCGATAAAATAAAGTACCAGTAATGTTCTGTGATAATTGCTGGCCTTGAGCCAAAAGTAGAAACAATTATATATATATATATATATATATATATATATATATACACACATACATATTTCTGACAATGGCGGTGGATTGGCAGTATCGGTAGAGAGTCGGACGGACAACATGCTTTGCAGCATAGAGTTACGGACCTTTATGATCTGCCTTCAAATCCCGCCGAGGTTAACTTTGCCTTTTATCCTTACGGGGTCGATAAAATAAAGTACCAGTAATGCACTGGGGTAATTGTTGGCCTTGTGCCAAAATTTCCTGTCAACATGAATGGGCCTGTTCTTTTTATCTAAAGACATGTTTTTCCAATTCCATCCCGCCAGTCCCCTCAATCTATCTTATTTCTCATTCTTCTGATGAAGGACTAACGTCCGAAACGTTAAGACCATCTTCCTGCTATATCAAGCGTTAACCTAATATATTCCTTCCATATACTGTACCGATTGTGTTGTTATGTAATGTATGTATGCATGTATGCATGTATGTAGGGAGAGATGACCCCTTAGCCTTTGTCAAGGCAGAATTCTAGGAGAAGGAAAACTCTGATATAACACCTGCAACCCTGATGGTATCCAATGATGTTGACTTGTTCTTCTTTTTGGTAAATATCATCTTGGTTAAGAGAGTGGGACTGGCTTTGTGCAGTGCCTTTGCTCACTATAAAAGCTTCACGGCACAGGCATTGCTTTATATCTGGAGATCTCTGATCTCTGATCTCTCTACACTTGTCGTCATATGGTACCATGGGCCCAGCACTATGTGTCAATAATTGTCACAAGTGTAGTGTTTGTACCAGAGTTTTCAAGTCGCTGGCTGGACTAAAAAGGCACACTCGTTCAGCGCATCGGTAAGGGTTCTCCTACATGGATATAAAGTAGTGGCCGTACTCGAAAAAGAGTTGGCAGCCACCATGTGTGTGTGTGTGTTTATGTGTGTGTGTGTGTGTGTGTGTGTGTTTATGTGTGTGTGTGTGTGTGTGTGTGTGTGTGAGATTGTGTACGTGTGTGTGTGTACGTGTGTGTATGTGTACGTTATGTAGGTAAACGAAATCAGCCACTCATATAATGTTTTGTGCCACAAATCTTGTGCGTGTTTACTGACACTATAAAAACAAGTTAATGAGATCTATAGTAAACAAATGACGCTTTTTTCTTTTAAACACACATTGTAAATGTGTGTGTGTATGTATGTATGTATGTATGTGTGTGTGTATATATATATATATATATATCAGATTGGGTGTGGCAAAAACCAGGTAGACTATAACCTACCAGAGTACTTGATACTTGGAATAGTAGAGTGGGTAATACGAAAAGATTCAGGAACCCGCCGGCTGAGCTCCGGTCGTTTCGACAGTTAGATCCGTAACGGCCGGAGCTCAGTCGTCTGGGTCCTGAATCTTTATATATATATATATATATATATATATATATATATGTATATATGCACCAGAACGGACTCCGTTAAAATGACCCAAGGATTACGTTGTGGTGTTGAGCATAACAATGGATTAAGTCTACCTCCAAAGAACACTCAAATAAACCACGATAGGGTTTGTTTTAAGGAAAGTTTAAAACTGTGGACATTTTTGAGACAGATGCAATGACCCAGTGTTTGATACTCTCTGAATCTGAGAAGCATTTGTAATTGTTATTTTAATATTGTCAGATTGTTATAGCCATCATTTAACAAGTATGCGTATATGGTAGCAATATGTGACTCAAAATATAGACATACAGCCGAAAAATTAGATTTAGAACTATGCAAACAAGGATTAATTGCACGTTCAAATAATCACTGAACGACGTGAGCAAGTTCTTATTCCACTTTGAAAATGTGAAAATTAACACTACCCTGGTGGTAGGTTGAATAAAAAAAGATCAGGCAACTGGCCGAGTAAATCAAAATGCTGACCCAGCATGACCGCAGTGAAATTACTGAAACCAGAAACAAAAACTAATATCAAGATAGTACCTAATTAATTATTTCGTCACCCCGTAACTCCTGATAAAGTCGTAGGAGCACCGTATTGACATATGGTGTTTCTTGGGTATTTTCTAACGTTCTAACGACGCTTACAATTTGCCGTCTCTAATCAATTATATTTACACAAAAAACTAATCGACACACCCAGTCTATTTACCTATCTACTTACCTGTCACTATACCTACTCACCTACGTATGTATTTGTCATCCAAAATGGCTATCTTTAACAATGAGCTGACCACGTCGTTAAAGCATAGGATAAGAATAGCCCACTGTTTGTTCCGGATCACTGCGCTCTGAGTTCAAATCCCGCCGAGGTTTCAGCTTAACCTTTCATCCATTCGAGGTCAATAAAAAAAATGACCAGTCTACTACTGATATCGATTATTCCCTCTATATTTAATGCTCACTTCCTTTCTCTCACTCTCTATCCTTCTCTGGAAGAAATCTGGTTTACTCAGGCCTGAAAAGGGGATCCGCTCTGCTATGTGTAATCCTTTCCAGGACGGTAAATCTATTAGCAATTCCATACTGAGTGTATTCTCCCTCTCTCTCTCTCTCTCTGTCTGTCTCTCTCTCTCTCTCTGTCTCTCTCTCTCTCTCTGTCTCTCTCTCTCTCTCTCTCTCTCTCTCTGTCTCTCTCTCTCTCTGTCTCTCTCTCTCTCTGTCTCTCTCTCTCTCTCTCTCTCTCTTTCTGTCTCTCTCTTTCTTTCTGTCTCTCTCTCTCTTTCTTTCTCTCTTTCTTTCTGTCTCTCTTTCTTTCTGTCTCTCTCTTTCTGTCTCTCTCTTTCTGTCTCTCTCTTTCTGTCTCTCTCTTTCTGTCTCTCTCTTTCTGTCTCTCTCTTTCTGTCTCTCTCTTTCTGTCTCTCTCTTTCTGTCTCTCTCTTTCTGTCTCTCTCTTTCTGTCTCTCTCTTTCTGTCTCTCTCTTTCTGTCTCTCTCTTTCTGTCTCTCTCTTTCTGTCTCTCTCTTTCTGTCTCTCTCTTTCTGTCTCTCTCTTTCTGTCTCTCTCTTTCTGTCTCTCTCTTTCTGTCTCTGGAAGAAATCGACTGTATTCTACCTGAGGGGGCGATAGGCTGCGCCAGGTTTAAAATTCCCAAGGCACGCCGTGTGTCAGGACCCCCCTACACGATTCCATCAGGAGTTAAGGGCCCTTTACCATTTATCTAGATGACAATCTATCAATAATTTTCTACTTCTTTATCTATCTATCTGTTTACTCTTCACCACCTACCATAATCTGTATCGATAAATGACGGCGGGAAAGATATATAATTGTGTGGGGGTCGGGGGGTGTTCAATCGGGGGTAACCACAATTAGTAAGGTACTCAATACATTAGTAGAGTGTAAACATCAAATTTAATATAGAAATGGCTTCTACACGACTAGAACTGTTTCATTCAATGAGTCCTTTTGAATGAAGCAGTTCTAGTCCCGTAGAAGCCATTTGTGTATTAAACTTGGAACTAGCTGTTGAAACGGCAAGAGCTCAGCTGTCGGGGTCCTGATTCATTCATATAACCATATTCCACTACCGCAACTATCGAGTACTCTGGTGAATAATCGTCTAACCATTTTTTAACTGAATCCATCCTGATTATATATATATGTATATAAGAAACGATCGACTTTCGTCAAATCGGACCGAGGAAACAATGTTTCCATTGGTCTTTCCAATTGCTAATACTATCTATCTAATACTATCTTGCGACCGATAGATAGTATTAGCAATTGGAAAGACGCTGCTGTGGCGTATTTATTTACTGTTTCTTTATAGATGCCTTTTATTCTTATAGCCTGGTCTAATTGATTTTTTGTGTGGTTAATTATGCTGATTAGCAAATAATTCTCTGTACATGATTTACTCTATAGTATATATATATATATATATATATATATATATATATTTCTTTTTTTTTCAATGGCTGACAATACCTTACCGGCGCCACTCGAATAAGGTAGTTATTTAACCCATAAATGGAGCCCTAACAGGTACTACCACCCCGGGCCAGGGTAGACCTGGGAGTCATGACAACTAAGGGGTAACTCCACATTCCTCACATCTCCTGAACTCCCGAACTGGAGCCTTGCTACTGGATGTAGTTTAATGTCATACCCAGGACTAGGAGAGGAAGACCAAGGTTAACGTATGTTGATGCCCTAAGGACAGACACTGGTCTGTTGGAGATGCAGGACATGGCAGCGATAATGAGGGACAGAGACCGCTGGAGAGAACTCGTCCATGGATCTCGGGAATTTTACCCGCCTTAGATATATATATATATATATATATATATATATATAGTATATATATTTGTTTGTTTTGCAAGGTGTTTTATATGAAATCGTGTGTCGAAACAAATATTGTTATACTTGGGGAGTGTCATATTGTTATAATTGTTTCTGCTTTTGGCACAAGGCCAGCAATTCACCAGTGCATTACTGGTACTTTATTTTCTCGACCCCGTAAGGATGAAAGGCAAAGTCAACCTCGGCGGGATTTGAACTCATTATTGCCAGAAATAATAACAGAATACACTCACTGTTTGGTTTGGATTTGTTTTCGCTTCTGTATCTTCTATATCTCCCTAGTTAATTTATTTGGCAATCAATGTTTATCATTGATAGACCAACAGTGAAAAAATACAGATATAAATATATATGTATAGTCTATCAAAGTTCTTTCGATACACATCTGTGACATCATCAGTGGTACTATTATGTTTCCTCCCGTTGTATTGTATTGTAATGCCTACGCCATTTTTATTTTATTTATTTCTTCTTGTCTAGGTCTCGGTCTCTCTCTCTCTGTGTGTGTGTGTGTGTGTATATATATATGTATATATATATATATATGTATATATATATATATGTATATATATACATATATATATATGTATATATATATATATATATATATATATGTATATATATATATATATATATGTATATATATATATATGTATATATATATATATATGTATATATATATATATATGTATATATATATATATATATGTATATATATATATATATATGTATATATATATATATATATATATGTATATATATATATATATATATGTATATATATATATATATATATATGTATATATATATATATGTATATATATATATGTATATATATATATGTATATATATATATATGTATATATATATATATGTATATATATATATATATGTATATATATATGTATATATATATATATATATATATATATATATATATATATATATATGTATATATATATATATATATATATATATATATATATATATATGTATATATATATATGTATATATATATATATATATATATGTATATATATATATATATATATATGTATGTATATATATATATATATATATGTATATATATATATATATATGTATATATATATATATATATATATATATATATGTATATATATATATATATATATATATATGTATATATATATATATATATATATGTATATATATATATATATATATATATATGTATATATATATATATATGTATATAAATATATATGTATATATTTATTTATCCCTTGCCGTGAATTACCGTCCAATCTCACTCACCTCTCATATCATTAAGGTATTTGAGCGAGTGGTGAGATCGCGAATGACCCACTTCCTTGAGAGTAACAATATGCTGAACTCCAACCAGCATGGATTCCGTAATGGAAGGGATTGCCTGACGCAACTACTGCATCACTTTGATGACATTTTGAGAGCCTTGGGAGAGGGTTCCAACACTGATGTTATCTACCTTGATTTCAGCAAGGCCTTTGACAGGGTTGATCATAACATTCTACTGAGAAAGCTGTCCAATATTGGTGTCACTGGAAAGCTGCTGCAGTGGATCAAGAGCTTCCTGTCAAACAGAACCCAACATGTTGTAGTTGAGGGAGTCAAATCAAGCCCAGCCAAAGTCAGTAGTGGAGTCCCACAAGGCACTGTGTTGGGCCCACTTCTCTTCATCATCTATATTAATGACATCACTGACATCATCAAACACAGCAACATTAAAATTTTCGCTGATGATTCCAAGCTCCAAAAGGTCATCAATGGCGTGGATGACCGGATAAGCCTTCAGTCAGACCTACTGGCTGTTACCCAATGGGCAGAAAAGAACAACATGTTACTGAACGAAGACAAATTCGAACTGATCCACTTTGGAAAAGAGGATGCTCTGAAACTCCCGTACTCCCTTCCCTCCGGGGAAACTCTCGTGGCATCTAACAACATCAGAGACTTGGGAGTAACCGTGGACAGCAACATAAGCTGGACCACGCATATAAGCAGCAAAGTTGACATGGCCCGCAGAATGTGTTCCTGGATCCTCAGAACCTTCCAGTCGAGAGATTCCCGCACCATTATCCTTCTCTTCTCTACTTTCGCCCGACCACACCTTGAATACTGTTGTCCACTGTGGTCTCCCCACACGAAACAAAGTATCATGAAACTTGAAGCTCCTCAAAGGGCAATCACGAAAAAGATAGATGGCATGTCAGACCTTGACTACTGGGGTCGATTGGAAAACCTGAAACTTTACTCACTCCAACGTCGCCGTGAGCGTTATATTATCTGCATGATGTGGAAAATGTTCCATCATCACTGCCCAAATGATGTTGGCATCGCCTTCAAGATACACCCAAGGCTTGGGCCCCGTGCTATCCGTCCCATTCAAAAATCTAAATCGCAACTCATAACAACAATACGGCACAATTATTTCACCTCAATCGGCCCTGCTCTCTTCAACATCACACCAGGACACGTCAAAACAGAAACTGACCACACAAAATTCAAGAAGTCTTTGGACAAATTCCTCCAAGTAATCCCGGACAAACCACCCACACCCGGATATGTCTCCGCAAACAGTAATTCTCTTCTCGAATGGGCCATGGTGCCCAAATCCTGAATTGAAAGACTTCGCCAGGTGGTGCTATTAAGTTAGACATGGCCTGGGCCAATACTGGCCAAAACATTTCAAAGTTATTCAAAGTTATTCAAAGTTATATATATATATGTATATATATATATATATGTATATATATATATATATATACATATATATATATATATATATATATATACATATATATATATACATATATATATATACATATATATATATATATATATATATACATATATACATATACATATATACATATATATATATATATACATATATACATATACATATATACATATATATATATACATATATATATATACATATATATATATATATACATATATACATATACATATATACATATATATATATACATATATATATATACATATATATATATACATATATATATATACATATATATATATATATATATATACATATATATATATATACATATATACATATATATATATACATATATATATATATATATATATATATATATATGTGTGTGTGTGTGTGTGTAAGAAAAGAGACAGTTCGGATCTAGCTGTCGAAATGGCCGGAGCTCAGCCATCGGGGTCCTGACTCTTTTCCTATTACCCACTCTACTACCCTAAGTATCGAGTACTCTGGTGCGTTATGGTCCACCTGGTATCTTACCACAGCCTCTTATATATATATATATATGTATATTAATACGATCGAAACTTTAGTGACCCACAGAAGATAGATTTCTTTATTTACCATAAAGGCATAAAAAGAAGGGACAAATACAAAGGGGGAGTTTACATATAATCGAGTAAAAAGGGTGTAACATGAAAATAATCGAAAATAACCTCAAAAGGGAGGGGACGTGATGGGGGTTGCACACACCCCCGAAAAAGTGTGCAATCCTTTGCCCGGGGAGCACATGGAGAAGGTGCTCCCCTCTCCTTTACTTCTTTACCTACAGGATGGTATACAGAGAAGGCCCATTTACACGAGCCATTCTCGCCACTATCACCCACCTTTCATAAAACTGCCTGTGGCCAAGCACCTCTCTCTCCACTCTTATCCTTCTTCCGAAGTGATATCGGAAGAAGTAGACCAGACTATGGCCAGAGAGGAAGTTGCCTGACCTCAGACCTTTCAATCGTGTCCACCAAACAACTTCTTTCAACATGGCTATTACGCACAGAAAAACCGCCTTTGCTTCCTTTGTGAAGAGGGGAGGCGGTTTGATTGTCATCACGGACTCGGCGGTCAATTTAATCGGCGCCACCCGCGACAGCAGTCGTTCGGCGTAGCCCCACAGATCAGCCACGCCCGGACATTGCACCAATGCGTGCGCAACGGTTTCTTCGTGACGCACGCATCTAGGGCAAATCTTTTTTGAGGGATCCCTGCCCGGGCGCCCGTGTCTGTAGAGCCTCTCTCGAACGAGTAGAGCCCCCCGGTAGCACTGCCAGGCCAGTGACTTCTGGAAGTTGTCCATTGGTCCTGGGCCGAAAGTCCTACCGAACAGGCTGGCCAGTTCGTCTTCTTCCATGTCCAGCGACTCTCCAAGGGTGTAGTGACCCACAGAAGATAGTCGATGTGCAGGAATTGTACTTGTGTTGTGTTCTCACACACGTTTTCTAAATAACATTTATTGGTAACCACACAGCCTAGCTCTCGCTTTGAATTCCACACACACACACACACACACACACACATACTTGACTTTCATCAAATCGGACCGAGGAAACAATGTTTCCATCGGCCTTTCCAATAGCTAATACTCTCTATCGGTCGCAAACCCATGTAGAAAGATAAACGTGAAATAAAGTGTCTTGTCCATGGACATAACGCATCCCCCGATTCGCGAATAGAACTCCCACCATCACGATTGCAAATCCAATTCTCTAACTACTCAGGCACGACTTTATCAGGAGTTAAGGGAGACCAAATAATTGAAAAGCTATCGCTAGAGGACAAACAATTCCTGGGAAATAATGTAGGAAGACAGAATTTAAAACAACGGATTGAGAGAGAGAGAAGAAGGAAATAAAGGAGTGAAAGAGAGGAAGAGGTGAAAAGATGAAAGACGAAATATCACGGAATGTCACGGAAGTTGAGAATACGCTGCTTTACTAAAAGTTAGGAAAAAAACAGTAAAAGTTCGTCGTTGTTGTTGTTTAACCCCAGGTCGGTCGTGGTTGAGCTATGGAGGCCTATGTTTAAAGGCGTCTGAAACATAACCATACCATCTTTGGGAGTTTATATAAACTACAGCAGAAACTTATTTATAGCTGTCCTTGTTTTTCACCTTATTTTTTTTTTTTTTTTTTACTATACTTATTTTGCCACCTTTCTCTCTCTCTCTCTCTCTCTCTCTCTCTCTCTCTCTCTCTCGTGCGCTTTTATTGCTTAATTATAATGGATACTATATATCAGGCAAAACTAATCGGTGGGAGACCCAGGGGTAGACTCTGAGCAAAATGGTTGAATAACATCGATGAGCTTGGTTGGTCCCGCTGGGGGATCCAGCCGGCTCAGTTGGATACGGTTGCTTCTGACAGGACTCGTTGAAATCAATGTTTGAGGATTGTCCCCGACGGCCCTCTCGGGAATAAGTAGGAGAAGATGAAGAAGAAGGACAAGAACAAAAAACAATAACAAAATGAAAAAGAAGATTTTGTCCAATCTTAAATTGATGAAATATATGTATATATATATATATATATATATATATATATATATCCTTGTTCCTATTCTAAGACTGTAGGTTGTGATTTGAGAGATGTGACTGCTCTTTCTGCCAGAATGTGCGCCGCATCCAAATGGATACACTCCCTCGATCCGAGTAAAGTTCGTATAAAATCTTTTTACCCTTCTTTACTTGAGTCAACAGGTTAACTATTTTTCCATAATCTACGGTTCGTCTGCCTCAAGAACCGTGGATCTATATCATACACATACATATATATATATATAAATAAATATATAAATACACACACACATATACGCATATACATACATACATATATATATATATACACACATATATATATACATATATACACACATATACATATATATATACACACATATACATATGCATATATACATCTACACATACATGCGTATATATATATATATATATATATATATATATATATATACGCATATACGCATATACACATATATACACATATATATACACACATATATATATATATATACACATATATATATATATATACACACACATATATATATATATATACACACATATATATATATATACATACACACATATATATATATACATACACATATATATATATACACACACATATATATATATACACACATATATATATATACACACATATATATATACGCATATATATATATACGCATATATATATACGCATATATATATATACGCATATACATATATACGCATATACATATACGCATATACATGCATATATATATATATGTGTGTGTGTGTATACGCACACACATATATATATATATGTGTGTGTATACGCACACACTGTCAAGAAAGACAAGATAATGCGATAGCGAGATACATACATACACACACATTATATATATACATACATACATATGTAGTATGTGTGTATGTATATATATGTATGTGTGTATGCATGTACATACATATGTACATACATATGTACGCACATATGTACGCACATATGTATGTACGCACATATGTATGTACGCATGTATGTATGTATGTACATACATACATATGTACATACATATGTACGCACATATGTATGTACGCACATATGTATGTACGCACATATGTATGTATGTATGTATGTATGTATGTATGTATGTATGTACGTACGTACGTACGTATGTACGTATGTTGCTATCCCTTTATTTATCTTCTTCATTCCTTCCAGTTTATCTGTCGTCCGGTCTGTGTCTACTTTCAGCCTTATCTATCTCACTTGTTTCCCCTCACTTTTATTATTATATCTTTTCAAAAACTTCCTCTTCTACTCTATACATCTCTCTATCTTTCTCATTCTCACACACATACCCCCGCTCTCAAGTCTTCGTTCTCTCTCTCTCTCTCTATCTATCTATCTATCTATCTATCTCTCCCACACACTCACATATACACATATATACATATACACACCCATGTACACCCATCTATCTATCTAACCATGTATTTGTTTTACTTCCCTTTCTGATATATCTTTCTTTTCTTTTCTAATGTTTTGTTTCCCTACTCCCCGTCGCCGCTTACACCAGTCAGGTCAGTTTAGTCGATCGAGTCATAAGAAGAAAAATGTTTACAGTGAAAGCTTTGCACATAGCCAGTGCATGTATGATTATCGGTGCAGTTTCTGTACTACAACCAGAACAACTCCAATATTCCGGATATTCCCTCAATGTTACGTCCACTATCATAGTGCTGGCTTTGGTTTCGATTCTTGCTTTCGCCGTATTGCCAGTGAACAGTGGCTACCCAGTGAGCAGTATCAACAAAGCTGTTGTAATAACAGGTAGGTCAAAACAAGTTTTCTTAGTCACTTGTCACTCCTTCGTGGTTGGATGATGATGATGATGTTGTTGTTGTTGTTGTTGTTGTTGTTGTTGAGTGGTGGTGGTGTTGTTGATGGTGGTGTTGTTGTTGTTGTTGATGGTGGTGTTGTTGATGCTGGTGGTCTTGTTGATGGTGTTGTTGTAATTGTTGAGTTTAATGCTGTAAAGTGTCAAAGTTAAGATATATCTATAACTTCATATCGAATGAATAGAAGGAAAACACACACACACACACACACACACCCCACCGTCATCGCTTCCAGCTCTCCTGTCCTTCCCCCATCTCTCACTATTATGAGCAAATGAGGGCCCCCATTCGTTGGCCGCCCCGCATCCCCGGCGGACAGACTAGAGATGGTGTTTCACCGGAGAATGGTAAGGGAGATGCGCTGGAAGAGCTATTCCACCTCGCGAGGCTCACACCTGCGGCTAGACAGCTCAGGTGAGTAGGGAGGTAACCCTAGGGCCAAGCACACCGCTGTTAGGGGCTCCACTGCAAACCTGTCGGAGTTGTTCCATGCACTATATGGAGAAGTGTTGTGTGAGTATATGTCCGTGAAGCAACGTGCACATATACACCAGGTCGGAACATAAACTCCCAATGTCACTGCCTCCGTCTCTCCCGCTCACCCCATCTCTCAGTATTATAAGCGTATGGGGCCCACGCGCTGGCTGCCCTGCGGTCCCGCCTGACGGAATAGAGAAAGCGTTTCCCCCAGAGGATTTAGGGAAACGCACGTACTGTTGTGTTGACAGAACTATGACTGCTATTTCGAGCAGGTCGTCCTCATTATTGTCAAAACATGTTTATGTTCGCACGCGTATGTAAGTAGTATGACGAGGCATCTGATTTGTTTACATCTGTGCTACATTTGTGTATATACATACAGTACCGGTTCGACATACTAGCAAGAACAGGACATACTATACCACCCCTATTTTAGTAGGACTCGAACTAAATAATATAGTACTCTAGTGCTATATTGACTTCAAATTTGACAAATCACTGGATTTTGAAAGTTGATTCAATAATCGAATGAACGGTTGATACAATAATCGAAATACTTTCGAGATCCAATACTCTTTAAATAAAATATTTACAAGTTGCCAGTTCCGGTTCAGTGGTTAAGTACTTGCTCTATTACTATAGTATTATAGATTTGGGTGATATGGGGAAAATTGATCTTTGTACGGGTAACCTTACAAAGGAAAGACACAGATGGATGAAGATAGAGTAGAGGTATTCCAAGATAGATTTAGCCAGATATTATGGAAGCTGATCGCAGGAGGGTAAACCACACGAAGAAAAGAAAAAAGTAGAAGGACGCTGTGGTAGAGGTTTTCTGTGGTAAACTTAGGCAAAAGGATCGAGAGGATCCTTTTTGTACTGTTGAGGACTTAACCTCTCTAGAGTTGAAACCACAATAACATGTGCCTATCACACTATGTAAAGAGCTTGACAATCAAATGGAGATAGTGTAATGCAAAGTGGACCCTTAGTGGTAAAGAAGATCTGTTCAACCCACACAAGCAAATATAGGGGGAGGGGGCTACCAAAATACTGATAATGAGGAGACATTAATTAGCAATAATTAAAATTAAAATATTTACAGATTCTTTGTATTATTGCAAAAATTTCCCCAAAATAATTAAAAATACTAGCAAGAACAGAATATTCTATACCACCCCTATTTTAGTAGGACTCGAACTAAATAATATAGTACTCTAGTGCTATATTAACTTCAAATTTGACAAATCACTGGATTTTGAAGGTTAATACAATAATCGAAATACTTTCGAGATCCAATACTCTTTAAATAAAATATTTACAAGTTGCCAGTTCCAGTTCAGTGGTTAAGTACTTGCTCTATTACTATAGTACTATGTTTGCCTTTAACTTATATTAACCTCGGGTACATAAGGTCAGCAGCGTGCAGAGGGGGGGTGACGTTGCGTTGGCCCCGGGCATCCTTTGGATGGGAGCATCATTTGGGGAAAAGAACTTAAATTTGATTGATTTATATTAAAATTGAATAAAGCGTTTATTTCATGTTTCATCTGTGTTTATATATTCAAAATGTTTTCTTTTCTTATAATATTTCCCAGTATATTAGGTCTTATTCTTGAATATTAGGGGCATCTTATACTTGAATCTTAGAGGCATCTTATACTTGAATCTTAGAGGCATCTTATACTTGAATCTTAGAGGCATCTTATACTTGAATCTTAGAGGCATCTTATACTTGAATCATAGAGGCATCTTATACTTGAATCTTAGAGGTATCTTATACTTGAATCTTAGAGGCATCTTATACTTGAATCTTAGAGGTATCTTATACTTGAATCTTAGAGGTATCTTATACTTGAATCTTAGGGGCATTTTATACTTGAATCAAGATTTGCCCAGGGCATCACCAGAGCTCTGCACGCGTAAGGTTGATCCAGTACTTCTGCCAACTATTACACTTAAACTAAAACAAATTCCTATAACAATTTCAATGACAACTGTAAATATGCAGACATACTTTTCATAGGATGTTTACTAACGCTTTTCGTACCAAACCACCTGAAACTGTCCCTGGACCTACGATATAAAACTGTCTATATTAAACAACCCATTTGTGGTGCTTCCCCTCTATTGGGGATTTCGATTGTTATAATTGTTTGTTTTATATTTTTTTACACGACTGTATGTAATATCCCCGGCATGTGTCCTTGTTTTGTTCCCTTTTCTTGTGCGCCCTTGTGGCAAATAAAGAAATATATCTTAAACCCAGTGACAGAGCTAGAATGGCTGTCGGCCATCAGTTTTCCGCCCCAGGGCCGCAACAAAAAATACTTATTGCTCTTGATATATATATATATATATCCAAGGAGTGTAACGCGAAGTTGCTGTAGGTTCACCCAGGTGAACACTTGATGTTTAGGTTCACGTCAGTGGAGAGGTGTAGAGCTAGACAGGGTGAGTAATGACATTACTACAGCAGAAGTCAGAGAAGCTCTGAGCTGATCAATAACGAAAACAGCGTTACCAATCAATAAACGTAATGAAGGCTTACCAAATCGTCCTTGTATTATATATATATATATATATATATATATATATATAATTGTTTCTACTTTAGGCACAAGGCCAGCAATTACCCAGTGGATTACTGGTACTTTATTTTATCGACCCCGTAAGGATGAAAGGCAAAGTCAACCTCGGCGGGATTTGAACTCAGATCGTAAAGGGTCGTAACTATGCTGGAAAGCATGGCGTCCGATCCTCTACCAATACTGCCAATCCACCGCCTATTTATATATATATATATATATATATATATATATATATATATATATATATATATATATATATATATATATAATAAGGGTTGACGGACCCACCATATTTATCAATGCCAGTACCGGTTGCATCTCAGCGCACTCAATGGGCAATGTAAGATACATTCCCAGAGTATACACATAGTTATTTGCTTCAACACAACACACGTAAAACGGGTGCCTGTAAATATATATATATATATATATTATATATATATTATATATATATATATATTATATATCCTCCTCACCAAGAAACCTTGGTGGGGGTTGCCAGTTTAGTCGCCAACGACCCGACCATGAGACAGGTTGTACTGGGATACATGTTACCAGTAGCATACATACATACATATATATGTATATATGTATGTATATGTGTGTGTGTGTATATATATATATATATATATATATATATATATATATATATATTTATGTATATATGTATGTATATGTATATATATATATATATATATATATATATATTTATGTATATATGTATGTATATGTGTGTGTATATATATATATATATATATATATATATATATATATACACATATCAACCTGATTAGTTTTTTCGTTGCTTTGGTATGTATTGTGTGTTAGTTTAGCCTACCACAGTGTCCGATTTGTCAAGCTATTTAAACATATGTTATAACTCTGAGACCTATCTTATCGAGTGCTTTGCTAACCCATCACTTCATATAAGTAGGTCGAATTACTTGCAAACCGGCAGAGATTCGATTTTACTGATTTCCAATTATATATATATATATATTATATACATATATTATATATATATATAACTTTGAAATGTTTTGGCCAGTATTGGCCCAGGCCATGTCTAACTTAACAGCACCACCTGGCGAAGTCTTTCAATTCAGGATTTGGGCACCATGGCCCATTACTGAAGAGAATTACTGTTTGCGGAGACATATCCGGGTGTGGGTGGTTTGTCCGGGATTACTTGCAGGAATTTGTCCAAAGACTTCTTGAATTTTGTGTGGTCAGTTTCTGTTTTGACGTGTCCTGGTGTGATGTTGAAGAGAGCAGGGCCAATTGAGGTGAAATCATTGGTGAATTGAGGTGAAATATATTTATATATATATATTATATATATATATATATATATATATATATATATTATATATATATATATATTTATATATATATAAACGGAAAAAATGAAACGAAATTTCATTTCCCACCCTTAGTACGGCTGTTACTTAAATATAAGTATGTACACGCACATACATATATGTATACAGACGTACAGTAGTATGTATATATATATACATACATGCACACATATATATATGTACGTATGGATTCACCGAACATTTATTATAATGCTCGGTGTGTTTGTAAACAAACATCCCGTATTAAGCCGTAGTGTCTAGCAACCATCGTTGCTCGTTTGTTCAACACTGACAAAGGAACGCTGTACTAGTTTCAAGCTTATTAGCTATCGTCAGCAACGTATACCTTCCTGCCAGATTGTTGAACGTATATACTTACCTTATGCATATTAACGGCTGTGTAGCCCACCGTTAATATGCATAAGGTAAGTATATACGTTCAACAATCTGGCAGGAAGGTATACGTTGTTGACGATAGCTAATAAGCTTGAAACTAGTACAGCGTTCCTTTGTCAGTGTTGAACAAACGAGCAACGATGGTTGCTAGACACTACGGCTTAATTGCTGGTCTTGTGCCTAAAGTAGAAGTAATTATATTTAAACCGACCTGATGATCCGAATAAGGTGAAACAATTGCTCTCGGTGAACTAACTGTTGTGGAACTACTTCTACCAAACTCGTTCCATGGACTGAGTGCTCTACTACTGCGGATATAACTCACCAGTGTTCTACTATTATATATATATAACAAAGAAGGTGTGGTAATATTACTTCAAAATATTAATATAGACATTCATGTGATCAAATATATTTTATTATACATATTTCAGAGGTACTGAGCTATTTCAACAGTACGTCCTCATCAGATAAAATAAGTTGATGCCTGACATACCTTGACTATGTTGATGGTTATAATTATATATATATATAACGGAGGAGTTGTGGTAAGGAACCAGATTGACCATAACGCACCAGAGTACTCAATACTTAGGTTAGTAGAGTGGGTAATAGGAGAAAGTATGACCCCGACGGCAGAGCTCAAGCCGTTTCGACGGCTATTTCCAGAAATAGCCGTCGAAACGGCTTGAGCTCTGCCGTTGGGGTCATACTTTCTCCTATATATATATAAAGTTTATCCCGGGTTCAATCGGGGGTATATATAACTCTTAAAGTTACATAAATATATATATAAACTAGTCTGTGCACAATTATAATATTATGCTGCAGCATTAAAAGAACGCTTATTGCCTACAGCAGACTCAAAAGCGCCGCCCCCAAAAAGTGTTGCCCGGGGCTGACCACCCGCCTCTAGCTACGTTACTACTAAAACCTTCCGTTCTAGTTTATTGTAAGAACATTTTTTAAGTTCTGTAGCAACCCACAAATTTAATAACGCCAATGTTGGAAACATTTCTAAAGACTCCAAATTTTTGATTATTTTTAATTTTTTTATTTTAATCATAGAGCAGGGTTTCCTAAACATTTTCAAACGCTGAACCCTTTTTGGTTCAGAAACTTTTTGGGGGGTTGGGGGACCCCAAAGTCTAATACTGTTATATAGTCGTAATATAAATATACTCCTCTACCTTTTTTCGTGGAACCCCAGACATTCGTTTGCGGAATTCTTGGGTTCCGCGGAAATCACTTTGGGAACCACTGCTATAGAGTGCCTGTCTAATTCTAATTTGAATTATTAATAGATCTATTAGATGGGAATATGTAATATTATGATTCATTAAACTTATTAATCAATAATTAAACTTAATTGATATTTTCCCCAATCAGACTATAACTAACAATACATCGTGTTACTTATTATCCTCGGTAAATGAAGTCAGGATTTAGAAACAGGTAACATTTTATTGCTTACAATTGCAATGTTAATTTTATGCCGTTTGTTGGTGTGTATCATCATTCAATTGTGTGTGTGTGTATGAGTGTGTGTAAGCAACACTGTATGTGTGTGTGTTGGTGAGTGTATGTAGCCACACTGTATATGTGTGTTGGTGAGTGTATGTAGCAACACTGTATATGTGTGCGTGTAATTAGCACTGTGTATATGCGTGTGTAAGCAACACTGTGCGTATGTGTGCGTGTAATCAGCACTGTGTGTATGTGTAAGCAA
>OZ024755.1:30789594-30822094 GCA_964016885.1 Eledone cirrhosa
TAATTCTGGTGCGTTATGGTCCATCTGGTTCCTTACCACATTTCCTTCGTTATATATAATACTAATATTATAATAATTGTTTCTACTTTTGGCATAAGGCCAGCAATTACTCAGTACATTACTGGTACTTTATTTTATCGACCCCGTAAGGATGAAAGGCAAAGTTAACCTCGGCGGGATTTGAGCTCAGACCATAAAGAGCCGTAACTCTTTGCTGCAAAGCATGGCGTCCGACACTCTACCGATACTGCCATTATTATATGATAATATTAATTGTTTCTACTTTTGGCACAAGGCCAGCAATTATCACAGTGCATTACTGGTACTTCATTTTATCGACCCCGTAAGGATGAAAGGCAAAGTTAACCTCGGCGGGATTTGAACTCAGATCATACAGGGAGGTAACTCTATGCTTCAAAGCATGGCGTCCGACCCTCTATCGATACTGCCAATCCAAATGAAAGTTTAATACACTCATTTACAAGGTGTTTTTTTAGCTAAATGCAATAGCAATAAGGGTCCTGCAGAGCAGTTATATATTTATAGTTTCTTTACAAACCAAAGAATTGATTTGTAAAGAAACTATAAATATATATATATAATTGTATTTATGCATATATGTGGGTGAAGAAGTTCCAGAAAATCCCAGTGGAAGGAAGCTGCAGTAGAGGTAGACCAAGAAAGATCTGGGCAAAGGTGGTGAGAGCTGACCTCAAAGCACTGAAACGCACGATGTCGAAGGAATGTAGTGAGTGGAGAGATGCTGTGCATAGAAGGACCTTTCCAACCCATGCAAGTGTGGAAAACCGATGTAACGATGATGATATACATATATATATATATATATATATATATATATATATATATATATATATATATATATGTGTGTGTGTGTATATATATATATATATATATATACGGGATAACAGATTATTGTTATAGGTAGTCCACTTAGGTGTAGTCCAGTTAGGGTACTCCGAGTAGTGGATGGTATCAACGCTTGGCTAAGTTTGACTCCACAAGGCGTTTCCATAGTGATGTTGCGAGTACGCGGCGATTTCTATGTTGTAAACACTTGGAGTAATAATAAATCAAGAAAGAAGAGTGACACGGTTTGCTATACAAAAAAGGTTTTTAATCTCATTGCTGACAATTGTTTCTCTGAACTGGTAGGTCTAGAGATCGCTACCCGCCTGTTTTCGCGTCAATCGATCACCAATACATAGTTGTAACCAGTCAATTCATCAGAGCTAGTGATCGATTGACGCGAAAACAGGCGGGTAGCGATCTCTAGACCTACCAGTTCAGAGAAACAATTGTCAGCAATGTGATTAAAAACCTGTTTTGTATAGCAAACCGTGTCACTCTTCTTTCTTGATTTATATATATATATATATATACATACAAATTTTAGCACAGCATCAACGAAGCTTTTGGATGCAGCCAAGCTAACGAATGCAGTTTCGGTGTGCAGCTAAGCACTCAATAGGGAATAATTCCTAGAGTTATAACATTACGTTTAGACAGCTTTGCAAATCAAATACAGCGACCGATAGACGGGCCGCAGTGGCCATAGTGACGAAGAAAACCGAACTCAGGAAAAAATGTTTATATATATATATGTACAAATAAAAGGCAGAGTTAATAAGTCATACTGATACCCTGTATACTACATATATTATATATATATTTATATATAATGGCTGCATCTCAGTTTTGAGAATTGCCATCCCTTGACCTTTTTCTCTTACATGGGTGGCACAAATATCACATTTTAGCACTGCTTAGGTCTTACATTCCTTTCTGCAAAAGCTGCAGAAATGTATGTATGTATGTATGTATGTGTGATGTGTGTGTGTGTGTGTGCGTGTGCGTGTGCGTGTGCGTGTGCGTACAAATATATTCTACATACATATATCTATCTAGGGCGGGTAAAATTCCCGAGATTTTTAGATAGACTCTCCATATTTCTTTCCAATGGCTGACAATACCTTACCGGCGCCACTCGAATAAGGTAGTTATTTAACCCATAAATGGGGCCCTAACAGGTACTACTACTCCGGGCCAGAGCAGACCTGGGAGTTATCACAACTAAGGGGTAACTCCACATTCCCCACAGCTCCTGAACTCCAGAACTGGAGCCTTGCCACTGGATGTAGTTTAATGTCATACCCAGGACAATACATATATATAAAACCATATACATATATACATGCATATATATATATATATATATATATATATATATACACACACATATATATATATACACACAGGGTGAGATTTACCTATTTGTGGGCTCTAGCTAAACTCAACAGCAAGCGCCCAAATTTATAGAAATGCTGACATGTTTGGGTATACAATATATATATAGTTTTTATTGTCTTTATTTTTGGGGTGGGACAATAGCCATACTATATGTATGGTACAGAGCACCTTCTGGCTTCTAATATATTATCTGAAATACCCAGTGTACACTTGAAACAAGGTTATATGTTGGCACACTGTGTGACAAATCAGTTCAAGTGGACCCCCAAATACCCATGTGCCTTTCGACTACTATGCCCACTGGTATCGCCCCCCCCCCCCCCCCACTTATATATATATATATATAGTGAAGGTGCATGGCTTAGTGGTTAGAGTATTGGCCTTGCAATCGAAAGGTTGTGAGTTCAATTCTCGAAGCGGGTGATGTGTTGTTTCCTTGAGCAAGACACTATTTCACATTGCTCCAGTTTACTCAGTTGTAGAAATGAGATGATAGGGACTGGGGTCCCTATCATTCCACTGCAAAGTGGTCATGGAGGTGCCACGACAAAAAAGCACCCAGCACTCACTGTAAATGTGGTTGGTGTTAGGAAGGGCATCCAGCTGTAGAAATCAAGCCAGAATCAGTTCCCGTATGAGCAAGACATGGTCAGCCGGCCGGACACTGCCCACAACAGGACAACCCATGCTGGCGTGGAAGAACGGACATAAAACGGTGATGATGATGATATATATATATAGATCAAAACATTTTATATTGATTTGATTATAACATAAAAAGCTCAATGAATACTTAGGATTAAAAACCGAACTCCAAAGTTTAATTTACACAATAATTACTGTGTGTTGTAATATTACAATGTGTGTTCCAAAAAGTGAAAGTAAATATTTATCAATCAGATATGTCACATTATGAGACAAAGTACAATATATGACGCAATGCGAAAGTGAAAGTACGGTTGACCAATCAGATATGACGCGATGCGGAAAAGAAAGTAGGATTAACCAATCATATAATCATATACGGTACAATACAACAGTGGAAAGAATGGGATTACAAGGACCTCATTTCTTTCAAAATAATATGATAAATGGCCCACTTACTTGCAAGGTGATCAAGGGGATTGGAACCCCTGATTAGGGTGTTGTGTTGTCATCCTCCTCCTCATGATGGTGTCAAAGGAATATATACATACCATATCTAGGCTGGATTTCCAGATTCTGAAGAAATATTTTATTGAAAGGTGCAGGCATGGTTGTATGATTAAGGGTTAAATGCTTATAGTGTTCACTTTATTACCACGAGGTTTATGGTTTTAACCCATTACTGTGTGGCTGGAACCCCTTGGGTAAATACCTTCTAGAATAGCATATATATACTGAAGAGAAATATGGCAATTTAAACCAGCATGTAAAGTTGTTGGTGATAGGAAGGGCATCCGGTCCTAAAAAGCTTGCCAAACAAAGGGTTGGAAGGAGCCTCAGTTGTGTTAAAGACATGACAACCTCTCTTTTGCACTCAGTAGAACATGAGACCATACATAAGCGAGACTCAGATCTCTGGCCAGTCTGAGAGATCATAGCCCTGCTTCAGTTCTGACTTTGTCTATGTAGACCTGTCCAACCCTTGCAAGCAGGGAAAGTAGACATTAAAACGCTGATGATGATAATGATGCGTGTGTATATATGATAGACTCCCCCACTGATTCGACATATGAGAGTTCAACAGTCTTTTCAGTTCTTTGTTTTATGTTTATGCCTTAAATGACACCTCAATTCAGTGCAGGTGACAGGATCTTGATCAGAGCAGGCTGGAATGCTTGACCGGACTTTGCTATCAGATCTTATCTCATGGAGGTGGGTTAAACAAGATTTCTCAAAGTTCTTTATACCTTCATGACAGACAGTTCTCCATTTCTTATGGTAGGCAGTCATGGCTTCAAACGTAGAAAGAAGTACATTGACAGACTTAAAATTGTACTTCAGTTTGTCCTTATACCAGAGTAGAGGCCTGCCCACGCTATGTGCACCCTCCTGGAGCTGACTGTACGACAGTACCTTAGGTGTGTAGTCCTCAGACATCCATGGGACATGACCAGCCCATCTAAGTTGGGACTGCATCAGAAATGACTCGATCCCACCAATGTTGCATCTTGCGTACAGTTCAGCATTGGAGACTGTCAGTAGTGATGGGGGCAAGAGGATGCCCTTGATCTGGCCACACCTGTTTAACACCTCCTACATGGCTTTTGGTTGATGTTCCACCTCAGTCTTCTTGATGCTGAATGATAGACAAAAAGTCTTACAGGCAAGTGAAAAGCAGTTCAATTCCTGTACCTCTGAGTGATGTTGTGTGTGTGTGTATATATATATATATATATATATAATAACTAGAAATTGATTAACATATAAATATACATGAATAATCACAGGAGATAATTTTTGCTCGCGTGTAACCACGCATAGCTGGTATGGGTAATATTTACCTTTAAGAGTGATTAAGAGTGATTTCTAGTTATTATAATATGCTCGGATCTCCTTGAGCTTAATTTCCAGGATATATGGCGCATGCATTATGACATGACACATTTAATTTATTTTATCTTAATTTTGGATTTATATATATATATATATATATATATATATATATATACCAGCATGAAAAAGTGGGCATAAAGGCATGAGAGGCATCTAGCTGTGGAAAATTGCCTCAAGTAACCTCATCCAACCCATGTCAACATTGAAAAGCAAACATAGAAATGATAACCCTTATTCATGATCATACCTGCACTTATAAAATACTTCAACAAGAGAAATGATAAAATTATTTGAACCAACAAAAATATTTTTGTTGTTTCATAAATACTTTTTAATCATTTCCCTTAATTAGTAATAACAATCACAATAATACATAGAGTTGGTAAGTTTTAATTATATTTTAAATACTGCTAATTAAAATATATGTACTGATTTACTTACTTAACCCTTTCATGGCAGTTTTTCTAATGGAATACACACTATTTCAATTAATTAATGAAGAATTTTGAGGAATTTATTAAAATTATTGATTATTTCATTACTAAGATAATAACTTAATCTAAGGTTCTTATATAAAATTATGTTAGGAGATTTTAATTTAAATTGGAAACCTTTAAAATGGGTGGTTTTATTTCATAAAACCAGAGCTAGTTTTAACAGAGTTGGTAACTAAAGGATTAAAGGGTAATTAACCCCTTCATTATGATATTTTTAAATGAAAGACACTACTAATGGTTTACAAATAGTTTTGAAAATAATCAGGAATTTGGAGAAATTTAGTAATAATTTTCATGTTAGGCTAGAGTTAAGGGCATCCGTTGTAGAAGCCATGTGAAACAAAGAACTGTTCAGTTCAGTCAAAGACATAGCAACCTCCCCAGTGCTGGTGTCACAGTAAACTGCTCCCAGTACACTCTGTAAAGTGGTTAGACATCAAATGAAGACAACATAGAGTAAAAAAACCCTTTAGTCTTGGTGTGAACATAAAAACATATCTGGATCCAAGTGGAGGGGATATGTAATAAAGGTGGGCCAGAGAAGATTTGGGTGATATGGGGAAAATTGATCTTTGTAAGGGTAACTTTACAAAGGAAAGACACAGATGGATGAAGATAGGGTAGAGGTATTCCAAGATAGATTTGGCCAGATATTATGGAAGCTGATCGCAGGAGGGTAAACCTCACGAAGAAAAGAAAAAAGTAGAAGGACGCTGTGGTAGAGGTATTCTGTGGTAAACTTAGGCAAAAGGATCGAGAGGATCCTTTTTGTACTGTTGAGGACTTAACAACCTCTCTAGAGTTGAAACCACAATAACATGTGCCTATCACACTATGTAAAGAGCTTGACAATCAAATGGAGATAGTGTAATGCAAAGTGGACCCTTAGTGGTAAAGAAGATCTGTTCAACCCACACAAGCAAATATAGGGAGGGGGGGCTACCAAAATACTGATAATGAGGAGACATTAATTAGCAATAATTAAAATTAAAATATTTACAGACTCTTTGTATTATTGCAAAATTTTCCCCCAAAATTCAATTTATAAATGTCATCTTTTTGTTGCTTATAAATGTCATTCTTTTTTTTTTTATTTAATTTCAAAATATTAATTTAAACAAAACATTTTAAAAAGTGAACCCTTTTGTTACTGTATTTCTAATGAAGTTGGAGGGATTTATTATAATTATTATTTCAATGTTGTGATATTTGTAAAATAATATCAGGTTGCTCTTGAGCACTACTGGTAACATAACCCAGTATGACCCATCACATGGTCAGGTTATTGGTGACTAAGCCAGCAAATTCACCAAGCAAGCTTGGTGAGGACAATGATTTCTGGACACACTGCAGGATGAGAAACAAAACCCTTCAAAGGGTGGAGGAACTTAGGACAGTCAATGGCCATCCAATAGTGTAAAATCCAAGAAAAAAAAAAGAGAAATCAGGTAGACAGAGCTTGTTAGCTCTGGTAGGCAGTATGTCTAGGACAAGAATCACTGATTTCAAACCCGTAGTAGGTAGGAGTCTATTGTTAGCTGGGTGACAACCTTTCAAGTGGCCAATGGCTTCATCCCTGTAAGGCAGATGAACATCAGCTCAGTAGCTAGTTTCCAAGTAATGGACAGACGAGGGTTCGGGAGCCCCTGATAACACACTTTCCCCTGATAAGAGTTATGGACATACAACATCTAATAGATGAGTATTGGTGCTATTGTCATTGGTCCCTGACCCTCAGCAATGAGGATGGGAAGAGACCAGACCATAGGAGTTAAAGTGTTGGGATCACAATAATATGATAGTGAGTTTGATCCCTGTACTGGGGCAGATGGTACATTCTGTCCTTGAGCAAGACACTTTATTTAATGTTGCTCCAGTCCACTTAACTGAGGGGGGAATGACTTTCAACAAGACTTGTGCTAAGCTGTTTATATTTTAATTAAAATTGGAACCCTTAAAAATGAGTGGTCATAGTTTCACAGGGAAGCAGGTTGGTACCAAAAGGGTTTAAATAGTTAGTAATAACAACAACAATAGTTTTACTTTCTCTCATTTAGTATTTTACTTCTTTTTTATAAATAGCAACAATATCAACAATAACAACAATAACAACAATAACAATAAGGTCCCAGGGTGGCATTATTAGTAAGGGTCTAGGGGTTAGTCAATGTAATCAACACAACTACAGGCAGTACTTGAATGGTCCTTTATTTTATTGAACCCTACATTCCATCTCCAAAGATTTTGAAATAAACCATCTCATAATAATAATTATAATTTCTGTTATATATATCACCTTGATCACCTTGACCGACCAGTCTGTCGGGCGCCATTCGGCGCCGCTGGTCACAGCACGTGCTGTTTTAGCCATACGATGACACCATCCCACTGGCTGGGCGGACAGGGCTTGTTATATATATATAAATATATATATCAAAGGTATATATTGAGTTAGGAACTCAAAATAGTCTCTTACAACAAAATAGCGATTTGAACACATATATGTATATGTCTGTGTTCGTTTTTCTTTTATATTCTATTATAATATTATAAATATATATATATATAAATTTAAGTTAAAAAAATACTCTTTAATGGGGGTATAAGCCTGACAGACAAAATTAAGTTAGTCTAACTTATATAAAGATCTCCCTACCATGGTTTCATTTGCGAAAGAAACAATTTATTGGAAATACCAATATTGGAAGAATCTTCAATACACTTCAGGGGAGTTTATTCTTCAAAACTAAGAGACTATGTTGATCATGAAATTATGCATACCGTTTCCATTGCTGAGGCAGCATGCTGTCCAAAACACATTGTGTTGAACTATTAAATGATTAAACCTCTCTTAATATATTAGCACTATGGGACAGGCTTACAATGATGCTAGAAACAGCAGCCAAAAACACTGTCTGATACAACTCGACAAATTAAGGAGTAGCTAATATTAATTAAAGTGGAATACAAAGAAATTATTAGTGTTAGGGGTAAGTTGATTTAATCAACCCTGTTTTATCACTGTTGGTCACACAAAAGGGGGCAGATACAGTCTAAATATGAATAGTTGATTACATTGACTACCACTTTGGGTGGAGATTGAAAACAAAACTAACAGGGATGTAACTTTATACATTGTATACCCTGCTAGCTTTGAACATATAAAAAGAAAGCTCCCTACCTTTTCAACATATTCACTGGAAAGAAACAATGTAGTTATTGATAAGAAGAGTTGAAATTAATGCATGCAAGATTTCACAGCTCTAGCATCACTCCTTTATAGTCAACCTATGAACATTTCAGCTGGCCCTTGTGTATATGTGTGTGTATGTATATGTGTGTGTGTGCGTGTGTGCGTATGTGTGTACGTACGTGTGTACGTGTGTGTTAGTTAAGTGTACAACTACAGTGGTGTGTCAATCAAAGCACTCAACGCTGTTACAAGGTCCATCTCATGTAAGGTTGTATACCAGAGTTAAGGCAGTTGTTAACCTCGGCGGGATTTGAACTCAGGCCGTAAAGAGACGTAACTCTGCTGGAAAGCATGGCGTCCGACTCTCTACAGATACTGCCAATTCACCGCCCTCGTATAATAATAATAATAATAATAATAATTCTTTTTATTTTGGGCACAAGGCCAGTAATTATCCCAGTAAACTACTGGTGCTTTATTTTACATAATGAAAGCTATATCCATTTTCACAAGAGAAGACATCTCTCACCGACCACAAATTGCGTTGGAGATTTCCCCGTCGGACGGGGAGAGTTGACAAGTCTGGTATAATATCTTTGAAATAATTCAATTACTTTCATTTGATGAATACCAAAAAGACATTACACATATTGTTGTTGTTTGACAATGATTACAATAACTACGATGTAATTACTCTGGGTATTTTATAAACAATTAAACCAAAACTCAGCTTCTCCGATAGTACAATTTTCTATCCTATTGAATTAATCCATGGTGAAAATGTGTAATGGCCGCTGCTGCAAACGAGGTTCTAAGACAGACATCGGACCAGGAAAATAGAATATGGATACTAATTGTGGATCTCTGCTCCCCTTATGGAGTTTACTGAAAAAGAATTGGTATTGTACTAATTACTGAAAAGAAGTGGGGGTGTTGCATAGATGTATTGCTCAATCCTAGTTACAAATGTTTCTCAAGCAGCTGGCTCGTGATGTGGGTGAGCACTCCAGACCAGACTCCAAGTCTGCCTAATCCTCAGACCACAACAAAAACAGTCACATCAAATTTGTGGACGAACCAGCAAAATATTATTATGGTGGATTGGCAGTATCGGTAGAGGGGCGGACGCCATGCTTTCCAGCATAGAGTTACGCCCCTTTTGTGCCTGAGTTCAAAACCCGCCGAGGTTAACTTTGCCTTTCATCCTTACGGGGTCGATATAATAAATAAGGCACCAGTAATGCACTTGGGTAATAAATAACTCATTAGTAATGCCAATAGTAGAAACAATTATTATATATAATTCGTTTTTGAATTTGTTTTGCGAGATTTCTTATCTGAAAACGTGTGTTGAAACAGATATTGTTATACTTTGGGAGGGTCATGTTGCCAATAAAAACACACGCACCTGTCGGTTTTCACTTCAATTTATTATAAATTTCCGGTTGGCTGGTTGGTTCGATAACCGGAGGATTGTTTATATATTGTCTTGTCAAAGCTCTTTCGTCACACATTCTATCACCTCCTCAGTGACTAGGTTTTTATTTTGTGTGGAGGTCAGAGAATGTGTGACGAAAGAGCTTTCACAATATATAAACAACCTTCCAGTTATCGAACCAACCAAACCAACCGGAAATTTATAATAAATTGAAGTGAAAACGTTTGTTTTTATTGGCAACATGACCCTCCCAAAGTATAACAATATATATATATATATATATATATATATATATATATATAGGAACGAGTAGGACCCGACGGCTGAGCTCAAGCCGTCTCGACCGGCTTGAGCTCAGCCGTCGGGGTCCTACTCGTTCCTATTACCCACTCTACTACCCTAAGTATTGAGTACTTTGGTGCGTTATGGTCCACCTGGTTCCTTACCACATTTCCTCCGTTATATATATATATATATATATATATATATATATATATATTTATTTATATATATATATATTCAGGTACACATGCATATATACACTCCCACATAATATACTTATGTTTAGATAGTATTTGCAATATCAATTCCATGGTTTTGCCTATGTGGCCTTTCCACATCAGGTGATACTAAAATGTGTCATATATTTAGCATATCAATACTACTTGGTAGTTAAGGTGAAGGAGTGTTGTGCTTCGCTAATCAGATCAGATTAAGAGTGAAATCTCTGTATATTTGGCCTTCTGTACTTGCCAGAAAGTAAACATGTCAGGTAACTTTTTATAACGAAAAGATACTGCATTCTATTTGTAATTGATTATATATATATATATTAAGCCAATAAAAAATGTTTGATGTTGTAGACGCTCTTGTGTTCTTTATCATATATATATATATATATATAGTAATAATAATAAATTTGAAAACTAAAATCCAAAGAGGGCTAATCTGTTATTTTAATAAATATATATATATATATATATATATATATATAAATGGCTTCTACAGGACTAGAACTGTCTCATTCTCCAGAATAAAACAGTTCTAGTCTTGTAGAAGCCATTTCTATATTAAATATTTATACTCTGCTCTCTGCTATGTATTGAGTACCTTACCCAGGATAAACACATATATATATATATATATATATATATATATATATATATATATATATATATATATGTATATGTATGTGTATGTGTGTACATATATATATATATATGTGTGTGTGTGTATATTTATGTATACATATATATATATATGTATGTGTGTGTGTGTGTGTGTGTGTAATGTAAAGACCCTGTTCGGTCACGAATGACCATGAGATTTGTAACCCCTCCGAGGCACAAGTCCGGGCAAAGTTGTTTGTGGAAAACCACCAGTCACCCATGCATACCAGTGTCCCCTTCTGCATGCCACCGATGTTGTCCAAGGGAAAGGCAAATGCCGATACAGCTTGGCACCAGTGACATCGCAACTCATTTCTACAGCTGAGTGAACTGAAGCAACGTGAAATAAAGTGTCTTGCTCAAGGACACAACGCAAAGCCCAGTTCGAAAATCGAACTCACAACTTCGCGATTGTAAGCCCGACGCTCTAACCCTTAAGCCATGCGCCTTCATATGTTTGTTGGCGGGGGGGGGGGGGGGTAATACCACGGACCGCCAGCGACCTACTGATTAAACAAGACTGTCTGTGTTTCGTCCGTTTTTCCGTTGTCTCCACTCAACTTTTTTTATTCATGCAGGATATTATTTCAAATATGAATAAGGTAATTCTCTGAACGATTAAGTGCGATGCAGTGTGAGACAAGGCTGCCCCTTTTTATTACAAATTCAATCCATCCAATAAACCTCCACTCAACTTTTTTTTTATTCATGCAGGATATTATTTCAAATATGAATAAGGTAATTCTCTGAACGATTAAGCGCGATGCAGTGTGAGACAAGGCTGCCCCTTTTATTACAGATTCAATCCATCTAATAAACCTCCAAACAGTTTCTCTCTACCGAATGTATTTCACATGACAAGACTTAATAATTGCGAGGCGTATTCAACCATTTAGCTATGCTACGTTAACACCGATCAAAATGATGGGAGCATAATGACATCTACGAATTAATCCTTGATTTATTAGGGCTGGGTTTAGTTACGCTTGCGGTAAAGTAACCTACGTTAGATAAGTGACCTTTCCAGGAGAAGATATTACTTATCTACTTACTGTCACATAACTGAGTTTTGGATTTATTTTATTATATTTAGATTGGCAGTATCGGTAGAGGGCGGGACGCCATGCTTTCCAGCATAGAGTTACGTCCCTTTACGGGCCGATTTCAATCTCTCCAAGGTTAACTTTGCCTTTCATCCTTAAAAAGGATCGATAAAATAAAGTACCAGTAATGTACTCGGTAATTGCTGGCCTTGTGCCAAAAGTAGAAAGAATTATATTTATGTTTTGCCTTCTTTTATATCATATCGCCGGTTACACGTCTTCCATAGGCCAATCACCGGTTCACTACCTTTACAATGGTGAGAGTTACAAGGATGTATCCGCATCTCTGTGCAAAAGATTTCGTTGATACGTACATCATTCACTGATATACTTCGGCGATAAATACACGCACATATACACGTGTGTGTGTGTGTGTGTGTGTGTGTGTGTGTGTGTGTGTGTGTGTGTGTGTGTGTGTGTGTGTGTGTGTGTGTGTGTGTGTGTGTGTGTGTGTGTGTGTGTGTGTGTGTGTGTGTGTGTGTGTGTGTGTGTGTGTGTGTGTGTGTGTGTGTGTGTGTGTGTGTGTGTGTGTGTGTGTGTGTGTGTGTGTGTGTGTGTGTGTGTGTGTGTGTGTGTGTGTGTGTGTGTGTGTGTGTGTGTGTGTGTGTGTGTGTGTGTGTGTGTGTGTGTGTGTGTGTGTGTGTGTGTGTGTGTGTGTGTGTGTGTGTGTGTGTGTGTGTGTGTGTGTGTGTGTGTGTGTGTGTGTGTGTGTGTGTGTGTGTGTGTGTGTGTGTGTGTGTGTGTGTGTGTGTGTGTGTGTGTGTGTGTGTGTGTGTGTGTGTGTGTGTGTGTGTGTGTGTGTGTGTGTGTGTGTGTGTGTGTGTGTGTGTGTGTGTGTGTGTGTGTGTGTGTGTGTGTGTGTGTGTGTGTGTGTGTGTGTGTGTGTGTGTGTGTGTGTTTTTATTTATTTGCAGGATCATCTTGCCTAATGAGCCTGCGAATGCGTAGGTGAAACTCCAGAGTAACAAGACTCACTACGTAGCCATAATAAATGAATATTTACACTCTAGTTTGGTATCTTTCTTCTCAACACTCAACTACATACGGATATATATATATATATATATATATATATAGGAGAAAGTATGACCCCGACGGCAGAGCTCAAACCGTTTCGACGGCTATTTCTGGACTAGAAATAGAGCCGTCGAAACGGCTTGAGCTCTGTCGTCGGGGTCATACTTTCTCCTATTACCCACTCTACTACCCTAAGTATTGAGTACTCTGGTGCGTTATGGTCCATCTGGTTCCTTACCACAACTCCGTTATATACTGTGTGTGTGTATATATATATATATATATATATATATATATAGGAAAAGAGTCAGGACCCCGACGGCTGAGCTCCGCCCATTTCAACAGCTAGATCCGAACAGTTCGGATCTAGCTGTCGAAACGGCCGGAGCTCAGCCGTCGGGGTCCTGACTCTTTTCATATTACCCACTCTACTACCCTCAGTATCGAGTACTCTGGTGCGTTATGGTCCATCTGGTTCCTTACCACACTGTGTGTGTGTGTGTGTGTGTGTGTGTGAAGTACTTTCGTAGAAAAGGTAAAGGAAAGAAGAGTGCTCTATGTATAGTACAGAGCTATTTAATTATGTAATAAACAACAATATAATTATTCCATTACGAAAGGTTTCAGGAAACTAGACGATCCTTACAGAAACGTCCATCTCGTTCATCAGATGAAACATAACTATTTCATCTAAAGAACGAGCTGGACGTTTCTGTAAGGGTCATCTAGTTTCCTGAAACTTTTGGTAATGGAAAAATTATCTTGTTTATTATGTAAATAATATATATATATATATCATAATTTGGATGGGGGATCTTACTGCAAACGTAAGAGTGAACCATTTCAAATGAGTACTCAATACAAAATACACACACACGCCGAAGTATATCGGTAAATAATGTACGTATCGACAAAGTCCTTTGCACTGAATGCATATTAATTTGACATGATTTATCCTTTAATAAATTTAGACCAAGGTGTTTCACTAGATAGGTGGTTGTTAACAATGAACAGTCTTCTGAGAAAATCAAGATAATATATTTATAAGGATACCTCATGCCACACACGCACATAATTCTATATACTCATATAACTATACACACATAATTGGAAAAACAGTTCCCATGCGTGATACTGTCTGAAGGCAGCACTAAAATACACAAAAATGGAAATAAATTTTATAAGTATTTTAAAAGAAATGCCAGTGTCGAGAAAGATTTGTGTCTTGTGAAAAGGTGGGCACATAAAGATATATAGTTTCAAGTGTTTTATTAGTTTTAAAATATATTTTACTTGCAAAAAGACAAGGACAAATACAGAAAGAAAATAAACAGGAAAATAAATAGAAAGGGAGTTGAGAATTTGGCATAATCAGTCTGTTTTAACAGACGATATGAATTCACCAGTAGTAAATTAGTTTTAGTAAAAGGTGAAATGTAGAGTGGAGGGGGCCGTGGTCTTTGTTTTCTTATCTTAGAAACTTATCGGGAGGGAAGAGTTTTACGAAAGTGACATTTTCCGAACTTAATGAGAATCTCACCAAATGCAATATGAGATTTAGTGAAATTTCTGACCTAGCCATGAATAGAATCTAATGGCGAATGAAGAACACCTCCTCCGGTTTAGGTTACCTCTGATAGAAGCGAAAGGGGGTGTATCTAGCATTGTAAAATGATGTATAATCTTCAAGGCCAAAGGTTTTCAAACGCAACTATATAGAAAATCGGGAATGTTGTTTTGCTAAAACCCGACTTCATAAATACGGAGTTGTGTAAACAAAATGTTGCTTCCTTGAGAAATTATTTCTGTCGACATATAGGGCATGCCGACGCAAACTATTACCCATGTTGATATAATGATTACATCAAGAAGGATTTATCAAAACACATGGCCCCAAATTTGTACAGGAAAGACATAGATGATTGAATCTAACTTAGTAAATCACAGATAGATATATAATTTTATCAATTATGAGATGAAAGATAAGTGGAAAAGTCAATAGTAACAGAATTTCAACATACAACAAAGTATGTAATAATATTAATAATTGTTTCTACTTTTGGCACAAGGCCAGCAATTACCCAGTACATTACTGGTACTTTATTTTATCGACCCCGTAAGGATGAAAGGCAAAGTTGACCTCGGCGGGATTTGAACTCAGAATGGCAAGGGCCGTAACTCCATGCGTCAAAGCATGGCGTCCGACCCTCTACCGATACTGCCAATCCATTTCTACGATAGGTACAAGGTCAGCAATTTGGTGGGAGGGGAAAGTCGATTAAATCGACCCCAGTGCATTACTAGTGCTATATTTTATCGACCCTGTAAGTATGAAATGCAAAGCCAACCTCGGCTGGATTTGAACTCATAACAAAGTAGACTCCAAGGTAAATTGCGATGTTCTTCATCAGCAAAACGTAATACAAATAATTCAATTAGGATAATAAATGTGATGCTGTGAGGAAGACGACACGCTTAAAGATATGTTAACTGGTTTGGAACGATAAATTAATTTGGATTAGTGAAAGAGGAGAGATGGAGTGGGTGTCGGGAGAATGCGGAGGTAACAAGTATTTGATGCAAGGAGCCATAGTCAAAGATCAGATAGAATAACAGAAAAACTGTGAGAGACACAAGCACACACATATATACGTATGTATTAAGAAATATTTGCCTAAGAGCGTGCGATACGAATAGGAAATATGTGGAGGGGCAAGAGTAGCGTAAAATAAGAAGAAAACAGTTGTTTTTACCTAATATTGAGTAACTTTTCGAGGTTAGTTTCCTTTTATCGAATAAAAAAGAAACAGAGTCCTGCTTTACGAGCTATTTTTTTTTTTTTTTTTTAATTTCTGACCTCTTTTAGCATTGTAGTGCTCTAAATCACCATTATATATATATATATATATATATATATATATAGTGAATGTTGTAAGAAGTGTTATGTCCAAAGCTGGTAGAATACACAATCCGAGGGACAAGTTGTATTATCATAAATTAGGGTTAATTCACATTTTCATTTGTCAAATAGGTACGATTCCTTGTAGAATTGTTTACGCAGCTCATCATTCCGCCATCTTTGAAATGTTGACGGTATTTTAGTTCTACAAGAGAGTTCTTGTGGAAAGGGAGATAACTTGTAGTGTTAGGCTCGTGTCAATTAGTAAGACGTAATTTAGTGTTGGGGGATCTATATGTATATATACATATACATAACAAAGAAAGTGTGGTAAGAAACCAGGTGGACCATAACGCACCAGAGTACTCGATACTTAGGGTAGTAGAGTGGGTAATAGGAAAAGAGCCAGGACTCCGACGGCTGAGCTACGGCCGTTTCGATAGCTAGTTCCGAACTCAGTTCTGATCTAAATCATCATTATTATATATATATATATATATATATATATATATATATATAAGAGTCAGGACCCCGACGGCTGAGCTCTGGCCGTTTCGATAGCTAGATCCGAACTCAGTTACAAAATTCACTATACATATATATATATATATATATATATATATATAATAAAGAATTTATATCTAGTAACATATATATACATACAAATGCATATCGATGCCAGCAAATATATAGGTTTTGTCTTAATAACATTGTGGTTCAATGCATGGGGTTGCAGAACAATAAAACAATAATATAAGAGACGTAAGATAATATGTATATTCACTATACATATATATATATATATATATATATATATATATATATATGTATATATATATATATATATATAAATGTATATTCAATATATATATATATATATATATATATATATATATATATATATATATATATATATATAGTGAATTTTGTAACTGAGTTCGGATCTAGCTATCGAAACGGCTAGAGCTCAGCCGTCGGGGTCCTGACTCTTTTCCTATATACATATATCCCAGTACAACTTTTTGCATGGTCAGGTCATCGGCGACTAAATTGGCAATCCCACTAAGCCTGATTCATGAGAATCCTAATTACCTAATTTTATAACTCTATGGGATGAAAAATATAACCTGCCTAATGGTGGAGTAACCTTATGAGATTCAAGAGCTATCTAATAGTGTGCATATGTGTGTCTAACTAGTGATTCTTGAAACCTGAGCAAAATCCATCATGAGCGCTCCCGATTCAGCAATCCGCATCGCTGAGAGGAAGACCTCACATGTGCATTCTGTGTGTGTGTTTATAGAAGTAGATAGATTTGCCTATCACCCGTCGCGTACTCCTTCCATGTACTAGGCTGACGAGTATGCATGCCCAGTATGGGAGCGAGCTGTCCGTGTCCAGAAGCTAAATCCCTCCCTCAATGCTAGCTGCCGCCTCATCACAGGCTGCCTGACATCTACACCTACGGACCGTCTGTATATCCTGGCAGGCATAGCCCCACCAGAGATACGACGAAGTACAAGTAAGAAGGAGCGTCAACAACAGATCAAAAACATCTCTCTTTGGCTATGTGCCAGGAAAAAGCCACCTTAAATCCAGGAGAAGTTTCCTAAGGAGCGTCACATCCCTAGGGACATCAAGCATAAGTAGCGAGAGAGTCACTCACTGGGAAGAAAAACTTAACAACCTCCCACCAGTAACAACAATGGAGCTAAAGGCGAGCGAGGCACTGTCCCCTGGAGCAGATACAAACTATGTAGTGTGGAAATGCCTAAACAGACTAAGATCTGGTGTTGGACGTGCAAAAGTCACTCTTGGAAAATGGGGATATTTAAAGGATGGGGACGTTGTGTGTGACTGTGGCATTGAACTACAGACTACGCAGCACCTCCTGATATGCCCCCTACTGGAATACCCCTGCACAGAATTGGACTTGGCAGAGTTTAATGAGAAAGGACAGCAATGTGTTCAGCTGTGGCAGAGCCATATCTAGCCAAGCTTTGTAACTGACACTCTTGTGGACACGAAAAAAAGAATCTTGCAAATACCAAATAATATTTATCTAGACGCTAGGTTGTGATAACTTTTCTTAAGGACCCGAAAATTTTACCTCGCATCTCCGAGGATCAAATATGAAGTGCTACTCCGCCCCTACAGATTAGCAACCTATACCTATTCCACAAAAATTACAGACCGTATTGTTCGACCAACGTCGTATGTGGCTATCATCACAACCAATATATTCTGATAGCAAGGTATGACTGATGTTTGGTTTATAACATTCCTTACAGATAAGATGTTTGGCTTTATCATGTTGGTCACAACTGAAATCTTAGTTTATCATATATAGTAACAAGCAGATTCCCCTCGTCTTCCCCACTCTTACTCTCTCTCTCTCTCTCTCACACTGACTTTTTCTGACTATTCACAAGTGTTTTTTAACCTTCATATCATGTCTCCCTATTTTATCTGACAAAAACGCAAATGTCATCGCATGATGATATTTGTTTTTGAAATGCGCATAATAAAATACATGGAACTCTTTTAACCATCTTTTGATCTTATATTATTTATACTCCAGTCCTACAAACTGTAGAGTGCTACTTATCCGATATCTGCATTGCTTTATTATACTACAATAAAACTCACCTCCTACATTATATATATATATATATATATATATATATATATATATATATATATAACGAAGGAAGTGTGGTAAGGAACCAGGTGGACCATTAACGCACCAGAGTACTGTCGAAACGGCCGGAGCTCAGCCTTCGGGGTCCTGTCAGAAGCAACCGTCTCCAACTGATCCGGCTGAATCAACCAACCTCATGGATGTTATCCAACCATCTTGCTCGGGGGGTCTACCCCTGAGTCTCCTGATTATCTTCAGCGCTAAAAATTGTGCATTGATCTGTGAAAATTACAACATTTCTATTATTTCTTTCTTTCAAAATGTCCAAGGTTTGATTAAATTGTTCATCCAATCAACAATATTGTACGATGACCCGATGATACAATTGACCAATCGTAACTTAACCGTATTATGTGGTTGATGATAAGGCGGTGGATGATAAGGCGGTGGATTGGCAGTATCGGGAGAGGGTCGGACGCCATGCTTTCCAGCATAGTTACGTCCCTTTACGATCTGAGTTCAAATCCCGCCGAGGTTAACTTTGCCTTTCATCCTTACAGGGTCAATAAAATAAAGTACCAGTAATGTATTGGGTATTTGCTGGCCTTGTGCCTAAAGTAGAAACAATTATATTGGTGAAAGGGCGGTGGATTGGCAGTATCGGTAGAGAGCCGGACGCCATGCTTTCCAGCATAGTTACGTCCCTTTACGATCTGAGTTCAAATCCCGCCGAGGTTGACTTTGCCTTTCATCCTTACGGGGTCGATAAAATAAAGTACCAGTAATGCACTGGGTAATTGCTGGCCTTGTGCCTAAAGTAGAAACAACTATGTGGTTGATGATAAATATGTTGATGTCTGCAGAAAATTACACTTCTGCGAAAGCTTTAGAACAGGGGTGTGCAACATATTCTATTGGCGGGCCACTTTTGAACATTGGAACAACTTGAAGATAGTATTAAATAAAGATATATATATGTGTGTGTGAAAATGTTAATATTTGTATTTGTGTATTGTGTATTTTGTATCGATAGAGGTCACCAGGGAAGCAGTTAAAGGCAATGTTGTGGTAAATAGCATCATAAGACTTTATAATGTCTATACATATAATTTATTTACAAACCAATTACAAATGTTTAGCTGGTATGCCAAAACAAATTAAGAGTTTAAGAAGGTACGGTCAACTGGTTGGGGCGTTAGCCAGGTCCGTAGTGATGTTTTGCCGTTACATATTGTTTATGCTTGAGAAACAAAATCAAGAGGCTGTTACCTTAGCGATGTCGAGCTGCAAAGAGAGAGTTTATCGAAAAGAAGCGGGAATTTCTCCCTTTGGGCGGAAGTTGAGATACATTTTCCTACGTTGCTAGCAATTGGCTTAGCTCAGCCAAATAATGTACAGAAAGGGTATTAATGCGCCAAAGGAAGGTAGCTCGTTACAAACTCTTCGGGCCAGTTACTGTCAAAAATATGTAATCTAATAAAAAAAAAAAAAAAAACAGTGAATTGAGTCATAAATACATTGTGAATACATTTTTAAACAATAAAGCAAATAAAATATAATTTAGTTTTATTAATGAGAGACTTGGTATTTGATGGTTTTGCACAATTTATCAATGTCTGGTTACGAAAAATATTATAAATAAGCCTACAAGGTAAAAATTCGTGGGCCACACTGTCTGGTCTGGCGGTCCGGATTGTGGCCCACGGGTCACTTGTTGCATGCCCCTGTTTTAGAATGTTCAAAGAATTTTTGGTGTAATGCATGTTGCTCTTTCGACGAAAACATTCTTTATTATATTCCATATTGGCAAGGAGAAACGATTTGTGGAAACCGATACAATTAGGGTATATTTCGTGGTGTCGTGTCGTGTGGGAACAACCTAAAATTATCATAGAGTGATTGGGTATACACTCCTGATCAAGAATTTCAATGTCCCCAAGTATATATTGACACGATGTTAACACTTCTCACAATTTTCATGATTTTATAAAGAGACACGTGTCATTTTCTTTTTGAGTTCATTCAACAACCAATTTTAAGTACCGTATTTCCCGGCGCCGAAGACGCTTCGTGCTCGAGAACGCACCCTAATTTTGATAACCAAAAATTTGAAAAAAAAAATAAACAACTTTCGGCCTCCAAGATGCATGGTAGATTTCTTAGACTTATTTTAGGGAAAAAGTAGCGTCTTCGACGCCGGGAAATACGATATGTACACATTGTATCACCCTTATTCTGCCTTGGATTTATGATTAGGACACTCGTGTTTGTGGGAGACTCAGTCACTTACACATTCATTTAATGAGTCGGAAGTTCAGTTGATCAAACATTGAATACTCATTGTCGAAACCAACGCAACATCCATCAATTATATAAATGTAAAATCAGACCTGCCAACCTCTAAAAACCCAAACGGAGAGTACCATGAAAAAGGGGGCCCCAAAATGAGGAGATTTTACATAATGAAAGCTATGCCCATTTTCACAAAAACGAGGAGACGGGGAGAAATGAGCCAAAACGGGGAGATGACCCCCGTCGGACGGGGAGAGTTGACAGGTCTGTTTGATGTATCATTATAATAATGCACAAAATGTTCAAAGAATGCGTACACATGTGCCTCTGTGTTTATATACGTGTATGTATATATATATATCATTTTTTAATTTGTTTTGTAAGATTTCTTATTTGAAAACGTGTGTTGAAACAGATATTGTTATAATTTGGGAGGGTCATGCTGCCAATAAAAACACGCACTTGTTGGTTTTCACTTCAATTATAAATTTCAGGTTGGTTGGTTGGTTGATTGCTTTCATAACCGCGTGGTTGTTTATATATTGTCAAAGCTCTTTCGTCACACTTTCTGTGACCTCCTCAGTGACTAGGTTTATTTTGTGTCTCTCCTTTGTTCTGTCCTACATCATATATATATATATATATATATATATATATATATATATATATATATATATATATATATATATATATATATATATATAGGAAAAGAATCAAGACCACGACGGCTGAGCTCCGGTCGTTTCGACAGCTAGATCCGTTCGAATCTAGCTGTCGAAACGACCAGAGCTCAGCCGTCGTGGTCCTGACTCTTTTACTATTACCCACTCACTACCCTAGGTATTGAGTACTCTGGTGCGTTATGGTCCACACCCAGTGAGAGAATATGCTCCGAAATCATTAGACATGTCCGTCGAACCTGCGGGTCCAGAATCAGACAGATCCACACAATGATCGCGTCTCGAGCTGTCCACCCGGGAAACAATTGTAACACACAATAAATTGAGTTCAGATGCATCACTGATTTTTCGTTTTCTATTCTATCATACTCTGCTCTGTAAGAGCATGGAGTGCTCAACGGGCATACCGCCTATGGAAGCATCTTAGCTACCATCAGACACACACACATATATATATATATATATATATTAGAAAGTGAGGTTTTTTTTTTACAAAATGAGTGAAAGTATAAAGAAAAAGAGATGAAATCGAAAATGCAACTGGAGTCTTATTTTTTTTTTAAATATATATATTTATTTGGTTCCTTTACCGGTTTCGCAGTTCTTCTGCTTTTCAAAAGGTGAGTTGAGATGGAGGGTCTGTGGTTTTTCTCACATATATATATATATATATATATATATACTGTATATATATATATATACTGTATATATATATATATATATATATATATATATATATATATATATATATATATATATAATCAATAATAAGTTTTTGATTAGATACAATAGATCGTTGTTTCAGAAGTGTTGGGGAATAGAATGTTACTATAGTGATGCCTCTCTCATCAGTATGAAGAATCAAAACAACTAATTGGGATTCGACATGTCGAAGCTTAGTAATTACCCTACGGTGCTAATAGCATATACACATATGTAATATTTTGTTTGATTTTGTTGTTTTCCTATCCAGGTTGCGACAGCGGTTTTGGTCACAGTTTGGCCCAACGACTACATGATCAGGGATATATGGTTTATGCCTGCTGCTTGTTTGCCCAACAAGATGGAGCTAACCAACTTCGTGATATGAAATCAGATCGCATGAAAGTTGTTCAACTTGATGTTACGTGCGATGAACAGGTAGAGAAAGCGCTGGAATACGTCAAATCAACGATAGGTGACAAAGGTAAATATTAATCTTGTGTTATGTTGTTTCTTGTGTGGGGTGGGGGTTCAAATTTATTTATCAGTTATTATTATTAGTTTTATGGGCGGTGGATTGGCAGTATTGGTAGAGGGTCGGATGCTATGCTTTGCAGCATAGAGTTACGCCCCTTTATGATCTGCGTTCAAATCCCGCCGATATTTACTTTGCCTTTCATCCTTACGGGGTCAATAAAATAAGATAATTGCTGGCCTTGTGCCAAAAGTAGAAACAATTATTAGTTTTAACGCCAGAAAATTTGCCCGATGCTCTATCGATTCTGCCAAACTGCTGCCTCTTAAATTAATATTGTTAATAATGGTTTCTGATTTAGGAACAAAGCCAGCAATTTTGAGGGAAAGGGAAAAAGTCGATTAAATCGATCCCAGTACATTACTGGTACTTTAATTTATCGACCCCGTAAGGATGAAAGGCAAAGTTTACCTCGACGGGATTTGAATTCATAACGTAAAGCTCATGGATGTTATCAAACCATCTTGCTCGGGGTCTACCCCTGAGTCTCCTGATTATCTTCAGTGCTAAAAATTGTACATTGATCTGTGAAAAGTAAAACATTTCTATGAAGAATCGAAACAACTAATCATGATTCGCCATGGTGTACGATGCTCTACCGACACTGCCAATCGGCCGATAATGATAAATAATAATTTCTCATTTGTTCGTTTTCAGAATTATGGGCGTTGATCAACAATGCTGGAATCGCATCATTTGGGGAGATAGAATGGACAAGTGTTCCTTTGTTCAAGAAAATCATGGATGTCAACGTGATTGGGGTTGTAAGAGTAACAAAGGCCTTCCTGCCCTTTTTACGAAATACCAAAGGCCGCGTAGTAAATGTGGCAAGTTTAGCAGGTACATGTCATTTGAGTTCTCTCCTTTTTTTTACATTGAATTCATTTGCTTTATATTTCAGAATTTGCTAATCTCTTTCTTTGTGTGATTCTGTCTCGAGTATCTCACACCTGATTTATATGCATGCAACTATATGAATATATGGGTGCGGGGAAATTAAGACATGTATATCCCCCCCCCCACACACACACACACAAACTCTACTCTGTAGATGTATGCATACATAAAAACACATGCATATATTATGATCACACACTTATATGTATGTATGGTTGTATGCATATATATATATATATATATAAACAATGAGTTATATGGTTTGTAGATTATTCAACAAAATTAATTTTACAACAGATTAGAAGCACTCTACAGCTTTATCTGGAGTATCATTAATATTAACACTATTAATAAATGAAGAATATCTTTACAAAACCATAATTATTTTATTATACGCATTTCAAGGGTACTAACATTTTAGTACGCTTTCGTCAGATAAAATATAACATTTGGTGGTAAGTTAGTGACATAGCTTCATGTGATCTTAATGGTACAAGCCCAAACACCAAATATTATATTTTATCTGACGAAAGTGTACTAAAATGTTAGTACCCTTGAAACACGTATAATAAAATAATTATGGTTTTGTAAAGATATTCTCCATTTATTAATATTGTTAATATATATATACACGTGTATGTGTTTGTATATATATATATATGTGTGTGTGTGTGTTTGTATATATATATATGTATATATATATATATATATATATATATATATATATATATATATATATATATATATATATATATATATATTTCGTTTCTGAATTTGTTTAGCAAGATTCTTTATCTAAAATCGTGTGTTGAAACCGATATTGTTATACTTTGGGAGGGTCATGTTGCCAATAAGAAACACACGCACCAGTTGCTTTCACTTCAATTTATTATATATTTATAAATTTACAAATTTATAAATTTCTGGTTGGTTGGTTGGTTCCACAACCAGATAGTTGTTTATATATAGTCATAGTTCTTTCGTCACACACTCTGTGACCTCTTCAGTGACTGGGGATTCCTTTCTTTGTTTCTGTGCCTCTCCTTTGTTCTGTCCTACGCCATTTTGTTTCTCTGTGTGTCATTATATATATATATATATATATATATATATATATATATATATATATATATATATATGTATGTATATATATATATATACAGAGTGAGAGAGACATACAGACAGAAACATGTACGCATGCACTCACACATACATACACACTATATATATATATATATATATATATATGCAGAGGTTATATTTAATTTGTTGGGATTCAACAAGCTTTAAAAAAATGTTATAACTGATATAAAGCACTCAACAAGTTAGTGGAGTAAATATACAATATATTAATAAATGGAAACTATATTTATAAAACCATAATTATTTTATTATATATATTTCAAGGGCAACCAAGGTATATTATGGTGCGCTTTCACAGATAAAATACAGATTTGTTTTATAAATAAATATTGACATACCCGGAAAAAAAGACAATCTGATGAAAGCGCACCATAAGCGCACCACCGGAGGGTGGTTTTTCTGATAGTTATCCTAAAAACGCTCGTCCATCGCAATATGGTTTAAACAAATGATAAATGTTCTCAATGAGACTATTATTTATTCGTTTGAAATTGCCGTTTACTTAGTCGCTACTTACAAATCTGTGACTTATGCAACACTTCCTGTGGCAGAAAAAACTTTTGCCACTTAAATGTCTGCATTTGACGAGAAACTATATATAGCTTGGAAAGGAATCAACGGCTTTAAAAAATCTGTAAAGAAACGTATGCTGACTATGGACATCCATATAAATATCAAATCCCAGTTGTTAAATCCTCGACATAAAATGATCTATAACAACAGTAAACAGTATTATTTAAACATTAAATGAAAGAAATGTAAGTTAATAATTGATATTCAAATATATTCGTAGGTTTATATAAACAACAATACATACAGAAAACGTATTTATCAAAATAATTACAACTAATATAACATGCATTATTAGCAAATAAATTGCTTACAAAATAAAGTATGTGAACCAAATATATAAAACTAAAATTGATGTAGATTATAAATCACTTCTAGCCATAAATCAACACCAACATATTCAAAATGTGATTTAATTGAACGAGCTATTCATTAGTTTTAAAACCATAAACTTTAGTGTTTGAAAAGAAACTCAAAGTGATAAATGTCGGCCCCCTACTTTTGTTACTGAGTTAATCAAAGGATTACGACAACTCCTGTAAATGTTTTTTGAAGCCTCTTTGACTGGTGTAAGAAAAGGATGAAGTTAATCTCAGACCGGAGGCCTGGCCTGGATGCTTACAGAAAGGGGATTACATTAAATACATCCAAGAATCAGATGTATACAACTCTGGATCAGCAACAGTCCCTCTGACAGGTTGACACACGTTTCCATCTACTAAATTTCCCTTCCAATGCTTTGGTTAACTGAGACAATTGTGGAAGATACTTTACCAAATTGCTGTGAATTGGGAGCCAACCCCAAACCACATAGTTGCAAATTCAATTGCAAAATATACATAACCTGTCAACTTCATGTATTTAATTATCATATTGTATATATGTGCTTCGTAGCATAGAGTTACGGCCCTTTACATTCTGGGTTAAAATCCAGCCGAGGTTAGTTTTGCTTTAAAACCTTACGGGGTCGATAAAATGAAGTACCAGTAATGCACTGGGGTCGATTTAATCGACTTTCCCCTCCCCTAAAATTGTTGGCCTTGTTCCCAAATCAGAAATCATTATAGGTGGATTGGCAGTATCGGTAGAGGGTCGGACGCCATGCTTTCCGGCATAGTTACGTCCCTTTACGGTCTGAGTTCAAATCTCGTCGAGGTTGACTTTGCCTTTCATCCTTACGGGGTCGATAAAATAAAGTACCAGTAATACACTGGGTAATTGCTGGCCTTGTGCCTAAAGTAGAAACAATGATATTGTATACTAGCTGAGGTACCCAGCGTTGCTAGGGTTTAAGTAATACAGTTGTTTGTGCAGAAATAACACTTGATGAAGCTGTCGGTTGAATTAAGTCTTATAGGAAAACACGGTCATCGTCGGGTATGTCCATACCACGGCCAACTGGTTAATGCGACCCGCAGAGGCCTTCTATCCGTCCTGTAAGATGTTCCATTCTGTTAAATATACGCATGTTAGCAGCAAAGATGACACAGTCTAGGGTTGGTAGGTAATAGTTAAACATCCTTACGGCCCGCGCGTCAACTGTGGCCCTTTTGAAGATTTCTATTCGATTCGTAAAGGGTTCCGCCCGGTGTACATTTTTGGAAAATACCCCCGCATGACCCAACCAGAGCCCATAAATCACATTTGTCTGAATAAAACTCGACCCGTGGAGGGCAAATTCAATTGTTATCCATCCATTGTTGTACAGCCCTCTGTCCCGCTGGAGAAGATCATCCACTGCACATAAGTGGTATATCTATGATGTTTGAAAAAAGCATTTGCGACATTCGATATTTGCGGTGTTTTCGCTTTATTAAGGTGCCCTGGGGAAACTTTTGACACCTTATTGATACATAAATAATGCACTTGTACAGTTTAAAGCAAATTGGTTGCTCATATCAGAAGAAACAAACCAAATGGAAAATAGGTTTGTGCGGCCTTTTGCCTTCCGCGAGTTGTCTGGGATAATTATCTTAGCCTAAAGCCATCCTTAGCACATACTTTATCTGTGTTTCAATTATGAAGGAAATCGGTTGAGAACTTTAAAAGTTATGGCAGAAAATAACATTCAAATGAGCATTTGCATGCAAATGTCGTATTGATTTATAAAAAAATTGATGCAGACTGGAAATCATCGATTTTTTTTAACTTCAAAGTACGTAAGAAATCAAATGGGCATGAGAGTCACACGCGTGTCAAGTTTCAAGATCGGTTTGATAGCTTTTGAGTTATAGGTTCACAAACAAATCCACAAACAAACAAACAAACATAAATTGCCATTTATGTATAGAGATAGGAAGGGCGGTGGATTGCCAGTATCGGTAGAGGATCGGATGCCATCCTTTGCAGCATAGAGTTACGGTCCTTTACGGTCTGAGTTCAAATCCCGCCGAGGTTAACTTTGCCTTTCATCCTTACGGGGTCGATAAAATTAAGTACCAGTAATGCACTGGGGTCGATTTAATCGACTTCCCCCCGCCCCCCAAATAATAATTTCTGGCCTTGTGCCTAAATAAGAAACCATTATATTGTATATAGGAATATCCCAACACAGCACTATTGCAACATGTATCAAAATAACATACGGCGCATGTTAGAACCTTTCTGAAAGTCAATTAATCCATTAAAAAAAAAGCAATACTAATTATCTAAATATCATCCGAAATTCAATATGCAACTAACTCAACCTGACAAAGGTCACATAATTTATAAATCTGGATTCAACAGGCGACAGGCATGAGATACAAATCAACACTTTCCTGTTTCTCTCTCTTATAAAAGAAAATGACGATACCAACCAGACGGCCAACCAGACACTTTAACAAAACATCGTCCATTTTGAAGGACATGAAGGCATATAATTGTCAATGATATATGGACTTCTGAAACTGATAATTCTAAGTAAAAGAAAACAAAACCATTATTAAGATTTCTAAAAATAAATGATAATAAATTTAAAGGAAACCAGAACATAGTCGTATATTTTTAATCGGATGAGCTTGAAAGGAAAGCTGTTACCAACACACACTTTGTGTCATAAACCTTCTTAGAAAACCAATTTAAATTATCTAAATGATTTAATGTTATTTAATACTCTAAATACTTAGTCTCGAAGATTTGAGTTTCCCTGGAAACAGCACGGTTTTAATTAGGGATAGATGGTGGTGGAGATGTGAATAAATAGGAACTGGAAAGTAATATTTTGTTGGAAACTCGAGATAATATTACGAAGCATCAATATTATGAGTCAGATTCGTACTAGATTGCAATCGTTTGTGTTTTTGTTAAGTCCAAACAACACGATGATCATGACAATTGGACATTTTGCCTGGTACTGGAATTACTGTGTAACGAGAGTTACACGAGATCGAGGTGAATTCTCTGTAGAAGCTTGCCAGCAATCTGGTTTCGAAATCCAAGTATTTTAATTTCATTTTGCTTACGTCGATAATGTTTTTTGAGAAAAGCCAACACATTCATTATAAATTCGCGATATAGTTTTCTATAGCAAGTGTTTGTTCTCAACTCGGTAGCAATGTTTTAACTCCAGTGGTATGTAAATGGCTTCCACTTTAGGGATAGGGACAGACGTGAAATAGCAAGCCTGATTTTAATCCCCCGTTTCTGTATTTAAGCAAGCAATACTATTTTTATAAACTAAATCATTGTACCACTTTTGTATTACATTCATATTAATTATAATTAGCGACTATAAATTGTTTCAATAATTATTGAAACAATTTATAGTCGCTTCGGCCAAAAACCGGGGTACTGCGGCCCGCAATGCAGAGGAAAGGAAGACAAACAAATACCGGGGATTGTCCAGCCGCTTCGCCTTCTCACCGGTCGCCGTCGAAACCTCAGTCATACCTGGACCCCGTACTGTCGAGCTTCTCGGCAAGATCGGAACGTCAGCAGCCCGTCAGAGGAAGGAGCCCATCGAGGTGAGGTGGCTAATGTCCACGGGGCGCAGTCCCAACACTGCCACGCCCTAACCCTAGAGCCCATCACTATCCCCCCTTCCCCCTCCCCATTCTTCTGTGACCCCTAGATCGCTCACGTTTCTCTTCCTTTTCCATTTTCATAACCATAAAAGACACTTGAATTTTTTACATTTATGAGTTTATGTTAAATTAACCATTACAGATTAGTGACCGTCGTTTTCTGTTAAACTAGTATTTTCTGTTGAGTCAGGAGTTATCATCAAATCCATTACAAACTAATTATTAGATTTGTTAATTAAGGAGCACTCTCACTGCCACCATATTCGGCAGTAATTAAACAATGGCATCAATTTCTAGTGGGAAGTAGTCAAGGTCATTTAAGATATAAATGTGGTGGTCATGGACAGGGACGGTGGAAGTGAGAGGGTACCAGGGCGCCCCCTCCCAATAATTATATTTTTCTCCCCAAACTACCAAAACACAAATCTATTTGTATATGCGCTATTTATGTACATGTTATGTTTATCGCATATCAAAGATTTTTTTTATATCTTGGTTGATATTTGATAACAGTGTAATATACAGGGTGTCCAGAAAGTCAGTAGACAATTTTATATATATATTTATATAAAATTGTCTACTGACTTTTGGGACACCCTTTATTATGTGAACCTTCATAGTAAATTTGTTTGTCATGACATAACTTTTCTCCACATATCACTATTTGCCAATTGCTAGTGTGTGTATTCAGAGACAGACTTCGTAGGTCATTTTGCTATAATCCCTTTATAATTATTGAAAACTGTAAATGTAATATGACCTGCTTGGACTGAAATTGCATTTTCTGACCATTTCAGAGTGCAAAGAGATAAACTAATTACTACAACTAAATTGACCAAATTTCACCCCCACCCAATTCTGAAATGCTTCCACCACCCCTGAATGTTCTGTGAATATTGAATCTTTGTAAATAGTGTTCATCATTGTTCATTCTAGTATTTATCAATTTCTTTTTTTACACTATACTTTTTGCTATATAGGTCGCTATACAATTCCAGCATTTTCTGCATATTCCATGTCAAAAGTAGCTTGCATTGCATTTTCTGATGGACTCAGGCAAGAGATGAGCAAATTTGGAATCAAAGTCATAACTGTTGAACCAGGGCTCTACAAGTAAATATGCACATATTTCATTTAGTCTGCTTCTCTCTCTTTCCCTCCCTCTCTCTTTCCCTCTCTCTCTCTTTCTCACACTCACTCACACACACACTTTTCCTTCTCTCTAATATATCTTCTTCACACATGTAGTAATGATACTTCTATACCAATACTATGCCTTTCTGCCCTACTTGGTTTACTACAGGAGTAACTAGTTCGTGCCCTATTCTGATGCTTAATTTAATCACCTTAGCAATAATACCTTCCCTATCTTCATTTCTTTAATATCCTTATCTACCATACTGCTGTCCCCTTTGAGGACTGGTCTCACAGTTGAGTCTATTTGGGAGTAGATCTTCACTTCCCCAACCTTTTACAGTAACCTGTCCATTCAACAACTTTTTACAGTAACCCGTCCATGCTTCCTTCTTTTCAGCACCAGTAAGAATGAGCTACTGTCGTTTCGTACACATCCTGGTTCTCCCTTGACATCCTGGTTCTCCATGGTACACTTTCTTGCAATTTGGAACACGTCACTCATCTGACCCTTATGCTTTAAAACATTGGCAAACCTTTTACTTTCTACCTATGCTCTTGCTGATGCCATGTGTCTCTCTTCTTCTCCTCTAGTATTATTCCCTGCTACCCTCATCCTTCAGAATTCCAAACCTTGTCTCTTAGCTGTTATGGCTCTATCTGTAGCACTGTTCCACTAACTGTTAGCCTTCCCCATACACAGATCTCGTATGTGGCCTTCAGTAAGTTGACTTACATAAGTTCTCAGTTGCCTTCTATGTTACACGTTTTTACGTCTCCCTCCTTGTCAAATGCTTCCTCTAATATGTCTCTAAACCTCTTGCTGTTTGAAGGCTCTTTAAGTTTCCATATTTTTCTTCTCCAGACTGTCGTAGGTTTCTGTGTGCACCTAGTTTGTACTTTTAAAGTCATTAGTCATTAACATATGTTGGGAGGTACATTCTTTCCCAGGGAAACTGCCTATCATGTTTTCTAGAATGAATAAAGTCAATCTGGCTTATGTGTTTGTCTGATTGGTAAGTCATAAAATGGCTGGCTCGTTTCAGAAGGTTGTGTTACAGATTCTCAAGTAATTTGTATAGTAAAACTCTAGGAACCTTGATTCTTCTTCATTTCTCACCCCAAGTCCATACCCTCCGTCCATACCAAGGAATTGATCTTGGTGTCATCCAACATGGCTATTAAAGTCACCAAACAATATAATGATATTAGTGTCACTCATCATTAAAGTAGCTCTTTAGTTCATCTGCAAAACCAGCTTGTGGTGCATATACAGCAGAAACCATAGCAAATGTATTATCCCGGACTAGAGGAGATGGGCTCCACCAGTTTTTTAAAACAAAATGCCCAAGAAATACTGTATATCATTACAGCTCACTTACAACTCTATCAGGCGTTATGGGTCCATACATACGTTCAAGCAAAGCTTAATTATCCCATAACAAACTCTGACTACCTTGATTACTTTACCTACTCATGTCTCAATCAGTAGTCTGCCTACACAACGTATGCTACCATTTGTATCTACCCAGAACTTGTACCTCTGTTCTATACCCACAAAGGATCTAGCTGAAGAACTTTTCCATTTTACTTCTTGCACACAGCACATATCCACACATCTTCATTTAGATGTCTCTAGAATTTCTCCAAATTAGCCCTGCATTGTACCAACATTGATTGTTGCAGCTGTGAAATTTAGGACCTGAAGCGGAGAAGAGGGCTGGGCTGTACTTGTAAGGGTTTCTGAAGTTACATGGTTGCAAGTAGTGTAGCTTCTTGC
>OZ024755.1:30827094-30839594 GCA_964016885.1 Eledone cirrhosa
GCGGAGGTGGTGAGAACAGACCTCAGATCATTGAAGCTCACGGTGGAGATGACGAGGGACCGTGACGAGTGGAGAGATGCTGTGCTGAATAAGACCCGTCCCACCCTTGCAAGCAGGGAAAAGCGGACGTAAAATGATGATGATGATGTATATATGAATACTTGTAATACATATATCATAGATTGAGTTAGAAACTCAAAATAGTCTTTTACAATTAAATAGCTCAAAGAAGGGAATCTTTCCGAGCCATGTAATATAATTGAATATATGAGAGGGATGAACACCGATACAAGTATACATGTGTTCCAATTGCAAATGACCAAGTTAGCTAGGTTCAAAAATACTAATTTAAAACAATATGATTTGCCTGACTCGATTTAACATAATAAATCAATAAAAATAATAAACCTATATCGGGCAAATAGCCTATGATACCCGAACAGACATGAATCTGTTTCGCAAGAATTATTAAGTGAAAGCTGGAATTCCTGTGCTCTTCTGCGGGTATCCAGCCCTCCAGGTTTCATAGGCTATTTGCCCAATATAGGTTTGTTATATATGTATATATATATATATATATGAATCATAGTAAGGTAATTCGGCAATGTAACATCATGGGAGATGGGTCCAATAGGTACATGGCAGCACTTGTTTCATTGTAAAAAGCGATTTAGATCAAATAGTGTGCTACAATAAAGCTGGAGCCACTTGTGTTAGTTGTGTTACGTACAATTGGAATCTATTCCACATTCAGTTAGATATGTCCTACAAAATATTTAAGCGCATTACACCACTGAGCTGGATATTAATGTATATATCTACCTTTATATTATGAATGTATATATCATCATCATCATAATCATCATCATCATCATCACCATTTTATGTCTATTTTCCAGGCTTGCACAGGTTAAACAGGTTATTAGGTTCTGTTTTTTGACTGGTGGCATAACTGTGTCTCACTCATACATTCAATTCTGGTATAGTTTCTATGTATGGAAGCCCTTCTCAACACTAAGCAGTTTATGGCATGCAGCGGGTGTTTTTTATCATAGCAACAAGACTACCAATTTACAGAATGGGTTGGGTGCATTTTATCATGACACCAGCACTACCAATTTACAGTATGGGCTGAGTGTATTTTATTGTGGCACCAACACTACCACATTTCATCACTAGAGTGATTGTGCTTTTGGCCACAATGGGAATATGTGTGTGTATGTTTATATATATATATATATATATAGTGAAGGCGCGTAACTAAGTAGTTAGAGAATTGGATTCGCAATCGTGCGGTTGTGATTTTGATTCCCAGGCCGGGCGATGTGTTATGTCCTTGAGCAAGACACTTTATTTCATGTTGCTCCTTCTGCCTGGACTTGCGACCGACAGATAGTATTAGCAATTGGAAAGACCAATGGAAACATTGTTTCCTCAGTCCGATTTGACAAGCTCCACCCCACTCGTTAAGTGAATGAGGTCTGGGATCTTGTCAATCGACTGTCAATATATATATATATATATATATATATATATATATATATATATATATATAGTTATCTAATAAACAACATAAGATAATTATTTCATTTATCTGCCTTCAGCCATCAGAATGTACCTTTCCTACGGAAATACTTCATTTATATATATACTTATATATACAAATAATCAGTGCTAAAAGTGTATATATGTCCAACCTGTGCAAGCCTAGAAATCAGCTGTAAAATAATGATGATACACACACACACAAATATATGTGTGTATGTTTTATGTATGTGTTTTGTATGTATGTGGGTGTGTGTTTGTGTAGGTAGATATGTTATAATTTTTAAGAATAATTTGTAATTGTCAGCGACAGAATAAATATATAAGCATACATATCTGTACATATATAGTAAGAAGGTATGTACCTATGTATGTATGTATGTACAAAAAGGTGGGCATATATGTATAAAGTAGTAGAGAGGTTTAGTTTAAATGTTATTAAAACCATGTTATCAGATTTAGTCTTTTGTCTAATCTCTTACTTTTTGTTGAAAATAATAAATATTTTGGAGTACCTATTGCCTTGGCTTATTTTTATAAGTTTTCATTTTTATTTTTCATTATTCTCTCTCACTTCTTTCTTTCTTTCTCTCTATATACATTCATACACACATTCTCATGGAGTTCAATTCTCAGACCGGGTGATGTGTTGTTTCCTTGAGCAAGACACTTTATTTCACATTGCTCCAGTTTACTCAGCTGTAGAAATGAGATGATAGGGACTGGGGTCCATATCATTCCACTGCAAAGTGGTCGTGGAGGTGCCACGGCAAAAAAAGCACCCAGCACTCACTGTAAATGAGGTTGGTGTTAGGAAGGGCATCCAGCTGTAGAAATCATGCCAGAATCAGTTCCCGTCACACCCTTGCAAGCAGAGAAAAGGCGGACGTAAAATGAAATGATGAAATGATACACAATCACATGTGTATGAGTATGTGTGTGTGTGTATGTGTATATATATACACACACACACATACATATACCAGGATTTGTAGTTAAATAGAACCTGCATTGCCAGTATTGGTAGAGGGTCGGACGCCATGCTTTGAAGCATAGAGTTACGGCCCTTTAAGATCTGAGTTCAAATGCCACCGAGGTTAACTTTGCCTTTCATCCCTACGGGGTCGATAAAATAAAGTACCAGTCACGGACTGGAGTCGATTTAATCAACATTCCCATCCCCAAAAATTGCTGGTCTTGTGCCTATATAAGAAACCATTAATTTTCTAGCGACAATGATGCTGAAAAGTCATATATTCATTCCTAGAATGTAAGTGCAAGCAGATAAACATTTCAAATTATATAATATATAAAATATAACGCACAAATTCTGTCCGAATGATGAATTGCTTCAATGACATTATGGCTATCAATTTCTTTATAATATTGTTTCTACTTTAGGCACAAGGCCAGCAATACCCAGTGCATTACTGGTACTTTATTTTATCGACCCCGTAAGGATGAAAGGCAAAGTCAACCTCGGCGGGATTTGAACTCAGATCGTAAAGGGACGTAACTATGCTGGAAAGCATGGCGTCCGACCCTCTACCGATACTGCCAATCCACCGCAGTATCGGTATCCAATTTCTTTATAATATTAATTGACCTGTAGATTAGAATTAACAAATATATGTTCTATCACCATTCTCATCTCTCATAACTGTCGTATATCAAGGAGACTAATTATGTTGTGTTGTAATTTTTTTGTTGTTGTATTTTTTTTTTTTTTCTTTTTAGGCATGTGCTCCACAACTACCTGGAGCCTAATTTTTTAAAAATTTACTATCTTGAAATCCGACTCTGACAATCATCTAAATAATTTCAAACAGCTGTCTGGTCTATCTAGGCCTTCACTCAGAGATTTGCCTCTGTTCACTGAATTTAAGCTTCCAATCTCAGCAACATATCTTAATATATGTTGTCATACAAATACACACACACACACACACGTGTGTATGTGTGTATGTATTTGTATGAGTGCGTGTGTGTCTGCATACGTGAGTAACTAACTAACTAACTATATATCATCATCATCCTCATCATCATCATCATCATCGATTAACGTCTATCTTCTACGCTAGCATGGGTTAGACGGATCCCATTTAGAGGCAAGTTGGGTCGGGTGACCGTGTCTCGCTCATATAGGGGTGTTTCTGGCTGGTGTTCTATGGCTGGATGCCCTTCCTAACGCCAATATATATGTATATATATATATATATATATATATATATATATATATATATATATATATATATATATATGTATGTATATATATGTATGTATATATATATATGTATGTATATATATATATGTATGTATATATATATATGTATATATATATGTATATATATATATATATATATATGTATATATATATGTATGTATATATATATGTATATATATATGTATGTATATATATATGTATATATATATATATATATATATATATATATATATATATGTATATATATATATATATATATATATATATATATATATATGTATATATATATATATATAGAGAGAGAGAGAGAGAGAGAGAGAGAGAGAGAGAAATATACACGGGTGTGTATGATTGTGTATAGAAGATTATATTAATAAGAGGAATTCCAACTTTGTCTGATTTACTCGTTTTATTTACAATCCTTTAAAATTTATAATGGTATTATAATGAAATAGTATGATAGACATGCTCAACCAACCGTGACGCCTAAACCAATCAGCTTTAGTAATTCAGTGAAACTACACACCGATTGGTCGAAATACAGTTTGCAAGATTTAGCATTCTGGAGCCACTTTTCACTGTATATAAGGTACAAAATTTACCCATCTCATTACAGTCGAAAATTGCAAACTTGACTGTCACCACACATTATGAACCTGAAGATTGCGAAAGCATGAAAGTACTTGTTCAATTAACACTTAACATTTAATATTCTATCATACTATTTCATTATAATACCATTATAAATTTTAAAGGATTGTAAATAAAACGAGTAAATCAGACAAAGTTGGAATTCCTCTTATTAATATATATATATATATATATATATATATATATACATATACATATATATATATATACTTATATCTATATGTGTGTGTGTGTGTGTGTGTGTGTGTGTGTGTGCACGCTGTGAAGTTTCTGTTACGTAACTGGAAGGACCCAGAATAATCAGAGAATTAACCCGGGCTGAACAAACTCAAACGAAAGTTGTCTTCCCTTCAATAGTCTAATTTGAGTTGTCTAACTTGTCATCAAACTACCGACATCTACCACACAGAATCCAGTCAGCTCATATATTCTTCTGTCCTCATCGCAGTCATACACGGGTTGAAAATCCTTCCGGTGAAATGCACGTCCTCTAGTATTGTTTTGCTAATTTGTTGTGGAACTAACTCTATACCGAACTCGTTCTTTGGACTGAGTGCTCTACCAACTAGTACGGATATAACTTCCCGGCTTTTCACCACTATATATATATATATATATATATATACTAGACCACCCGTGACCTGTTGGGTCACGTTCGCTTAAAAATACTTTTTGAAAATCATATTCACTTAAAAATAATTTTTAAATAATTAAAATATTTACACATATATAATGTAAAATGAAATTTTCAATCTACTCTCTCACAACCACTATCTCTTTCTCTCTATCCTTCTCTAATTATGTTTATGAAGGTACCAGGAAAGCCCCCGTGCTCCCTTTAAGCCAAATATTTAATTACGGAGATTGCACATTTCCACCGGTTGTCCGGACTAGCATTTTATATGCATGGAAATTCAACAGACGGAAAAAGTCAGCTTCATAAAAACCACATAAAAAAATAATGGCTTCTTATTTAGACGCAAGACCTAGAATTTCGTGGTGAAGGGGAAAGCCAATTATATCCACGCTAGTATTTAACTGATACTTTATTTTCTCAACTCCGGAAGAGTGAAAAACAAAGTTGACCTTGGTGAGATTTGAACTAAGAACACAGGAAGTGGTCATTAAATGCTGAAGAGCATTTTGTTCCAAAAAACAGAAAGTTACCTAAAAGATGTTTCTGCAAATATTTAGCTTGCCGAACGTTAGTTCCGCAATATACAGCAATTGTTGATTTCATGAGTGGATAATTGACGAGGAATGGGTAAAGAAACAAAGCTGTCTCCCTGAGAAATAACTGCTTAAGACAGATATATATAGAAATATACGTTTGGAGTCCTCTGTCGAGGGAATGTAGAAAAGTTAGACGATCAAATACAAGCAATGCATACATACATCGATTCATGTAAACATACATATATACATACATATATACACAAACACATACATACACACACACACATACACACATACATATATATATATATAGTAATAATAATAAATTTGAAGACTAAAATCCAAAGAGGGTCGATAAGGATAAATATATATCAAATATATAAGAACCGTAGAGCAAATATTTATAGAGCAAATATATATATATATAGGAAAAGAGTCAGGACCCCGACGGCTGAGCTCCGGCTGTTTCGACAGCTAGATCCGAACGTTCGGATCTAGCTGTCGAAACAGCCGGAGCTCAGCCGTCGGGGTCCTGACTCTTTTCATATATATCTTAAACGATCGACTTTCGTCAAATCGGACCGAGGGAACAATGTTTCCGTTGGTCTTTCCAATTGCTAATACTATCTATCGGTCGCAACTCCAGGTAGAAGGAGCAACGTGAAATAAAGTGTCTTGCTCAAGGACATAACGCATCGCCTGGTCCAGGAATCGAACTCACAACCTTACGATTGCGAATCCAATTCTCTAACCACTCAGCCACACGCCTTCATATATATATATATATATATATATATATATATATATATATATATGCGTGTGTGTATGTGTGTGTGTGTGTGTGTGTGTGTGTGTGTGTGTGTGTGTGTGTGTGTGTGTGTGTGTGTGTGTGTGTGTGTGTGTATGGAGAGGGAGAGGGAGAGAGAGATAAATATGTGTGTATATATATATACATATGTGTGTGTGTGCGTTTTGTGTGCGCGCGTATTTGTGTATATGTGTGAATGTGCGTGCGTGCTCCTATATGAATTTCAATGACATTTTAGGCTCTCTTTACTGTGACTCTTTAATTTGCTGGATGGTTTTCAAAGCTAAATGTTAGTAGAAGTATCCTCGAATTGAAGAGGAACGTAGTTCTTGAGAGAAACTATAGCACAATGTGTACAGTGTCGCTACTGTGACAGTCTTCACGAATGGGTTAAAGTAACCTATAATTATTAGTTCACAGTTTCGAGTGAAAAAAAGCGCTGTTGAAATAACAATAGAAGTCTTTCTACAATTTAATATGATGTTCGCGATCGTACCCTCGGCAGTGGGGACGTCTGGTGTCCTTGGCCCTAGGGCTACCTCCCTACTCACCACCATAGGCGCTGAGCTGGCCAGCCGCCGGTGTGAGCCGCGTGAGTTGGAATGCCTCTTCCAGCGCATCTCTTTTACCATCTTCCGGAGAAACACCTTCTCCATTCTGTTCGGCGAGGCTGTGGGGAGACCAACACGTGGGACCCCATTGCCCACCATACAAAGAGATGGGGAGGGCGAGAGAGATAGGAGCGATGACAGTTGGAGTTCGGCTCTTCCACGTTCGGACCATATTCTTGTGGTTGTGTTTATTTTCTATATAGAAAATTATTTATTTCCCACTTAAATTGGTTATATCAATTTCCTTGTCAGACTATTTTGTACTTATACTTAAGTGGACATTAAACTATTATTGGTACAGGGAAAAAATTCACTTAAATAACTGTTTAACTGTTTTTAAAAGTTAATATCATTTGTGGTAGAGCTGATTCAATTTTCCAGAGTGTGCATTCGAAAACAGCGATGAACTGGACTCCGCCTGGCGGTAAACGGAGGCGGGGTTGCCCAAGGATCACCTGGCGACGAACGTTCCGGAAGGACCAGATGGCAGCCAACATCACCTGGCACGGTCTCGAAAAAGTTGCCGCTGATCGCGACCGTTGGCGAGTACTTACTGCTCGATGCGCCGAACGGCGCGGAAGAATCTAAGACTAAGACTACTGGTCATCAGTCAGAGAATACTTCTTGAGAAACTTCTCTCCAGCTTTCCTAATGTTACTTGTCTCGTGAAGCTCGAAGCTTTCTTATTAGCATATACTGTCTAAAGTATAGTATATGATATCCAAATGCTTCATGCATTCATATTGAGGGTTTTGCCTCTTGTTTACCTTTTAGACAAAGTTGATCAGTATCACCAGTCATGTGAACATTTCTGTTGGTCCTTAATAATTTTACCCAGACCTCATCTTGTGTTCACTCCCCGAAACCACATTGCGGGCCGGTGGATCGGCAGTATCGGTAGAAAGTCGGACACCATGCTTTCCAGCATAGAATTACGTCCCTTTACGTTCTGAGTTCAAATCTCAGCGAGGTTAGCTTTACCTTTCATCCTTTTGGGGTCGATAAAATAATGTACCAGTAATACACTGGAATAATTGCTGGCCTTGTGCCAAAAGTAGAAACAATTAATTTATTGCATGTGAGGAGTTCTAGTGACCGTATTTTATCCAAGTGTTATATTCCCTAGATTAGCAAATTGTGTTAAAAGCAGTCATATGATATATTTTATGAGAGGCCAGCATTGAAACGACTTCTCCACTATACAGTGGTGGCCATAACTGGACTCTGAAAACTAAGGTTGCGCATACATGTTAAATGTATGTATTTTTAATTCATATATTCATATATATATATATATATATATATATATATATATATATATATATATATATATATATAGGAACGAGTAGGACCCCGACGGCTAATAGCCGTCGAAACGGCTTGAGCTCAGCCGTCGGGGTCCTACTCGTTCCTATTACCCACTCTACTACCCTAAGTATTGAGTACTTTGGTGCGTTATGGTCCACCTGGTTCCTTACCACATTTCCTTCGTTATATATATATATATATATATATATATATATATATATATATATATATATATATATATATATATATATATATATACGTAGGTCCCGGGTTGAGTCGGGGATAACCACAGTAAGTAAGGTACTCAATACATGGCAGAGTAAATTTTTTTTATTTTATAGGAGGAGCTTCTACAGGACTAGTACTGTTTCATTCAGATGAAATCTTCAGGAAGCTTTCTTCAAGAGCTTCCTGAAGATTTCATCTGAATGAAACAGTACTAGTCCTGTAGAAGCTCCTTCTATAAAATAAAAATATATATATATATATATATATATATATATGCAGAGGTTATATTTAATTTGTTGGGATTCAACAAGCTTAAACATTTTTATAACTGATATAAAGCACTCAACAGTTTAGTGGAGCAAATATACAATATATTAACAAATGGAAACTATATTTATAAAACCATAGGTAAAGGTATGTCTTTTAGAGAAGAAGAGATTACCTATGGTTTTATAAATATAGTTTCCATTTGTTAATATATTGTATATGTGTGTGTGTGTGTGTGTGTGTGCGTGTGTGTGTGCGTGCGTGTATATATATATGTATATATATATATATATATATATATGCTTGGTGATCAACGATCTGCCCAGTTCGTTTGTCTACCAGTATATCATGAAAACATTATACATCTTCTGAGGAGGACATGTTTTGCTTTATGTTATACTTGAAACTTTATCTTTCGTTTATTACTATATATATATCGAAACGTTTATTACTATATATATATCGAAATATATTACTATATATATATCGAAATATATTAATATATATATATCGAAATGTTTATTACTATATATATATCGAAACGGCTTGAGCTCATCCGTCGGGGTCCTACTCGTTCCTATTACCCACTCTACTACCCTAAGTATTGAGTACTTTGGTGCGTTTTGGTCCACCTGGTTCCTTACCACATTTCCTTCGTTATATATATATATATATATATATATATATATATATATATATATATATATATATATATATATATATATATATATATATATATATATATATATATGCGTGTGTTTGTGTGTACGTGTTTAACTGCAGAGGAAATATTTCTGCATTCAACTGTTGAGTAAGCTCTTAAATGTTTTCGTGTTTCATGAACAGAAGGAAATGACAGGAAATGAAAATTGATTCTAAATATATAATTTAACTTTTGAGAAATTCTTGAGGTAAATAAAAGTCAACAACAAGAATCAAGAACATACAAGAAAATTATAAGGAAACATTGAAATACAAGTAGAAAGAACGTAATTGTAGAAATATGTGTATAAAGTGCAGAGGTCATTGATGGTCAAACTGGACGCCATTACGTCTAATTCTAGAATAAAAATTTTTTATTTCTATTCAATTTTTTCCTCGTAAAGCATGAAATCATGTAAATCAATTGACCAACTTCACACATATATATATATATATCGTTTTCGGTGCGCCCGGCCGATTAACTCACTCGATATGCAAATTAGGTTGCTCAGCCGTTAATGTGCATAAGGAAAGTATATACTTTCAGACGTTCAATCATCTGGCAGGAAGGTATACAATGCTGACGATAGCTAATAAGCTTGAAACTAGTACATCGTTCCTTTGTCAGTGTTGAACAAAAGGGCAACGATGGTTGCTAAACACTGTACGGCTTAATTCGGGATGTTTGTTTACAAACACACCGAGCATTATAATACATGTTCGGTAAATTCATACGTACATATATATATGTGTGCATGTATGTATATATATATACATATTAAATGTTCGGTAAATCCATACGTACATATATATATGTGTGCATGTATGTATATATATACATACTACTGTACGTCTGTATACATATATGTATGTACGTATACATACTTATATATTATATATACACGTATATATACGCACACACATATATGTATATATATATATATATATATATATATATATATTGGTAAACGGAATAGAAAATGCTGACAAATTGTTCACAGTGAAAAATAGTTTAATTAGGAATAAGTGAGATTAAGTAATAGTATTGGTTAGTATTCAGTTTTGGTTTTAAGTTTTACCGGTTGCGCATTTCTAATGCTTTCTCAAAAATAATTTTGAGATAGAGCGTCCGTGATGTTTGCTCTTATTTATATATATTTATATATTTATATATATATATATATTCGGTAAACGAAATTACTTGGAGCGGCTTCCTTTGCCTCGGTCCCACCGCACCGCCTGTTTTGGCCGCCATATTATACTTATACCTATAAACTCCAGGCTTAGGCATTACTGTTAGCTGTATCATGCCTCTACTGGCACGTAAATAAACCCCTCATGTGTGAATTAATAATATACGTTTGGTATAGACGACGGCCTGTCCAGAACTAGCAGTCCAGAACTAGCCGTCGAAACGGCTTGAGCTCAGCCGTCGGAGTCCTACTCGTTCCTATTACCCACTCTACTACCATAAGTATTGAGTACTTTGGTGCGTTATGGTCCACCTGGTTCCTTACCACATTTCCTTCGTTATATATATATATATATATATATATATATATATATATATATATATATATATATATATATATATATATATATATATATATATATTACAAGAGTGATATAGACAAGTACTCAAGTTTCGTTGGATTCTGGGCCCCAATTTCTTCAGCCTGCCATGAGAAAAAATACTAAACTCGTCCTATGGACTGAGTGCTCATATTCTTGGATATTTCCACCCAACTTTTACTTCAGTGTATATATATATATATATATATATATATAGGAACGAGTAGGACCCCGACGGCTGAGCTCAAGCCGTTTCGACGGCTAATTCTGTCCAGAATTAGCCGTCGAAACGGCTTGAGCTCAGCCGTCGAGGTCCTACTCGTTCCTATTACCCACTCTACTACCCTAAGTATTGAGTACTTTGGTGCGTTATGGTCCACCTGGTTCCTTACCACATTTCCTTCGTTTATATATATATATATATGTGTGTGAGTGTGCGCGTGTGTTGGTGTACGTCATAAAATGTCTGCCAGCGTGATATAAGGGAGATTTGATGTGAGCGACCGTATAAAAAGGGACACTGTCGTTGAGATTTATGGTGTTATAGTTGCACATGTCGCTATATTTGTTGTTGTTGTGATTGATACTATAGTTGGTTTATTTCATTTCTAAACTATGTTGGTATTAACAACGAAACACCCATGACTCGTTTAGGCAGCTGGTTCACATTGTACTATCCCTGCCCTATTTTTTCAACGTTTTTCCTACTATTTTGAAGAAAAACATGAGATTTATTTAAAAATCAAGACACTTGATATGTGTGAATATATATTGGGCGTTTAGTATTGAACATGGTTTAGAGAATGTAGTAGATTTTTATCTAAAAAATCATTTAATATTCTTCTATTTTCAATTGATAGTTCTGGAGGACTCTGTGTTTAAATTGTTACAGATACACACGTTTGGGAAAAACATGAGCGGGGAGCGAGTCCCGAGGAAAGGTAACTGATGTTCTGGGCAGTGGTAGCTTCTGCGGAGTCTTAGGAAGATATGTAATGAAGGGATGGGACACGAATGAGCCGGGAGTGCCTTAATTGAAGTGGCATAATACCAGCTAACTCTGAATAGAGGCAATTGTATGAACGGTAGAAGAGACAGTAGGAAAAGATTGTACATCAGTAGGAAAAATGCTGAGGAGTGTCGGAGTACGACTTTAGGCCGATTAGCTAAGTAACATTGTTTTTTGATGAGACACCAATGTAAGCAACAGCATCACCGCTCTAGATATGGAAGTATCAGTCCAATGTGGCTATCATCAGCGCTTTTAGAGGGTCTTCAGAAATATTTGTTTGCGTCACGACAAAAGATACCCTTTCCACCCGGTAAGTTGGTTGTGCGAAAAGCACGCAATCTACTTTATAAAGTGGTAGTGGTTGTATCATGATAAAAGGCTCCTAGTGCACACTGT
>OZ024755.1:30844594-30849594 GCA_964016885.1 Eledone cirrhosa
CTCACGCCAGGCCTGAGTACAGCAGATTTCTTCCAGAGAAAGATAGAAAGTGAGAGAATTGACCCCAGTATTAGACTGGTACTTTTTTATCGACCTTGAAAGGATGAAAAGCAAAGTAGACCTCAGCGGGATTTGAACTCAGAGAGCAGAGATCCGGAACGACTACCATAATGCATTCTATCCGACATTCTAACGACACAGACAATTCGGCGCTAGTGAGTATACATCCGTGTACAAATAGGAGAAAGGAAAAATATTTTTTTCAGTAGAAAATGTTGAAGAGATTCTTTCAGAGAAAAATCAAAACATTAATTTATTTACAATACGATCTGAGTTCAATTCCCGCCGAGGTTAACTTTGCCTTTCATCCTTACGGGGTCGATAAAATAAAGTACCAGTAATACACTGGGTAATTGATGGCCTTGTGCCTAACGTAGAAACAATTAATTTACTTACAATACCGGTTTCAGCATTATATGCATTGTCAATTGCGGATATGCAGAATATTGTTAAGTTACATATTTGTACTAATAGTGATAATAATAATAAAAAGGAGAAGAAAAATTAATTTTCACATACATGTTCATTCATCCTGGGTTCAATCGGGGGTAACCACAGTAAGGTATTCAATACATAGCAGAGTATAAATATTTAATATAGAAACGGCTTCTACAGGACTAGAACTGTTTCATTCGGGAGAAATCATCAGGCTTCCTGATGATTTCTCCCGAATGAAACAGTTCTAGTCCTGTAGAAGCCATTTCTATATTAAATATATATATTTATATATATATATATATATATATATATATATATATATATATATATATATATATATATATATATATATATATGATTTTTGACAGCGGTAAGAAATTATTTTCTTATATCAATGTTTAATTGGGCTTCCACTGACGATTTATAAGTGCCCACCTAAATATATTCTTACATGAATATATATTAGGCTTCTACATAAACTGGAAACATTCTCCCTAACTTGTAGAAAACTTATAATGAAACAATTGTTTGGAAAGAGAGATATACTTTAACTTTAATTATATCTCATAAAATAATACAACTGGTTTTTCCACATTATACATATTGTTAGCACCCCAAACACTTAAATTGGGTTTATATTAAAATATAACCTAATGTTTGTTGAGTGAGATGGTTACCAGTCAGAGTTTAGCTTTAAACTATCTCTGTTATTGTATTAATTATATATATATATATATATATATATATATATATATATATATACGAAAAAGATGAAAATATTAAAAGAGTCAGGACCCCGACGGCTGAGCTCCGGCCGTTTCGACAGCTAGATCCGAACGGTTCGGATCTAGCTGTTGAAATAGCCGGAGCTCAGCCATCGGGGTCCTGACTCTTTTCATATTACCCACTCTACTACCCTAAGTATTGAGTACTCTGGTGCGTTATGGTCCACCTGGTATCTTATCAAACCCTCTTTGTATATATATATATATATATATATATATATATATATATATATATATATATATATATATATATATGTGTGTAGAGAGAGAGAGAGAGAGAGAGAGAGAGAGAGAGAGAGAGAGAGAGAGAGGTTATATTTAATTTGTTAGGATACAACAAGCAAAATATTTTTATAACTGATATAAAGCACTCAACAAATTATTGGAGTAAATATACAATATATTAACAAATGGAAACTATATTTATAAAACCATATTTATTTCATTATACATATTTCAAGGGCCACCAAGGTAAACTATGGTGCGCTTTCATCAGATAAAATATAATATAGGTTAGTTTTATAAATAAATAAATATTGACATACCAGAATGGTTGCATTTTTTAAGGGTATGTCAATATTTATTTATAAAACTAACCTATATTATATTTTATCTGATGAAAGCGCACCATAGTTTACCTTGGTGGCCCTTGAAATATGTATAATGAAATAAATATGGTTTTATAAATATAGTTTCCATTTGTTAATATATTGTATCTATATATATATATATATAATGTAAATCTGATAATATTCGATTCGTTTGCAATTATGCAAACAGCCTCTTAAGCCATGTGAGTAGAACAACCTCGTCATTCTTGCTCATGTGTTGGCATTTAAACAGAACGGCAGTCACTGAAGTTTCTGGGTGATTACCCTTCATCAGTACCGTAGACTGTTTACCTACCCACCTTTCATACCTAGTGAAAATATATAACTATTTGTTAGTTATTTTTTTTTTTTCAGTGTCTACCCTTGGTGTTAGGGTCCGTACCGTAGATAAAACTCAATGTAATCTGATGGCGAGTAATCCAGTGAAATCCATAGAAATGTTCTGTGTTCCGCTGAGTTAATCCCTTAGATACGGAGTCAGATATTAGGTATTAATTTAACAATGAAAATAAAAACAACAAAGTCAAGTTATTTTACCTATTCATATCATTGTCTTACGGTCGTTTCAGACGGTTGATCATATTGACATATTGTCTGATCTATAGCAGTTATATAACTGTATACTATCAGACTTCATATATAGGTTCGATTAGACCATCTTCTTCTTCACATCCGTTACCGGTGCCTTGACGAAGTTCTTCCTCCAGCTCACCCACTCCATCGTTGCTGCCAGAAGGTCCCCTGTCTCCAACCCGATGTCATCTTTAAGAACATCCTTCATGACGATGTTTGGTCTCCTAACTCGTCTGCATACATCTGGTTTCCAGAAAAGAACTCTGCTAACAGTTTCATTGTGAGGTGTTACATGTCCGGCTAATGCAAGTCTCCATCTCCTAATAAGTGTTTCTACTCTAGGCAGAAGGCCAGCATTATCTCGGCTGATGGTGCAATGGCATTACACAATGCATAGGCACAAGGCCAGCATTATCTCGGCTGATGGTGCAATGGCATTACACAATGCATAATCAAGGCATATCACAAAAAGGAAAGGGGTCAGAGCATCTCCTTGAAAGACTGCGGTTTCATTACAAGTGTTGAAGCATTCCCATGTATGACTTTAATTGCGTTCACAATCTGATGAGGTATCCCATACGTAGGAAGAATTTTGAGCATGCAATTGTGGTTTGTGTAAAAGTTAGAAATTATCATATAATCATCATGGTAAATTCTACATGTCAGTTATAGTATATGTTTGCTTTGCTTTTAATAATACTTATTATTACAGAGATATTGAATTAAAATTCACACGAGTTCATGTGAGCAGTTATGTTGTGTCACATATAAATTATATAAAGTCAAACCGACATTTTGTATTGATATACTTATCAAGTAAATTAACGGGGTTCCTTTTTTTCATATTTTGGAGAGTATCATATTTACGAATTCATATGACTTCATATGTGTTTAGAAGTTTAAACAGGGCGTAAACAATGTTTATCAAAGGAGACTGTATTTGAAACTGACTGTACAAATAACTAAATTAATTACTAGTGGGTTATATTTTTTAAATTATTTTATAAATTTTTTTTTTGGGGGGGGGGGAGGTTGCCTTGCTTTTGTTTTTGTTACGTTATGATTGTTAATACATCGTCAGCTATTGTCTGCTAAATATTATAAAATATCAACTTGCTGTATTCTTTCGATTAGTTCCTTCCTGTTGTTCTTCATATCTTAATGGCAGTTTAATAAAATGTTCCAAAATAGTTAATTTTTGTTTTGTTTTGCTCTGTTTTGCTATAATTTCTTTGTTTGATTTCCGTCCATGTTGTGGTATCATATTTAGTGGTTGTACTGGTTACAGTTTTCATTGACAGTCAACACTCTATTTCTAGTGTGGGTTCCTGCACTCAGAATAAAGTTACACTTAGTGAAGCTTTATGAAGACTGAAAATTACTGAGAAACAAATTCTGGCTTTCTAGAACAGGAAATTCCCAAAAGAGATTTAAATGGGTAAACTTGGCAGTAAAGCAAAGTTGAAACTCAATTCCTTCAATTATATCTCTTCTGGGTTCACTGATACTCAGCTCAAATTGTTAACTTGTGTGTATTTGATTTGCCTGGATATAAAGCTATTTTGTAATGAAAATAGAATGTATTGGATATAACCAAGCCTGCTACATAGCCGCAACAGTTGCTAGAGTTGTCATTGTACCAACTAGGGAGCCTTTATGTAACGATTTGACTTGCTAGAAATAGTAATCAAAACTCCTTATAATTACACACTACCATTTAAGAAACGAATACATTGAATAATATTGTTCTGGGAGAACTATGCATGAACACATAGTCTTTTCATCTGAATTTTCTTAATATATTCTCAAATCTGCGTACTTATCTTTCATAGACACCTGCTCGAAACAATTTTATCATTGTCAATTCTCTGGGACAGCTTCTCTCTTCAAGTTTCTTCCTAGATAGATATTCCTAATCCCAACCATTAAAAAGACAACGAAATTATTTAAATTGGATATTAAATGCCCTAACCATATGTTTCAGTTTGTGAGGCCATAAAATAATCATGATTACAGCAGACCTGTCAACTCTCCCCGTCGGACGGGGAGATCTCCCGTCCACTTTGGGGTGCGTGAGAGATGTCTTCTCTTGTGAAAATGGGTATAGCTTTCATTATGTAAAATCTCCCCACTTTGCCTCATTTCTCCCCGCTTTGGGGCATTTTCTTTTCAAGGTACTCCTTGTTTGGGTTTTCAGAGGTTGGTAGGTATGTTAGTGATTTTCTCGGGCACTTTATCGGAATCAAGCTTTATTCTATGAACATTTTAGAACTGCAGAAATCTATAAGATAGGTGCCAGTGTTTGATATTCTCTAAGCCTGAGAAGCATTTGTAATGGTTATTTTAAACATTTTATAAATGCTTTAAGTCTTTCAACTATCATTTAACATGTAAGCAAATGTAAACAAATTTGACACAATATGTAAACTTACTACACAAAACGAAATTTAGAACTACACAAGGAAGGGTCAACTGCACGTTCTAATAATTACTAATCGAAATAACTTAAATGAAACATGTTACTCTAGACGTA
>OZ024755.1:30854594-30867094 GCA_964016885.1 Eledone cirrhosa
GCTCTGATTGTTTAATTTATTAATTTTTCATTGAGCCACAAAGTGACCGGTTGCAAAACACGTATATGTATGTGTATGTATATATATATGTAAACTTTTATATATATATATATATATAGTTATGTAATAAACAACATAAGGCAATTATTTCATTTACCAGTGGTTTCTTAAAAGCAAAAAAATGTTGCTTTCAATCATCAGAATGAAAAAATCCTGGCGTATTTATTGACTTTGGATTTTAAAAACCTTTGGATTTTGGATTTTTAAAATCCAAAGTCAATAAATACGCCAGGATGTTTTCATTCTGATGATTGAAAGCAACATTTTTTTGCTTTTATGAAACCACTGGTAAATGAAATAATTGCCTTCTGTTGTTTATTATATAACTATTAAGCTCTGTTACCTACATAGAGCACTCTTTTTTCCTGGACTTTTCCGACGGAATTACTTCATTTATATATATATATATATATACAATTAAGTTAAAGTAACCAGTGAAAGACTTGTTACATCTACATATGTATACGTGTGTGTATTCATATGCATACTAGTATTTCAGTATGCATATGTAGATGTACATTTTTATATTAATTGTTTAAGCGTCAGTCATACAAAAGTGAGTTACAAACGAAACGAAATTTAATTTCGTTTCGTTATTTGTTTTTATATATATATATATATATATATATATATATATATATATATTTCAAATAAAATTTAATTCTGATGAGCGATTTCAGACGTCTCTGAAAAGTTTGATAAAATTATAATTATAAGAATTATTATGCAATATATATATATATGTGTGTGTGTGTGTGTGTGTGTGTGTATATATTTATACATATATGTATCTATGTATATATGTATTTATATATATATATGTGTGTGTGTATATATATATATATATATATATATATATATATATATATATATATATATATATATATATATATATATATATATACATACATATATACATGCGTATGTGTGCGTGTGTGTGTGTGTGTGTGTGCTGGCATGAAGTTAAAACAAGATTAACAGCAAAAGACATCGAAAGGGAGAGGAAAGCACAAAGAAAAAAAGAAAGAGAAAGGGCGAAAGCTTTTGGAGGCGGAGTAGAAATGTAAAGAATGTCTGAAAAAGTCGAGAAAATGATGCAACAAGAAAGAAACAAACAAGAAAGAGAAGCAATAAGTAAGCCATGAAGATGTGGTCTGGTTAATTCTATCTGAAATATGTCTGTTAATGTATGTGGTAGGAGAAGGGCTTCATCATGTGTGCGTACTCACATCAAAGATCCTGCAACGTTTCACACGTCACATACAAACACACACACAAGTATATATATATATGTATATATATATATATATATATATATATATATATACATATATATATATATATATATATATATATATATATATATATATATATATATATATATATATATATATATTACAGAATAATCAAAACTATGTTCAAAACATTTTATTGCTGACAACAATCGTTTCTTCCAAACGAAAGTTTGGAATCATCGGAGCACTAGCAAAGTTTAGACATATAATTAACTTCCTAAAACATCTTAAGTATTTACATTGACCTATTTTTCTTATTGGTAATAAGGTGGTAATGAATTACTGACCTTTACTGTTTATAATTATATATAGTGTATAAAAAGTATAAATAATATTATTATTATTATTATTATATATATATATATATATATATATATATATATATATATATATATATATATATATATATATATATATATATTCATATATATATATACATATATATATATATATATATATACATATATATATATATATATTTCCCCACACGCCACCTACATACACAACACGCACACGTGCGTACCACCACATATTTACACATTCAGCCTCCGGAATCATCTCCCCCCACCCCTCTATCCACACACGTACACACACTCCGACCTACACCCCACCCCACACACACCTCTTCCTGAACATGCAACCCCGTTCTTCCCCCAACTCTTACTTTCACGTACACACACACACACACACGTACACCTACACACACACACCACCTTCAGCCCTCCCCGCTCGGACACCCCGCCTCCCTCTTCCCACTCCACCCGCCACCACCCCTACACGCCCCATATCCTTCCACCACCTGTTTTACTTCATGTGTATTTTTATTTTTATTTTTATTTTTATTTTTATCATGCTTTTATATTTAATTTCATTTGTACCGTTTCCTCTCACGCCCTTTTTTCTATATGTCTCTCCACCACTCCCCTACACACCCTTGGAACTCTCTTCCCACACACTTTTCACCTGAAGAAGGGCTTATGCCCGAAACGTCGTTCCCCATCACCACCCCACTCTCAAGAGCGTGAAACTAATAAACCTTTGTTCGTACTGCCTCTCTGTTTTGTTCCCGTTCAATTTTTTACTATATATATATATATATATATATATATATATATATATATATATATATATATATATACATATATACATACATATATATATATATATATATATATATATACATATATACATATATATATATATATATACATATATACATATATATATATATACATATATACATACATATATATATATATATACATATATACATACATATATATATATATACATATACACATACATATATATATATATACATATATATATATATATACATATATACATACATATATATATATATACATATATATATATATATATATACACATACATATATATATATATACATACATATATATATATACATATATACATACATATATATATATATATATATATATATACATATATACATATATATATATATATATATATATACATATATACATATATATATATATACATATATACATATATATATATATATACATATATACATACATATATATATATACATATACATATATATATATATATATATATATATACATACATATATATATATACATATACATACATATATATATATATAAAATATTAAAAAAATAATGAATAAAACAATGAAACAGTTCCTTATATTAAACAAAAAAAGTTCATTATTTAACGATCGTTTCTAGGATATATATGTGTTAGAATTGGCATGTATATTTAACAGATCTATGTACAAAATTATACAAAATTATACAAACTATCAAAATTAAATATACATACCAAACACATATATATGCCGTATGTGTTTGGTATGTATATTTAATTTTGATAGTTTGTATAATTTTGTATAATTTTGTACATAGATCTGTTGAATATGCATGCCAATTCTAACACATATATATCCTAGAAACGATCGTTAAATAATGAACTTTTTTTGTTTAATATAAGGAACTGTTTCATTGTTTTATTCATTATTTTTTTAATATTTTATCTTGACTCTGTATTCCGTTTATCTTTCACCGAAAGTGATTTTTCATTGCATCTCTTCTTTCCATGATATCCGGATTACATTGAGTTCTTCATACGGATTGGACACTACCGTAAACTCTTGGTAGATTTATCTACATATATATATATATATATATATATATATATATATATATATATATATATATATATATAGGAACGAGTAGGACCCCGACGGCTGAGCTCAAGCCGTTTCGACGGCTAATTCTGGACTGAATTAGCCGTCGAAACGGCTTGAGCTCAACCGTCGGGGTCCTACTCGTTCCTATTACCCACTCTACTACCCTAAGTATTGAGTACTTTGGTGCGTTATGGTCCACCTGGTTCCTTACCACATTTCCTTCGTTATATATATATATATCGCTGTAGCATAGCCTCATCAATGGTGGTAATAGTATCAGTGATATTTTGCTTTAGATCAGTGATGTATCGTATCTTTGTTCGATACAGTATATCTTTAATATAACCCCATAGAAAGAAGTCCAGGAGAGTGATAACGGGTGAACGAGGTAGCTAGGGATTTGGGCCATCCGATCCAATCCAGCGGTCTGGAAATGTTTGATTTAGGAACCTACGAACATGCAGTCCCCAATGTGGTCATCTAGTTGTGGTGCCACATATTCAGTCAAATGGTCATGGTAATTTCCTGAATAAAATTTGGCTGAATCGGACTGCTTTTTCTAGCAGCCCGGTTACTTGCCATTGTCCACCTACGGCTGCCCTTCTGTTGATCGTTAATCACGTGATGATTCTTCCATTAGAAATTACCGCTGGCAGCGGATAACTCGGAAGAATTTTCCTTGATTGAGAAATTCCCTGATGAGCTGAGACGTCGCACGGTGCTCAAAAACTGCAATTTACTCAGCGAAACTGCAGTCAGGACATCGAAGTAAAAATATCTATAACTATCTATTTATGTATATTTACAAATATGTCGAAAGAGATTAGAGATCAGGGAGTTAGAGAAGAAGAAGAAGAAGAAGAAGAAGAAGAAGAAGAAGAAGAAGAAGAAGAAGAAGAAGAAGAAGAAGAAGAAGAAGAAGAAAGCAAATTGAAAATTACGAAGATCAAGGAAAACTCGGTGAATTTTCACATAGAATGTTGTAATTAAGGAATTATACAATTATATATATATATATAGTAGATATTTATATATAACATATATTATATACATACATACATACACACATACGTACATACATACATACATACATACATACGTACGTACATACATACATACATACATACATACATACATACATACATACATACATACATACATACATACATACATACAGTATGGTTGTATATGGAATCACATACACACAAATATTTCCAAATATTTGGATATGAAAATCTTTGGATCCAATTTCTGGGATACGAATCAACGAAATATGTGGGGAGGGGGTGACTGAAAGAAGATGAGAAACTGAGAGTAAAGAATGGGGAGGGGTGGTGGCTGGGAAAAGGTGAGAAACTGAGAGTCTAGAATGGGGAGGGGGAGGCGAGTGGCTGGGAGAAGGTGAGAAACTGAGACAACCAAGAACAAGACGTATCTGCAGGTGCTTAACAGAGTGTGTGGGAGATGGAAGTAGATGAAGGAAAGAGTGAAGGAGAGAGAAAGAGACAGAGGAGGAGGAGGAGAGAGAGAGGAGGGGAGAGGGGAGAGAAAGAGAGAAGGGAAGACGGGAGATAGAGAGTGAGAGAGTAGGAATAATGAGAGGGGGTAGAAAGAGACAGAAAGAGAGAAAGCGACAGAGGGGGTGAGAGCGAGAGAGAGAGTGGGGGAGAAAGAGACATAAAGAGGGAGAGAGAGAGAGAAACAGAAAGAGAGAAAGAGAGAGAGGGGGATAAAGCGACAGAAAGAGAGAGAGAGAAAGAGAAACAGAAAGAGAGAAAGAGAGATAGGGCGAGAAAGAGACATAAAGAGTGAGAGAGAGAGAAACAGAAAGAGAGAAAGAGAGAAAGAGAGAGAGGGCGAGAAAGAGACATAAAGAGGGAGAGAGAGAGAAACAGAAAGACAGAAAGAGAGAAAGAGAGAGAGGGCGAGAAAGAGACATAAAGAGGGAGAGCGAGAGAGTGTAGGAAGAATGAGAATGCGCTGAAAAATAAGAGAGGAGATGAGAGAAGAATATTTGGAAGGATTTCAAAGAGAATACATTAAATTGACATAAGGCCATAATATAGGACTGAGTGATAGAGGAACTGTAGTGATAGACTTGATCTTGGAGATGTAATCCTGGCAGAGACACCATCCCCCGACTCCACATCTGAACAGAGCCTCACACACCCATCTCCGCCTCCACATCTGAACAGAGCCCCTCTGCCCCCATCCCCGACTCCACATCTGAACAGAGCCTCACACACCCATCTCCGCCTCCACATCTGAACAGAGCCCCTCTGCCCCCATCCCCGACTCCACATCTGAACAGAGCCCCTCTTCCCCCATCCCCGACTCCACATCTGAACAGAGCCTCACACACCCATCTCCGCTTCCACATCTGAACAGAGCCCCTCTGCCCCCATCCCCCGACTCCACATCTGAACAGAGCCTCACACACCCATCTCCGCCTCCACATCTGAACAGAGCCCCTCTTCCCCCATCCCCCGCCTCCACATCTGAACAGAGCCTCACACACCCATCTCCGCCTCCACATCTGAACAGAGCCCCTCTGCCCCCATCCCCCGCCTCCACATCTGAACAGAGCCTCACACACCCATCTCCGCCTCCACATCTGAACAGAGCCCCTCTGCCCCCATCCCCCGCCTCCACATCTGAACAGAGCCTCACACACCCATCTCCGCCTCCACATCTGAACAGAGCCCCTCTGCCCCCATCCCCGACTCCACATCTGAACAGAGCCTCACACACCCATCTCCGCCTCCACATCTGAACAGAGCCCCTCTGCCCCCATCCCCGACTCCACATCTGAACAGAGCCTCACACACCCATCTCCGCCTCCACATCTGAACAGAGCCCCTCTGCCCCCATCCCCGACTCCACATCTGAACAGAGCCCCTCTTCCCCCATCCCCGACTCCACATCTGAACAGAGCCTCACACACCCATCTCCGCTTCCACATCTGAACAGAGCCCCTCTGCCCCCATCCCCCGACTCCACATCTGAACAGAGCCTCACACACCCATCTCCGCCTCCACATCTGAACAGAGCCCCTCTTCCCCCATCCCCCGCCTCCACATCTGAACAGAGCCTCACACACCCATCTCCGCCTCCACATCTGAACAGAGCCCCTCTGCCCCCATCCCCCGCCTCCACATCTGAACAGAGCCTCACACACCCATCTCCGCCTCCACATCTGAACAGAGCCCCTCTGCCCCCATCCCCCGCCTCCACATCTGAACAGAGCCTCACACACCCATCTCCGCCTCCACATCTGAACAGAGCCCCTCTGCCCCCATCCCCGACTCCACATCTGAACAGAGCCTCACACACCCATCTCCGCCTCCACATCTGAACAGAGCCCCTCTGCCCCCATCCCCGACTCCACATCTGAACAGAGCCTCACACACCCATCTCCGCCTCCACATCTGAACAGATCCCCTCTGCCCCCATCCCCCGACTCCACATCTGAACAGAGCCTCACACACCCATCTCCGCCTCCACATCTGAACAGATCCCCTCTGCCCCCATCCCCGACTCCACATCTGAACAGAGCCTCACACACCCATCTCCGCCTCCACATCTGAACAGAGCCCCTCTGCCCCCATCCCCCGCCTCCACATCTGAACAGAGCCTCACACACCCATCTCCGCCTCCACATCTGAACAGAGCCCCTCTGCCCCCATCCCCGACTCCACATCTGAACAGAGCCTCACACACCCATCTCCGCCTCCACATCTGAACAGAGCCCCTCTTCCCCCATCCCCCGACTCCACATCTGAACACTACCGATTTCTTCCAAAGAAAAAGAAAGCAAGGTAGAAATAGATGGAGACGAAGTAAGAAATAGGAAGAATCGACCAGAATTACTGGACCAATACTTTATTTATCGACCTCAAAAGGTTAAACAGATCAGTTGACCTTCACTTGATTTGAACGAAGTTTTGTTTTGTTTTGTTTTGTTTTGTTTTGTTTCTTTATCTGACGTGTTAACGACTCTGCCAGTTTGCTGTCTGTATTTAATTACTGATGATAATTAATTCTTACTTACGAACTACGAAGCAGCAGGAATATCAAGGATATCGGATTAAATGTATTTGATACGTATTTTTATATAGAGTCCATATCTTGCTGGGAGGAGGTGGGGTGAGGTGGGGTGGGGTAGGGGTTTCCTCCAGTTCTCCGGAGTTGATAAATAGAATAAGTGCCAATGAAATAGTTGGTTTGTAGATGATGTTGGGCGTTATTATATCTAGAAGGTTGAACGCCGTGCTTTCTAGCATAGTTACGTCCCTTTACGGTTGAGTTCAAATCCCGTCGAGGTTAACTTTGCCTTTCATCCTTACGGGGTCGATAAAATAAAGTACCAGTAATGTTCTGGGTAATTGCTGGCCTTGTGCCAAAAAGTAAAACAATTATATCTAGAAGTACCTTTTTTTCCCCCAACAACACTAGCATCGCCACTTGCACCACCACCACCACCACTACCATCACAACGACACCACCACCACCACCACTACCAACACCACCACCTCAACCACCACCACCACCACTACCACCACCACTACCACCACCACTACCACTACCAACAAAAACAACAACACCACAACCACCACTAATACCACTACCAACAACAACACTACCACCAATACCACCACCACCACTACAACCACAACCACCATTAATACCACTACCACCAACAACAATACCACCATACCACTAGAACCACCACAAACACCACCACCACCAACACCTTCACCACCACCACCACCACTACCAACACCACCACCTCAACCACCACCACCACCACTACCACTACCAACGACAACAACACCACCACAGCCACCACTAATACCACTACCAACAACAACACTACCACCACCACCAATACCACCACCACCAATACCACCACCACCAATACCACCACACCACTAGAACCATCACAAACACCACCACCACTACAACCACCACCAACACCTTCACAACCACCACCAACACCACCAATACCAACACCACCACCACAACCACCACCACCACTACAACCACCACCAACACCTTCACAACCACCACCAACACCACCAATACCAACACCACCGCCACAACCACTACCAACAACAACAACACCACCACAGCCACCACTAATACCACTACCAAGTCAATATACGTCTTAGTCAATATAGGTCTTAGTCAATATAGGTCTTAGTCAATATACGTCTTAGTCAATATAGGTCTTAATCAATATACGTCTTAGTCAATATAGGTCTTAGTCAATATAGGTCTTAGTCAATATAGGTCTTAGTCAATATAGGTCTTAGTCAATATACGTCTTAGTCAATATAGGTCTTAGTCAATATAGGTCTTAGTCAATATACGTCTTAGTCAATATACGTCCTAGTCAATATACGTCTTAGTCAATATACGTCCTAGTCAATATAGGTCTTAGTCAATATAGGTCTTAGTCAATATAGGTCTTAGTCAATATACGTCCTAGTCAATATACGTCCTAGTCAATATACGTCTTAGTCAATATAGGTCTTAGTCAATATAGGTCTTAGTCAATATAGGTCTTAGTCAATATACGTCCTAGTCAATATACGTCCTAGTCAATATACGTCTTAGTTAATATACGTCTTAGTCAATATACGTCCTAGTCAATATACGTCTTAGTCAATATAGGTCTTAGTCAACATAGGTCTTAGTCAATATACGTCTTAGTCAATATACGTCCTAGTCAATATAGGTCTTAGTCAATATAGGTCTTAGTCAATATATGTCCTTGTCAATATAGGTCCTAGTCAATATACATCCTAGTCAATATACGTCCTAGTCAATATAGGTGTTAGTCAATATACGTCTTAGCCAATATACGTCTTACTCAATATACGTCTTAGTCAATATACGTCTTAGTCAATATACGTCTTAGTCAATATACGTCCTTGTCAATATAGGTCTTAGTCAATATACGTCTTAGTCAATATACGTCTTAGTCAATATACGTCTTAGTCAATATACGTCTTAGTCAATATACGTCCTAGTCAATATACATCCTAGTCAATATAGGTCTTAGTCAATATACGCCTTAGTCAATATACGTCTTAGTCAATATACATCCTAGTCAATATACATCCTAGTCAATATAGGTCTTAGTCTATACAGAAAGTGAAAATTTTCCAATAAAACACGTTTTATTATATTTAATTCTGTTTTTTTGTTTGTTTGTTTTACCTTTGTAGTTTAAATCCTACTAGAGTTGAAATGTGTAGTTCAAATCATACCCTCTGCCTGGATTTTCAAATAGGATTCATTCTATAGGGTGGTCCGAAAATCTTGTCACCCCTTCATATTGTTTTAACTTTCATTATTTTTTGTTTTAATAATATAATATATAATATCATTAATTATAATATATAATAATAATATCATTAATTATAATATATAATATATAATGTCATTAATTATAATATATAATATATAATATTTAATGTCATTAATTATAATATATAATATATAATGTCATTAATTATAATATATAATATATAATGTCATTAATTATAATATATAATATATAATGTCATTAATTATAATATATAATTCTGAGTTCAAATCCCGCCGAGGTTAACTTTGCTTTCATCCATACGGGGTCGATAAAATAAAGTACCAGTAATGTACTGGGTAATTGCTGGCCTTGTGCCAAAAGTAGAAACAATTATTTATAATATATAATAATAATAATATAATTTTCTATTTCAGAGCTCCTACAGTTTGGAAGAGAGGCTGCTTGTAAGTGTATGGACACATGATCGTTCGTGTGCATTCTAGCAAGAGCATGGAGGATGTGTGACATGAATTCACTGCAAGATTCGGCAAACCAGCTCCTCCGAAAAGGACGATACTGCGATGGGAACATGAACTGTTTCTCATTACCTTTTGATAGCGGGGTGACAAGACTTTCGGACCACCGTGTAGTACAGCGGTCGCCAAACTTTCGGACCTCACGTACAACTAAATTCATAATTTTAAATCCCGTGGACCACAAATATGAATTAATGGTCAATGGTCGAAACATTACTGAAGCGTTCGTGTGCCATATTGTCGATAGGTGATAGATATGTGTAAAATTCTTAAATGGATGCCTTGGAAAGTGGACTGTGACCAACGTGTCAGACTGGACGGCAGCCCTTATCTTTATTGTTATGCTGAGTTGTTTAGAGAGAAGAATATCACTGGTATGGAGCTAGTTCTTTACTGAGGAGAAACATTTTTTAGGCGGGTTATAAAATATATTTTAACTGAATATTATTTTTGTTTTATTATTAGTAAAAAATAACATTGCAAATAATTGTTTCTACTTTAGGCACAAGGCCAGCAATTACCCAGTGCATTACTGGTACTTTATTTTATCGACCCCGTAAGGATGAAAGGCAAAGTCAACCTCGGCGGGATTTGAACTCAGATCGTAAAGGGACGTAAAGCATGGCGTCCGACCCTCTACCGATACTGCCAATCCACCGCCCTAATAACATTGCAAATAATATCCACCTTTTTAGTAAAAGATAACATTGCAAATAATACCCACATTTTTTTGTGGACCACCAAAATTTTCTCTCGGACCACTGGTTGATGAACGCTGTTCAAATATATACTTTTATCTATTACATGGCGTCGACATCTTCTACTGTGGTCCAACAAATATTGTAATATTCTTGGTAAATTATAATTTAGTTTCAAGGAATTAGTATTTCTGAAGGAAAATGATATTGAAATAGAATTTTGTTTATTAAAATTGAATGAAGAATAACTTTGATTTAACAAGCATGGCTGTGTGATTTAAAACTTCTCTTCACAGCTATGTTTCTGTAATTTATATCACAACATGAAACCTCACGTACATCAATATATATCAGCAACAAATATATACATAAATACGTTTGTGTATATTTGTTGCAGATGTATATCGTTAAAGCATGTAAACATTGTTTTGAAAAGCGGAAAACCAGTGCTTTATAGACGAAGTTCTTAGCTATTTTTGTGCTGCACCGAGTTACAATCTCTTTCTTGTCTCTCTTGTCAAAAATGCAGAGAACTGCAACCAACGACACTACTGTTCCACCATTGCAATATAAACTTATATAGAATAAACAACATAAATAGAAAGAAAGAAAGCAAGAAAGAAAGAAAGTTGAACAAAAAGCGTTTGAAGAACATAAAAGTGTTCATTGAATTAGCTTCTTAAGCTCCAGTTTCTATAGCGTTGAGCTGATGAAAAGAAAAGTCTTCTATCGTGAATCGCAAACTTTATTCTGTTGTAGACATGTTTGTCCGAGAAGCCACTGCTCGCTATATTTCAACAACATGCAGTTTAACAGAACAAACTTTCCTTTCTTCGAGGTTTTTTGTTTGTTTGTATGGTTTTTTTAAAAATATATTTCAAACATTTCATCTCGCTGAAAAACAGAAGGCGAATTCTCACTGAAATACTTATAGACACGTAAACTAAATTGGCTACCTTCCACCATAGACCTCGCCTCGATAAATAACCAAATAAATACATAAATGTAAGCAATGAAAGGTTTAAAGAGCATGTAGTAAGATTAAAATTTAAGAATATGTTTTACTTAATTCAAAGACTACAACAACGCATATTAAGTATTATATCATGGAATAAAATTAGCATATAACCTTTTGGGACAGGAAAAAGGAAATAGAATTGCATAAGCTATTTTCCGTCAAAATGGGATTATATTCCCGATTTTATTCAACTAAGTTATAATTAACATGCATCATTGTAGCCTTTGAACCAAGCAAAACATATCCACAAATAAATAAACGGCAATGTCTTACAATAAAAGCTAGGTCGAATGAATTGGGCGAACATTTGGAAATCGTTTCAAGTATTCTATTTTTGTCATTTCTACTTTGTACTGAAAGACTGGTGGATTGGCAGT
>OZ024755.1:30872094-30877094 GCA_964016885.1 Eledone cirrhosa
CCAGTTCAGAGAAACAATTGTCAGCAATGAGATTAAAAACCTTTTTTGTATAGTAAACCGTGTCACTCTTCTTTCCTGATTTATCATTACTCCAAGTGTTTACAACATAGGAATTACAGCGTACTCGCAACATCACTATGGAAACGCCTTGTTGAGTCAAACTTAGCCAAGCGTTGATATCATCCACTACCCGGAGTACCATAACTGGACTACACTTAAGTGGACTACCTATAACAATAATCTGTTACCCCGTATATATATATATATATATATATATATATATATTTGCACGGGTATATTTCTGTGATATTGTTCATCTTGTCATTAAACCCCTTGTTCTTTCTGCTCAAGAAATGTGAGGGATACATCATTGGCTCACAGGAGGACAGAAATACGAACCTAACCCGTAACTTCTTTGTGGACTATCTGAAACTCTATGCCAAGAACATGGATGGGATGAAGAAAAATCTTGACCTGTTTACAATGTTCTCAAAGGATATAGGAATGGAGTTTGGCCAAGATTAATGCTCATACATGACTGTAAAGCGGGGAAAAACAACAACCCAATCTAGCAACATTGTCATCAATGGTCTAACTGTTTCACCGATATCTGATGAGGACTGCTACAGATACATGGGGATAGATGAGAACATATCCTATAATGGTATCTGTAATAAAGAACGCGTAACCAGGGAATACTACACCCGATTAAGAAAGATCTGGTCATCGGAACTCTCTACGCAAAACAAAACAGTGGCTCACAATGTGTTTGCTGTGCCTGTCCTAACACCAACGTTTGGAATACTCTATTGGACGATAGACGAAATCCGAGCAGTTGATGTTGGAACTCGAAAAATACTGAACAACACCGGAAACTTCCACATCAACAGTGACATAGACCGCCTTTACTTGAAACGTAAGCAGGGAGGCAGAGGCCTAACATCAGTCCAGACAACATTTGAATGTCGCATCATATCTCTCCGACAACATCTACGAACCTCGAAGCGTAGGAGCACGTCTCTCAAGCAAGTCTATCTGCATGAAACAGATAAGATCGTGAGAGTTGGGAAGGAACTCCTAGAGAGATATTCCCTGTGTGATAATCAAAAACTCACACCCAGGGAAGTCGCTCAGTAGTATCGCAGTGAATCCATGGATGAAAAACTGCATACTTATCAGCAAAAAATCATGCATGGATATGTTGCCAGCAGGAAGCTCCAGAGTGAGAGTAATATAGATAAAGAAACAAAAACCGCTATATTGGCTCCCACTTTGAAGGATACGCTTTTGCAATCCAAGAACAGGAGATTAACACGAAATACCTGATTCACAAAAGAGATAGGGATGCAAGCAAAACACCTAGATGTGATAACAAGTGCAGACCCTGCAGAACTAACATCGAGGATATCACCCATGTCATCAGCAGCTGTCCAAAGATGTTATCGCGGTATTATCTACCTATGAGGTATGATGTAGTGGTCAAAACACTGTACAATGCAGTTCGTAAAAAGGATAACCCCGATAATAAACACATTAAAAGCTACAGCAATGTGGAAGACATCCATGTACATAATATGAAAGAGTACTGGTAGAATGTTCCAGTAAAAACCCCAATAACATGCAGGCATAACAGACCAGATATTATGATATGGGACAGGGAGAAGAAAACATGCACAGTAGTGGAAATTAGCTGCCCAGCAGATGCCAATATAATATCAAAGATTAGTGAAAAGGAGAATATTTATGCAGAACTGATGAGAAATCTGCAGATACTCCACCCTGATTAGATTACACCTTCAGATTTATGCCTGTGATTATTGGGGCACTGGGATATGTTAGTAACTGCCTCAATACAAATCTTGAGAAGCTAGGCTTCACAGGAACAGAAAGAAAACAACCAGTTAGGAAATTACAAGTACAATCCATTAATGGAACAGTAAAATATGTAAAACATTCCAAAAATGTTGCATCTAATAACTGCATATACACATGTACAGATGCAAAGCATATACACATGCACACATACAATAACATCCATATCTACACATGCATACATACATATCTACCTAGTTGATGTTGTGTAAATTCCAATGAGAGAGTCTTGTGTCTATGTTAGAAACCGACTCGTTCTCTATTGGTAAAACTTTATGAAATTATAAAACCAGAAGAACATACATACAAGTGGTCAGAGAGGTGGTCCAAAAGTATCTCCCATCTTTTCTTGATGACCTGAGGTTGTATGGGCCAAATACCAACTATATCAAAAAACAGTTATACCTCATTACACAATTTTCTGCAGACATCAAAATGAATTTTGTGAGTCCAAATGTGCATATTTGACAGTAAAACGTGGAAGGGCTGTGCCCTCCTCTGGAAATCTAGAGATAAATGGCTTGACAATACAACCTCTACAATCAGGTGACAACTAAAGATTTCTTGAACTAGATGAAAATGTCGTATATGATGGACCCATAAATAAGGAAAGAACCAGAACTGAATACCTCAGGAGAATAAAGAAAATATGGTCATCAGAACTATCAGCGTACAACAAATCCATTGTCACAATACTTATGCTGTGCCAATCCTAACGCCAACAATTGGTCTGCTGAACTGGTCATTGCAAGAACTAAGTGAGATGGATGTAAGAACTCGCAAGCTTCAGTGTTACTGGAAACTTTAACATCAATGGTGATGTGGATAGGCTATACTTCTCACGCAAGGAATGTGGCCGGGGTTTAAAATCCATATCAACATCATAAGAGACCAGGATAGTAACACTGAAGCAATATCTTCAACAGAAGAAAAAGGTCAGCAACCATCATGCCCATGTTTATGAGCATGAAGGAAATAATATCATTAGGATAGCCACTGATCTGGGGGAGAGATATGGAATAAAGCCTGATATAAATCTCTTTCCAAGGGACATGGGAAGATCCTATTCAATGCGCGAAGAAGATTAAAAAAATAGACCAATTTACAAAGAAAGTTTTGCAATGGTATCTGAGACGAAAAACACAGACCACTAAGGGAATAAAGTATTCAAAAAGCCTGGCATGGAGTTCCGACAAGTTTATGACATCCCACCTTGAAGGATATCTCTATACAATACAGGAACAAGAAATCCCTACCAAATATCTGCTACACAAAAGAGGAGGGCCATCAGTCGACAATAAATGTAGGCTATGTAAAACAAAGATCGAAGATGTTAGCCACATTGATGCCAACTGCAAAAGAATGTCGTCTCGTTACTACCTCCCTATGAGACACGGTGTGATAGTTAGAACCATCTGGAACGCACTTAGGAAAATAAAATTAAAAACAAATGAGGAGAAATATTTTGAGATAGATGGCATTAAGGAATACTGGTGGAACCTGAAAATAAAAACTGCCATCAAATTAAAGCACAACCGGCCTGATGTTGTTTAGGATCACACATTGTGTACTCTGTTGTGGAGATCAGCGGTCCATTTGATGTCAACCTTGTAAGAAAAATACAATAGGACATCTACGGACCATTCATGAGGAGTCTGCAGATCCAGTATCCAAGATATACCTTCAGCTAGAGCTTATATACCAACCCGCTTGGACCAAAGTATAACTGAACTTGGATTTGTGGACAAAAAGCGCAGCTCCCTAATTGATAGACTACAAATGGCTGCGATAGCTGGCACCTTCCAAATTTGCAAAACATTCTTGCAATTCAAGGGATAACAATTTCTTTTCTTTTAGAACCTTGCCACCAGGAAGGTGGCCGGTCAAAAATGTACTCGAAACTAAGAGAAAGAGAAACACATACATAGGCACAAATATATCTGTATACAATGCGAGAGAGAGAAAAAGGGTGACAGGGAGAGATTTTATTATGACTTAGTAATAAGAGGGGGTGGAGATAATGTGACCCATGCGTTGTAGTGCACAAACATATCGAGTTATTGAAAAACGGGTGATGACATCGAAATATTTACAAAAGTGGAGATTGCTAGATGCACACATGTGTCAAGTGATAGCATTAAACTAGAACAAAGAATAAGACTATCCCATAAGAAAAGGTACACTTTGACGGAGTGTCTTTACCCAGTTTAACCAGTTTTACTCTTAAATCTTGAGTGACCCGAGACTATTGTAGAAGGCGCCCGTATGTATATATATATATATATATATATATATATATATATATATATGTGTGTGTGTGAGTGTGTGTGTGTGTGGTTGTGTGGTTGTGTGTCTGTGTTTATGTCTGTGTGTATGTGTGTGTGTATGTATGAGTGTGTGTCTATGGTCTGAGTCCGTGCCTTTGTCTATGTGTGTGTGTGTGTGTGTCTATGGTCTGAGTCCGTGCCTTTTGTCTATGAGTGTGTGTGTGTGTGTGTGTTTGTCTATGGTATGAGTGTGTGTCTGTGTCTGTCTGAATGTGTTACTATGGCCGTGTATGTGTCTGTGTGTATATGTCTGAATGTGTTACTATGGCCGTGTATGTGTCTGTGTGTATATGTCTGCGTGTGCGTGTGAGAAAGAGATAGATAGATAGACGGATGGATAGTTTGCTAGTTAAATAACAAAAGATATATATATATATAGAGAGAGAGAGAGAGGGAGAGAGAGAGATTGGAGCGAGAGTTAGACAGATATATATGTTTATGCGTATGTGTGTGTATATATAAATATATATAGGGAGAGAGTGAGGCGATAGACAGACAGATTTATATATATACACATATATGTGTGAGTATATATATATATAAAGAGAGAGAGTGGAGCGAGAGACAGACAAACAGATATATATATATATAAACACATATATGTGTGAGTATATATATATATAAAGAGAGAGAGTGGAGCGAGAGACAGACAAACAGATATATATATATAAACACATATATGTGTAAGTATATATATATATATATATATATATATATATATATATATATATATATATATATATATATATATATATCAGGTCACCAGTTGGTGCTACTGGTAACATGTATCCCAGTACAACC
>OZ024755.1:30882094-30887094 GCA_964016885.1 Eledone cirrhosa
TTAGACAACTTAATCAGAGAAACAATTATTAGACTGCAAATAAATTCCCCTTTTTCTTACTGTTGACCATGTTATTCTTCACTTTTTCAATTTTACACACATATATATATATATATATATATATATATATATATATATATATATATATATATATATATATATATATATATATATATATATATATATATATATATATATATATATATATATATACAAGTTAATATAAATTAATATATAATAAACACCTAAGTGTTTGCATTGTAAAAGACAAAAGTTAGCTACAATGAAACAAACTAATTCAAATAAATTTATTTGAATTAGTTTGTTTCATTCTAGTTAACTTTTGTCTTTTACAATACAAACACTTAGGTGTTTATTATATATTAATTTATATTAACTTGTATTACACGGCTCGGAAATGCTTCTTTCTTTGTGCTAATTAATTGTAAATGACTCTTTGAGTGTATACTCTAAATATAATATATATATATATATATATATATATATATATATATATATATATATATATATATATATATATATATATATATATATATATATATATATATATATATATGAAAAATAAGGGGAAGAAGAATACTGCATGGTTTCACATGGATTACATATTATAAAATTAGTCCCTCATCAGTGATTTTGCCAACCATCATTGGTATTTCATCGCATTAAAAATCAGATACCTCAGGTTGGTGCGAGCAATAACTAAAATAAGCTATTGGGACAAGTGAAACGCGTAAAGCGAGTGAGACAAGTAAACAACAGAAGGAAAAGCAATATATATATATATATGTAAAAGTAAGGTTGCTTGGATGCGTCCATAGGCGGTATGCCGGTTGAGCACTCTATGCTCCTTCGGAGCAGAGTATGATAATATGGAAAACGAAGAATCAGTGATGCATCGGAATACAAATTTATTACGTATTACAATTGTTTCTCCAGCGAACACCTCGAGGGGCGATCTGTTTGTGAATCGAACCTGACTCTGGATTCGCAAGTTCCTCAGATACGTCTAGTGATTTCGAAGCAAATCCTCTTCCTGTTGGACTCTGCTCTTCGAATTTCTATTATCTGCCATCATCCTGTTTGCGCTGTACTCCGATTGGTTGATAGTTCGGGACGTCATCTTTGTGTATGACCATTCAAATCTCCCTACTGACCATTTCCATTCAGGCGTGAGCTGTCACTCACCCTAATCCCGTCGCCAGAAATTACTGCTAAGTTTATGAGATGTTTCATGACCTCTCCTGCCACTCTCTGACTTGCCCATCTCTCTACACACATACACACACGTGTGGTCACACACACATAAACATTCCGAGCCATTAATCGCACACTTATCTGTGCGGACATACACACACACACACACACGTAGAGCCTGCATGTTTGCGTTCACACGTGTACATACATATATTCACCTCTCATATATAGGTACATTCATACATAGACATACGCACACACACACGTACACATAAGGTACCCACATATATACATACACGATCACACACACACATATATATATACCTAACTCGTCCCTTGGACTGAGTGCTCTACCACTACGGATATTACCTTCCAGTGTTCCACCACTATATATATATATATATATATATATATATATATATATATATATATATATATATATATATATATATATATATATATATATATATATATATATATATAATCGGAGAAAGCTAATAGCGATACTCCGGCCAATATATTTATATTGTAGTACAATAAAGCAATGCAGATATCGGATAAGAAGCACTCTACAATTTGTAGGACTGGAGTATACATAATATATAAGATCAAAATACATGGAACTCTTTTAACCATCTTTTGATCTTATATATATATATATATATATATATATATATATATATAAGCAGAAGGGATATTCAATTTGTTGGTAATTCAGCAAATATAAATGTTTATAACTGATTCAGAGCACTCGACAAGTTTTCTGGAGTATAATATTCAATGATATTAAATAAATAAATATACACACACATTTTTACACACATGTGTATATTCATACACACACACATATACACATTGTTTTGCAAGATTTCTTATCTGAAAACGTGTGTTGAAACAGATATAGTTATACTTTGGAAGAGTCATATTGCCAATAAAAACACACGTACCTTTTGTTTTCACTTCAATTTATTATGAATTTCCGGTTGGCTGGTTGGTTTGATAACCGGAAGGTTGTTTATACATATTGTCAAAAGAAAAGGAAATGTCATCCCTTGAATCGCAAGAACATTTTGCAGCTTTTGAAGGTGCCAGATATCGCGGCTATTTGTATGTATGGACCCGTAACTCCAGGGGAAGTCGTTGGTGCGCCGTATTGACATACGTCGTTTCTAGGGCTCATATACTCTCTCCAGATCTGAATACAGCAGATTTCTTCCAAAGAGGAATAGCGAGAGTGAGAGAATAGTAGTGAGAAAGAGATATATAGGAAAAATCGAACCCAGTACTAGACAGCTACTTTTATCGACCACGAATGGATAAAAGACTAAGCTGACCTCGGTGAGATTTGAAATCAGGCAAACCAGATGTCGGCGAAATTTGAATCCTAAACGAAATTTATTTTAGACAGTATCGGTTGAGCGTCAGACACTATGCTTTGTAGCATAGAGTTATGGCCCTTTGCGTTCTGAGTTCAAATCCCGCCGAGGTTGACTTTGCCTTTCATCCTTACGGGGTCGATAAAATAATGTACCAGTAATGCACTCTGGGTAATTGCTGGCCTTGTGCCTAACGTAGAAACAATTATATCGAATCTATGAGATTTTGATGTTATTTATTTTGAGAACATCAGTATGATTGGCCGGTTACAGCCAGTTTGAACAGAAAGAGGTGAGAGAATTCTGACCAGATACGACCGGTTTAAATGCTGAAAGGTTAAACTACTGTGGCGCTAAATGAAATGAACTAAGTCTCTTGCTGAATGAAATGGTCTAAATTTGTAAAAGATCCAGAACTCTCGACCATTCATATGTCATTAGTAATTATTGCATGTGCTGTTAATTTAGATAATTTAGCAATAACAGCTAATAAAAATCCCGCCGAGGTTAAATTTGCTGCCTTTCATCCTTACGGGGTCGATAAAATAAAGTACCAGTAATGCACTGGGGTAATTGCTGGCCTTGTGCCAAAAGTAGAAACAATTATTTTAAACGCCTTAAACATCCGGTCTCTCTCGGCATCTTATTTCAGGTATTATGACTAAATAATTGTTTCTACTTTTGGCACAAGGTCAGCAATTGCCCAGTGCATTACTGGTACGTTATCGACCCCGAAATGCGACTAAATAATGTGACAAAAACAATGTTTATATACATATTATATTTATTTGCAACGTATACATATAATTAATAGTATTATCTACACAATTAATTACTTGAATATATTTGATACATCACCGTCTCCCACTTTGAACCATGTGTGTGTGTGATTGCCTGTGTGTATATGTAGCAACGCATGCATGTGTATGTACACATGCACACACACATACGTGGCTGAGTGGTTAGAGAATTGGATTCGCAATCGTAAGGTTGTGAGTTCGATTCCTGGACCAGGTGATGCGTTATGTCCTTGAGCAAGACACTTTATTTCACGTTGCTTCTTCTACCTGGAGTTGCGACCGATAGATAGTATTAGCAATTAGAAAGACCAACGGAAACATTGTTCCCTCGGTCCGATTTGACGAAAGTCGATCGTTCCTTTATATATATACATATATATATTGGAAAATGTGCGAAATCCTTGGTACAGTTAGGTATATTTAAAAAAAGGAAAAGAATTTCTTCACTTGTAGTTCTAAACAATTTTATAATATTATGATTTGGTCATAATATTATAAAATTAAATCAATTTGTTTAAAACTACAAGTGAAGTCATTCTTTTCCTTTATATATATATATACCTACTGGAATATTTATATCATTTATTTATATATATACATATATATATATATATATATATATATATAGGGGAAAATATGACCCCGACGGCAGAGCTCAAGCCGTTTCGACGAGTATTGAGTACTCTGGTGCGTTATGGTCCATCTAGTTCCTTACCACAACTCCTCCGTTATATATATATATATACATATATATATATATATATATATATATATATATATATATATATATATATATACAAAAGTTCTATTTAAAATTGTTGGGATACAACAAGTAAATACTTTTATAACTGTTATAAAGCACTCGACAAGTATTTGGAGTAGATATACGATATTAATAAATGGAAACTATATTTATAAAACCATATTTATTTCATTATACATATTTCAGGGATACCAAATTAAATTATGGTATGCCTTCATCAGACAAAATACAATATATAACAGTTTTACAAAGTAAAACTGTTATATATTGTATATCAAAAAAATATTGTTTTACAAAGTAAAACTGTTATATATTGTATTTTGTCTGATGAAGGCATACCATAATTTAATTTGGTATCCCTGAAATATGTATAACGAAATAAATATGGTTTTATAAATATAGTTTCCATTTATTAATATCGTATATATATATATATATATATATATATATATATATATGGGAGTATGTATGTATACAACGGTAGAGTTACACACGTGTGATATACTGATTTATTCTTGGATTTAAAAGAAATAGACACGGAGATTGTTTAAGATTTAAAGGGAAACAACCCCACCAACCTCAGCTAATCCAATGCTGTAGACAATGCAGTTAGATGCAGATCTTGTCATTAAGAAGTAACAGGTCAGAGAAATCATCACGATTCGCTCTCCTTAAAACGCTCTCCTTAAAACTTGTATGTATAGTATATTTGGCAATATATTGTATGTTTGATTTAAAATATTTTGAAGACCATTCGCTATGAGTTTTAAAGAAGTGACTATGTCACTTACTTATTCTCAGCAAATAACAACAGAGAGTGATCACTCTTTGTTGTTTTACTGGAAT
>OZ024755.1:30892094-30937094 GCA_964016885.1 Eledone cirrhosa
GCGAATTTCCGACCGATAAGGTTGAATCTTCATGGGTACGTCTTTTTTTTTATAAAACAAACTTTGTATTTATCTGATGAAAGCGCACCAAGTTTGGCTTGGTTGCCCTTGAAATATATATACAATAAATATGGTTTAATAAATATAGTTTCCATTTATTTAATATCTTGGTATGTGTGTGTGTGTGTGTGTGTGTGTGTGTGTGTGTGTGTGTGTGTGTGTGTGTGTGTGTGTGTGTGTGTGTGTGTGTGTGTGTGTGTGTGTGTGTGTGTGTGTGTGTGTGTGTGTGTGTGTGTGTGTGTGTGTGTATAATTGTTAGTATGGTTATGTGTGTAAGTGTGTGTGTGCATGTATGAACATTATTCAGAATTTATATGCGGTATTCACATTCAGAATCCACTTGTATCTCGACCAAATACATACCAATTGCTTCTTTGGGTCATTTTTTTATTTTATTTTGATTACACGTGGATGTATTCAAAGTTTGTTTTTCCCCCGTTAGCATCATTTTTTAAATTCTGGTCGAAAGCGAGAAGGACCTTGTTATGTTGCTGAGATCAGAATTCAAACCGCAACACATTTATCCATAGCTGTCCTTTGTCTCCGTATCTACGATCAGATTGTCCTTTTCCATAAACATAAATTCAACAGAGAATTATTTTTAATTCTTTGAAATTATCTTCCCCTTCCCTTTAGTGTCGCGAACAATCACCTGTTATGTTCTGGTTTGCTGCTTAATCTTTTTTTTTTTTTAATATATATATATTTTTTTCTGCAGCTCATACATGACATAAACATCTGTAACTCAATATCTGAAGAGAAAATGTGGATGGAGAAATTGCTAAGTATTTGTTTTGCTTCCACAAATGGACCAGATGGTGTGTTAAGCCTGTATTTCAATGTTTACATTGTTATGTATACCTTAAATAACTATCTGATTTAGCAGAATGTTATTAGTTGATTCATTTAACAGCACATTAACGTGTAATTTAAACCACAAATCTAGACCTTAGCCCCTATCATGGAAAGGAAATATGAAAAAATAACTGCAATATATATTTTTACATTTAGATACATAGTAATGTTTGTCTGGATAGATATTATTGGAGCTGTTTTTATATATACATTTATTTACATATGCCTGTGCATTTACACATCCATGTATAGTTCAGCTATGAATGCTTGCAGAATGTATTTTGGCAGATCCAATTGGCTGTACTTTAACTGATCTTAGACCAAAGACCCAGTCTCTTAATTGACTTGGTAGCAACATGAGAATATTAGCATGTATATTAGTGACCCAATAAGGAACGTAACGAATTTTCGGTCTATCTACACACACAGCTTCAACCATCATCTCAACTACTTCGCTGACATTGCTACGGGCTCGTTTCATTTGCTTCCTAATCGTCTTAATGAAATTATCGAAATATTCTTCTCCGTATACTTCGGTGATGTCTTTTGGTGTCTCAGCCCAGCGCTTTCTGTTCCTGTCTTCGATATTGTCTTCGTTTACAATAGAAGTCCTGTAATAATAATAATAATAATAATAATAATAATAATAATAATGATTTCTTTATTAACCACAAGGGTTTACATAAAGTAGACATTAAGGACAGTGCAGGACAATACAGGACGGTACAAATGGGCATTTCTGCGTGTAAAAAACAAAAACAGAGGATGTAACAAAAAATAACAATGAAAAATTCCCCAATAGGGGGGAGACTTCGGAGGGACATTTGTGGAGAAAGCCCAGTAAAAAGGCCACAATGACCCTGACCACCAAGGCAAGTGCCCTCTCCCAGTTTTCCACCTTTAATTTACAGATATATACTCAGAGTAGGCCCATTCACTCGGGCCATACTTGCTTCTCTCACCCATCTTTCAACAAAATGCTGGGAAGAGAGCACTTCCCTCTCTACCCTGATTTTCCTTTTCAATAATAATAATAATAATAATAATAATAAAGTAAACAATTTACCACATTCTGAGAAGTGGTATGAGCATAAGCCAGAGTCGGTGATAGAAAACAATCAGGTGAAGGTGTTGTGGGACTTTAGGATACAGACGGACAAGAAACTGGAACACAATAGACCTGACCTGGTGGTTTTGGACAAAGAAAAAAGATCGTGCCTGATTGTGGATGTGGCCTACCCATTCGACACGAGAGTGCAAGAGAAGGAGAGGGAGAAAATTAACCGATACCAGGACTTAAAGTGGGAGGTAAAAAGGATTTGGAACTGCCATGAAGTCAAAGTGGTCCCGATTGTCATAGGCGCACTAGGTACTATCTCAAAAAGTTTCCAGGGATGGTTAAAGAAAATTGGCCCCTTCACGCTTTTTGGAACGCTTCAAAAGGCATGCTTGCTGGGAACAGCAAGAACCCTCCGATACGTCCTGAATATCTGAGGCTGCAGGTAGTGGCTTGATATTCATTTCAACAAACTTTACAGTTAACTAACATCAATGACTGAGACTCAAAGAACAATAATAATAATAATAATAATAATAATAATAATAATAATAATAATAATAATAATGATTTCATTTATTGGCCACAAGGGCCGACATGTAGGGGACAATACAAAGACAGGGACAGTGGGGGTTTACAATAAGGGCGAGTAAAAGTGAACAATGGCAAGACTAATTTAACAATGAAGATATACAAATATAAAATAAACTATGTATAAATATAACAAAATAAATTCCCCTATAGGGGGTGGACGACTCTGGGGTGATTCGGGTACCCCACCAAACCTGAACCACCCTGCGCTTCTAGGGCACCCAAGGAGAGCACCCCCCTCCTCAAGTTATCTAGCCTATAGGCGCATGGTCAGAGTAGGCCCATTCACAAAGGCCATTCTCGTCACATTCATTCACCTTTTAGCAAATGTACTGGGGGGGGGGGGCAGCACTTCTCTCTCCACCCTCACCTTCCTTTCCAGGTGAAACTTGAAGTTGATGAGAGATTGGTCGAAGAGAAAAGTGTCTGTCTTCAGTCTTTTAATCTGGTCCACCATATAACCTCTTTCGCAACTGCCACCAGACAGAGGAAAATTGCCTGCTCTTCCTGACCAAAGGAAAGTGGCAGGTCGATCTTCACTATGGACTTGGCCGATAGCCGGATCCGTTCTACACGCGACAGTAGCTGTTCGACATCACTCCACAAGTCAGTAATACACGGACATTGGACAAGTGCGTGCAGAACGGTTTCGTTGCTCTGTGCGCATCTTGGGCAGGTCCGTCTGACAGCACTTCCGTGCCTGTAAAGTTTATCCCGAACCGGCAGTGCCCCTCTCCCCCGTCCCCGGTAGCACTGCCAAGCGAGGGATTTCTGGAAATTGTCCATCGTCTCCGGCTCGAAAGTCCTCCGAAACAGACTGGTCAGTTCGTATTCATCAGGGCCCAAAGCCTCTCCGAGTGCGTCATCGCACTTGCCCACCACTAATCCTCTATAGAACCTGAGAGTGGAAGCTCCAATGATCGCATTGCCCGCTTGGTAGAGGGCAGTAAGTGCCTGGCAACATTCCAGGTGACAGTCACCTAGTCTTGGTCTCTTCTTGACTTAGGACTGCAGCTCATTCAAAGAAACGAGCTGCGGAAAGGCCCGTCTGATAAACGGCGACCACATCTGTTCACTGTTTAGGCAAAATATCTGGATATGTCGCAGCCTCAGCGCATGTCTGCGCATGTCTGCGCATCATTAGCCACGATTTCTGAGGTGTCCGACACCATCACGGTGATGAGGTCCGCATAAGCCGACACAGCCCTTCCACGTCCCGTTTCGAGCGAGACGTCCCGTTTCGAGCGAGATGCCCAGCTCCAGCTTCCGCAGTAAAAGCTCGAGAGTCAATACGTAAAGAAGGGAAGAGAGAGGGTACCCTTGACGGACCGATCGGGAGAGCCGAAATGGTTCCGAGAGGTGGCCATTAACCTTGACCACCGAGCATGTGCCGCTGTGCATTGCAGCGATCCAGCTTCTGAAAACAGAGCCGAAGCCAGCTGCTTTGAGGACAGCCTCCAGATACCGATGGTCGACTCTATCGAATGCTTTCGATTGATCTAAATTGATCAGTGCCCCACCGAAGCCAGGTTTACACCCTACCCTCTCTATGATGTATCGCATGAGGTGGAGAATGTCGTGTATGGACCTGGTTGGGATTGCGCAAGTTTGCGCCTCCCCAACCAAATCCTCGACGACAAGCGCCAATCTCTTTGCTAACACTGTGGCCAAAATCTTAAACTCTGTGTTGAGCAGAGTTATGGTCCTGAAGTTGTCTAATGTATCCCTCTTGTTTTCGTCTTTCCTTATCAGCGTCACCACTCCCCTTCGCACAGAACTGGGAATACTCCTATTCTGCTGCCAATTGCAGTAGAGCGCTTCGAGAAAATCGGAGAACAAGTCTGGCATATTTACGTAAAGCTCGTAGGGCAGGCCATCCAAACCGGGTGACTTGCGCCTCATGCAGCCGACAAGGGCGTCCTGAATTTCGGCTGAAGTAATTGGCCTTTCGCAGCGCTCAGCGTCGACCGTCGAGATGCGCGACAAGCTGTCAAGGTAGGGACTGAAATCTGCTACTCTCTCTCTCTGTCCCGCCACTCTCCCCGAACACCCGAGCAAAGTGCTAGCGAAAGGCGTCACACATCCACTTGGAATCGCTTATCTCGTGTCCGTCTCGGTCCGCCAAAGATCGAATTGTGGTTTTATTACCACGGTGCGCCTCCGCCACGCGGGCCCATCAAACAGCTTTGGTTCCCTCGTTTCTCAGCGCACGCGCCTTAACTCTGACAATGCAACCTTTGTGTTTCGCATTGAAGAAATGATCTCATGCCATTCTCGCCACTAGAACGTCTGTTGTAATGCCACTACAAATAGCCTCGTCTAACTTATCTACCAGCTCCCCCTCCTTTCTATTTTTCTCTAACGCTAGTTCTTTGCTGAACTCTATCGAAGTTACTCTAATCTCTCTTTTGAGAGCCCCTCCTCCACCACCACCACCACCACCACCACCACCACCACCATCTCTTGTTGATGATCCCCCATGTCAACTTTTGCTTAACTTAATTGTTGACTCGGTCCCTGTAAGCCTTACGCGCCGGAAATGACATGTTCAGCTTCCAGTAACTAGGTCCCAACCTATGCGTTTTATCTAGGTCGACCATACAGATCACAAATTTGTGATCTGAATAGGCGACCGTTTTAAAAAGTTGGCAGCCTACACTATTTCTATCTATTTTCCTAATGAAGATCCTGTCTATATACGATCTAGATGACCCTATGCGGTTGGTCCACGTCCACACTGGCGCATTGGGGATATCTAGTCGATACCTGTCAGACAGTTGGAACTGGCTGATTAGGTGCTTGAGGCTTTTGCACTCCCCGCTCCTATCAGCTACTCCCACACATTCCCAGCGTGCGTCTAAGATGCCGTTCCAGTCCCCCGCTAACAGTAAAGGGCGAGACGTACCCAGAAAAGTTTCCAATGCATTACTAGGCATATAAAAACGTTGAAGAAAGGAGGCGGTGTGATCAGCTAACTCCATAGTATAGATCACACCGCCGCCTTCCTTTAACCATGTAGTCAAATAAAGTTTGGCAGAATTTATTTCCCTTGTTTCAGATAAATAAGTTATACATACTTGTATAATCCTGGTTCAACCGTTATAACTTTAATTCCAAATTTATTCATTTCCTGTCTAAGTCCATCAGAGAAAGCAATACAAGCTACTTTAGACATGGAATATGCCGAAAATGCTGGTAACGTGAATCGACCTGTCGTAAGAAAAATGCAATATAAATTAGAACACTGGGCATATCAAAATATCGAAACAACAGAAGTAAACTTTGATCACAAAAAATGGCGTAGGATAGAAGAAAGGAAAGGCACAGAAACGAAGAAAGAAATCCCCAGTCACTGAAGAGGTCACAGAGTGTGTGACGAAAGAACTATGACTATATATATATAAACAACTATCTGGTTGTGGAACCAACCAACCAACCAGAAATTTATAAATTTGTAAATTCATAAATATATATTAAATTAAATTGAAGTGAAAGCAACTGGTGCGTGTGTTTCTTATTGGCAACATGACCCTCCCAAAGTATAACAATATATATATATATATATATATATATATATATATAAAATATATATATATAAAACATTCGTTGCTAGCATTGGTTTCCAATTCTGCATGTGGCTTAGATTAGCTGATGTGTTTGCACTTCTACATGCAAGACGTTAATTCATGCAACTATAAAACAAAAATGGCCAACGCTGCAAAGGGGAATAATTAATTGTTTGTTTAAGTGGAATAACTCTTGCTAACTTTGTGCTTATTCTTGTTAAATATGTATGTGGCTTGTAACTAAAGTGTAAGGAGAAAAAGAGAGATAGTGTAAATAGCTCTACTCACCTGCAAGACTAGCTACATTGATCACTCTGCCTTTGGATTCCCGAAGCAGTGGCAAGAAAGCTTTGGTCACACGTACCATACCCATCACGTTGACGTTCATGATATGCTGGAAGTGACTAACAGCACACCATTCGATTTCTGCTATTGCTGCAATTCCGGCATTGTTCACAACAGCCCACAGTACTGCGTTTTGATTTCAGAAATTCAGAAAAACGAGAGACACAAAAGAAACATGAAGATAACTACTTGCCAAGTAATTGTTTGTATGTATATGTGTGTGTGTGTGTGTGTGTGTGTGTGTGTGTGTGTGTGTGTGTGTGTGTGTGTGTGTGTGTGTGTGTGTGTGTGTGTGTGTGTGTGTGTGTGTGTGTGTGTGTGTGTGTGTGTGTGTGTGTGTGTGTGTGTGTGTGTGTGTTCGAGAGAGACAGAGTCCCGGGTTCAATTGGGAGTAACCACAGTAAATAAGGTACCCAATACGTTTGTAGAGTGTATACAACAAATTCAATATAGAAATGGCTTCTACAGGACTAGAACTGTTTCATTCAAATGTAACAGTTCAAGTCCCGTAGAAGCCATTTCTATATTAATTATATATATATATATATAACAAATTTAATATAAAAATGGCCTCTACGAATCTATATATAAATTTAATATAAAAATGGCCTCTACGAATCTATATATAAATTTAATATAAAAATGGCCTCTACGAATCTATATATATATATATATATATATATATATATATATGTATATATAACAAATTTAATATAAAAATGGCCTCTACGAATAGAGAGAGAGAGAGAGAGAGAGAGAGAGAGAGAGAGAGGCCATTTCTATATTAAATTTGTTATATATGTATATACGAAAAGAGTCAGGGCCCCGACGGCTGAGTTCCGGCCGTTTCGATAGCTAGATCCGAACTAAAGCGTTAGGGTCCAGCCGTCGGGGTATTACCCACTCTACTACCCTAAGTATTGAGTACTCTTTGTTTTATATATATATATATAAAATAGCTCAAGGAAAAAAATGTTCCGAGCCGTATAATATAATAAAGAGAGATAAAAACAGATGTATACATATATATGTTCAAATTATTTGAACATATATATGTATATATCTGTGTTTATCTCTCTTATTTTATATATATATATATATATATATATATATATATATATATATATATATATATATATATATATATATATATATAAGGCGGGTAAAATTCCCGAGATCCATGGACGAGTTCTCTCCAGCGGTCTCTGTCCCTCATTATCGCTGCCATGTCCTGCATCTCCAACAGACCAGTGTCTGTCCTTAGGGCATCAACATACGTTGACCTGAAAATCCGCCTCTTCATTGCTGTAGTGGAGTGTGCTGCTGTATGGGTCTGAGACTTGGACACTGACCAAGAAACTCACTCAGATGGTGGATGGGTGCTACACGAGAATGCTGAGGATGGCTCTGAACATTAATCAGTATACACTGAGGATGAAAAACTCATCAGAGCTGTATGGGAGCATCCCAAAAGTCAGCTCAAAAGTGACACAGAGGAGACTGAGGTTGGCTGGACATGCTCACCGACATCCAGAGTTGACATTGTACTCAGTGTTCCTGTGGGAGCCCCTACATGGACACACTAGAAGAGGAAGACCAAGGTTAACATATATATATATATATATATATATATAACAAAGGAATTGTGGTAAGGAACCAGATGGACCATAACGCACCAGAGTACTCAATACTTAGGGTAGTAGAATGGGAAATAGGAAAAAGTATGACCCCGACGGTAGAGCTCAAGCCATTTCGACGGCTATTTCTGTCCAGAAATAGCCGTCGAAACGGCTTGAGCTCTGCCGTCGGGGTCATACTTTTTCCTATATATATATATATATATGTATATATATATAAGTGGTTACATAACAGTTAGTTCACCATACCGAGAACAATTGTTTCACCTTAGCGGATCCTAACTTGTCCCATGGACTGAGTGCTCTACCACTACGGATATTACCTTCCAGTGTTCTACCACTATATATACATATATATATATATATATATATATATACGTGTGTGTGTGTGTGTGCGTTATGTGTGCGTGTGGGGTCGGGGTGGGAGGAATATGTGTGATATCTATTATCAATAAAGACTGTTTTGAGAAGCCGATGGTATCGGAGAAATTTAGAAGTAAATAGTCACTGTTAATAATTGTTTCTCCATTTAGCACAAGGCCAGCAATTTGATGGTTAGCAGTGGAGACTTCTGCTGCCCTTGGCCTTAGGGCTACCTCCCTACTCACCACCATAGGCCCTGAGCTGGCCAGCCGCAGGTGTTAGCCCCGAGAGATGGAATGGCTCTTCCAGCGCATCTCCCTTACCATCCTCCGCGAGGAAACGCCTTCTCCATTCTGTTCGCCGGGGCTGTGGGGAGGCCAGCACGTGGGACATCATTTGCTCACTATACAGAGAGATAAAATAAAGTACCAGTAATGTACTGGGTAATTGCTGGCCTTGTGCCTAAAACACCTTCTCCATTCTGTCCGCCGGGACTGTGGGGAGGCCAGCACATGGGACCTCATTTGCTCACTATACAGAGAGATAAAATAAAGTACCAGTAATGTACTGGGTAATTGCTGGCCTTGTGCCTAAAGTAGAAACAATTATTTCTAGAATTCATTCTATTATTCAGTTGACCTATCAGGTCGTTATCCTGTTAAAGGTTATGCCATGTTATTAAATCAATCCCAGTGCATTACTTTAGTCAGACCGTAAAGGGGTGTAACTCTATGCTGCAAAGCATGGCGTCCGACCTTCCACCGATACTGCCAACCCATTGTTAGTTAATAATTGTTTCTACTTTTGGGACAAGGCCAGCAAATTACCCAGTGCATTACTGGTATTTTATTTTATCGACCCCGTATTATTTTGATGCTGTAAAACATTCAGTTCGTATTTAGTATATCTGTTACGCAAGCATGTGTGTATACGTGAGGGGAGTATATGTTATAAAACAGAATTTCTATCGGTCAACTTTAAATGGCTTCCCATGGCAATATGAGACGTCTACCACCCACGTAAAAAAAAAAAATACTTTAAATGGTATGAATTTAAAGAAGCACCACAGGGATATATTTATAATTTATCATATGAAAAGCATATCACAAATGTTAAAGTATGAACGCACCCTGCCAACATCTGATGCAAAGACACACAGCCGTTTTCTTTATTCAATGTGTTCATATGAAACACTTTCGTGTTAGCCGCAATCAATGGGATGAGAGACCGAAGGCTACAATGTTTGGAGATTGAGCACACCCTGTACAGACTGTAAGATTATTGTTGTTAGAAAGGGTATCCAGTCGTAGAAGCCATGTCAAATATGGACGTATGCGCAAGATAAGGTCGCACCAACTCGTATAATCTTTAACTGTGACACCCATCCATCCCATCCCTTGTGGAAAGGAAACGTAGAAACCATGATGAGGATGATTTGGGGGCTATGGAATGTAAATATCCAAAAGCCGAGTGCACAAACATCTCATGAAAATATTCTTCCTCAAAATACAGTGAAACAGTAATTAGCTAATCGGACTTTTCATCAATTATAAATGTCTCATAAATGACAATTAAGTGTCACAATGGTTTCTAATTGACACACAAGTCCAGCAATTTGACAGCAGAGAAAAGTCAATTAATTTAACCGCAACACTTGACTGGTTTTCAGATTTGGCGCTTCCATTAAATACTTCTTCTATAACCTTACTTTGCTAGTAAATAACTAATATAGTCAATATCGATATCAATATGTAGTCACGTTGTTATCTATACAACTGCCTGTTTCTTATTTTTTTCAATTCAGGCTGAAACAAGAAATGACCCATGCTCTATGTAGGGTCGAATTTATCGGAAATGGAAGGGGCGAACGCCATGGGCACCCCTTGTCAAACAGCCGTGACAAAACTATAGCAAAACACCGGTTTGCGTTATATTTGCTACGCAGTGTGTGTGTGTGTGTGTGTGTGTGTGTGTGTGTGTGTGTGTGTGTGTGTGTGTGTGTGTGTGTGTGTGTGTGTGTGTGTGTGTGTGTGTGTGTGTGTGTGTGTGTGTGCGCGCGTGTGTGTGTGCGCGTGTGTGTTTATTTGTGTGAGTGTATATATGGGAGTGTGTATTTTTGTAAGTGTGTCTGTGATTGCGCGTTTATATTTATATACTCATACATATAAATGTATGCATATGCACATAAACACACAAACACACACATATACACATACGCGTCAGCGTGTTGAAAAAAATCCTAGTAATTAAAAGTATCTATGAAAATGTTTGTTATATGCGTTAGTACTTACCATTAGGGCCAAGGTCACTTTTTACTTCTTTCACTGCCTTTTGTACTTGTTCATCGTTGACAACATCCAGTTGTATCACTCGGCTCCTTGTCGACATTTTCCCCCGTAACATTTTAGCTCCATTGCCGTCCGCAAAGAGACAACAAGCATAAACAGCGTAGCCTTTATGATCTAACTTCACAGCCAGTTCGTGACCAAATCCTGTGTCACAGCCTGAAAGAGATGTATGAATATAAAATAACTATGTGTGTGTGTGCATATATATAGATCAGAGCAAACAGCACGGACACTCTATCTCAAAATTATTTTTGAAAAGCATTTAGAAATGCGCAACTGGTAAAAACTTAAAAACTTAAAACCACAACTGAATACTAACCCATACAATCACTAATACTCTTTTATTCCTAATTAACCCATTTTTCAACTGTGAACAATTTGTCAGCATTTTCTATTCCGTTTACCAATATATAATAACTTGTGTGTTACACCTCTATTCTTTTAACTATATATATATATATATATATATATATATATATATATATATATATATATATATTGTTATACTTGGGGAGGGTCATATTTGTGTAATATTGCCAGAATTAATAACAGAACACACTCACTGTTTGGTTGGTTTTCGCTTTTCGCTTCTGTGTCTTTTATATCGGTAATCTAATTTATTCGGTCTGCAATGTTACCATTGACTGACCAACGGTCAAAAATAATACAGATACAATATAGACACAAACACATATATATAGTTTATCAAAGTTCTTTCGTTGCACATCTGCAACATCGTCAGTGGTGCTATTGTTTCCTCCCGTTGCATTGTATTTTCTACGCCATCTTTATTTAGTCTGTTTATATATATATATATATAAACATATATACGTAGAGGCAAACACATATATATATATATATATATATATATATATATATATAACAAAGAAAGTGTGGTAAGATACCAGATGGACCATAACGCACCAGAGTACTCGATACTTAGGGTAGTAGAGTGGGAAATAGGAAAAGAGTCAGAACCCCGACGGATGAGCTCCGGTCGTTTCGACAGTTCGGATCTAGCTGTCGAAACGACCGGAGCTCAGCCATCGGGGTGATGACTCTTTTCATATATATATATATATGTATATATATATACAGAGAGAGAGAGAGAGAGAGAGAGAGAGAGAGAGAGAGAGAGAGAGAGAGAGAGAGATATCAGGATTATATCAGTTTTAAACTAGTAAGACCATTATTCAGCAAAGTACTCAATACTTGAGGCAGCAGAATGTAAATATATTAACGAGTCGAGGCTCGATGGCTGAGCTCTTGCCGTTTCGACAGTAAATACCAGGCGCGCGCGTGTGCGCGTGCGTGCGTGAGGGCTTCTCTTACTCTTAATTTCGAGTACATTTTTGACCTTCCTGGTGGTAAGGTTGTAAAAGAAAAGAAATTGTTATCGCTTGAATCGCAAGAATGTTTTGCAAATTTTGAAGGTGCCAGCTATCGCAGCCATTTGTAGTCTATGAATTAGGGAGCTGCGCTCTTTGTTCACAAAGTTCAGTTATACTTTAGTCCAAGCGGGTTGGTATATAATCTGTAGCTCCAATTATGTATGTATGTATGTATATATGTATATAGGGAATTCTTCTTGGAGAAGGCAACTCAGGAAACTGGGCTAACTCCGACATAAAACCTGCGGCTCAGTAGTTACCGATGGTATTGACCTTTTCTTCTTTTCCGGTTATAGCTACTGTCTCAGAGAGTGGGATTGGCTCAGTGCACAGTCTTTCCTCACTTTAAAAAAAAATCTTCATGCACATGCATTGCAGGATAGAATTAATTAATAATTATTAATAATGGTATATCGTGCAATGGCCATACTCAACATCGAGGGAGCAGCCATCATGTATATGTGTGTGTATGTATGTATGTATTATGTATGTGTAAATTTTTGAACAGTGGTGTGATTAGACTGCAGGAAATATACAAGGATATTGAAAACCAAACTACAAACCGATGTAAACAACACCCCTAGCCACCCTGTCACCTATTGACGTGAAGATATTATGAAATCGAATCCTTGGAAATGTTTCGTTTAAAGCTATTGGTATTGGTGACGCTCAAACTACAATGGAGTGGTGTAATCTTATGACCTTTAAAAGACAGGACAATAACAAATGTTATTTGAGGCCATGCCTGACGAAGGTAATGGAGGAGGTAAGGGAGGAGGAGAGTTAGGAAATGGTCGTGAACAACAGAGACAGTGGAATGGGGAGAGAAATAATGAAAGAGGATTGCAGACATTAAAACAGTACTGACGACTCGTTTTTTAGACTATATACGTAAATATATATCCAGTCTTTCTACAATTTAATATGATGTTCGCGATCGTACCCTCGGCAGTGGGGACGTCTGGTGTCCTTGGCCTTAGGGTTACCTCCCTACTCACCACCATAGGCGCTGAGCTGGCCAGCCGCCCGTGTGAGCCGCGTGAGTTGGAATGCCTCTTCCAGCGCATCTCCCTTACCATCCTCCGGGGAAACGCCTTCTCCATTCTGTCAGCCGGGGCTGTGGGGAGGCCAGCACGTGGGACCCCATTTTCTCACCATACGGAGAGATGAGGAGGGCGAGAGAGATGGAGGCGATGACAGTGGGAGTTCGGCTCTTCCACGTTCGGACCATATCCTTGTGGTTGTGTTCATTAAGCCCTAGTGAAGTGATGAAATATGTATGTGTATGTATCATGTGGTGCGGTAAATACATATATACATATATACCAGGTCCGAACACAAAGGAACTAAACTCCCACTGTCTCTACCTCCGTCTCTCTCGCAAATGGGGGGCCCACGCGCTGATCACCCCGCGGCCCCGACGGGCAGAATAGAGAAGGCGTTGCCTGGGTTAGGGAGACGTAAATAAAATTTGATGGAGTGGTAGGGACGCTGTCTTAACACACAGCATGTCTTAGGCATTTTAAAGCTGGCGGAGCCCATCCCGCTCAGGTCTGAACAGAGCCGATTTCTTGAAATGAAGGTCAGAAAAGAAGAGATATAAAGGAAGAATTGGTCACTGTATTGAACTGATGAAAGGGAAAGCTAACCTCAGTTGGATTTGAACTCAATGTACTGAGAGCCGCAGCGAATACCGCGAACCATTCTATCCGGCGTTCTAATGACTCTGCCAATTCACCGCCATGAGGAGTTTCTGACGCCAACACAAACAGTGCTTTCCTTGCTGATTGAAGAAAGCCTATGGGTGACTGCACTTACATGGATATCAAAATGTTCCCACCCGTTAAACAGTGCCGGATTAAACTGGTATCATATATTACGGACCCACATTTCCAGACACAGCGTTAAATGCTTTATTACCACAGTAAAATAATCTCTTTAACTTTTGTAAACCACTAGGTTTATAATGCCTTGTGACATACTGCAAAACACTACGGCGCCCTTACGACTTCAATTGGAGTTAAGGGCCCATATATGCCGGAATTCGACATATTTTATTATTGTATTGGTGGATTAGCAGTATCGGTAGAGCGTCGGACAACATGCTTTATGGCATATAGTTACGGCCTTTTACATTCTGAGTTCAAATTCCGCCGAGATTAACTTTGCCTTTCATCCTTACGGGGTCAATAAAATAAAGTACCAGTGATACACTGGTTTTGATTCAATCGTCTTTCCCCTCCCCAGAATTGTTGGTCTTGCGCCTAAATCAGAAACGATTATTATATTTGAATTCTACATTTTTCTCACTCTCTAAAAGTTCCTTACATGTTTCTGTATAACGTTTCACGAATTCTTTCACCGAATAAATAATCGAACCAATACACCAAAGCAAGACCTCAGCCACTTCTTGTCAGTCAAACGCTATAAAAAAAAAATCAATTTGTTTTTACGAAAATAAAAGAATATTTGGATAATCGCCAGTGAGAACTACAACGATGTGATATAACAGTGAGTGGTATAACGACTTGATATAAATGAGTCTCGCTTATGCATGTAGTTTTTCACATCTAAATAAATCTAACAAGTCTATTGGAATAATTCAGCAGCAGATATCAACAATAGTTCTGTTAAAAGACAGCGGTCAATTTTGTTTTAATTGTATGTTTTATACTTATTTCTTTTGCGTTACAGAAAAATAGTTTCTCGTTTCGTTTTTTGTACCTACATATACATAAATACAGGCAGCATACACACATTGAAACACACAGAAACATACACATATAGCTAGAAGGACACGTGTCTGTGTGGGAGAGTTTGCGTGTTTTATTTATGAGACATTTATTAGCGTTTACATTTGATACTTAAACTGCACGTGGTTTTGTTGTGTCTTTTTTAACTCCTGGTCACTGCTGACTGAGCAGGCATAGGATCCAACCGCGTTATTTCGGTCCTTTGATATGCCCTGTCCTGAACGGGATATCCAAGGACCGAAATAACGGAGGTAAACTTTGTTCCATCGTTATGTTTTTCTGGTTTTTTCTATTCAAATTCTAGCTGTCTGATCAAGTCATAGCTGTTGAATAATGATTATCACCGAAATATATACTACAGCGAATATGAATAAAGGAAGTTCATTTTAACCTATTGACTTACACTCCTTGTTTTTAAATTACTCCTCCAGAGTAAACAGACCCACCTGCGCATTTCGTTGAGTGTTCTACCCTGCATACTGAAGTGTCGGTAATTTACTAACACATGCTCAAATTTATAAATAAATAGAGAGAGAGAGAGAGAGAGAGAGAGAGAGAGAGATATGGGGGGGGGTAGATATGTAGCTGGATAAATAGAGATAGATATGTTTCTTTATTAGCCACAGGGGCACAAAAGAAGGGGACAAATACAAAGGGGGAAGTTTACATACGATAAAAACGTGTAAAATATTATCACAAATGCAATTTAAAAAATTAGTCGATTTTCCCCAATAGGGGGAGACAGGTCATATGGGTAACACATACCCCCGAAAAAATGTGCAACCCTCATCTCCAGGAGTACGAAGAGTTTGTACTCCTTTCCTCTCCTCCTCCTTTTCCTCAACCTACAGGCTGATATAGAGAGAAGGCCCATTCACTCGGGCCATTCTCGCCACTTTCACCCACCTTTCATAAAACTTGCTGGGGTACAGCACCTCTCTCTCCATCCTGATTCTTCTTCCAAAGTGGTATTTGAAAAAAAGAATCAGTTGTTGGCCGGAGAGAAAGGTCTCTGACCTCAGCCCTTTCAACCTTGTCCACCATACAACCTCTTTCGCCATAGCTATCACACAAAGGAAAACCACCTCTCCTTCGTTTTTTAAGGAGGGTGGCGGTTTGATCATGACAATGGACTCGGTGGTCAACCGGATTGGTCCCACCCGCGACAATAGTCGTTCTACATAGCCCCACAGAGATAGATAGATAGATAGATAGATAGATAGATAGATAGATAGATAGATAGATAGATAGATAGATAGATAGATAGATATATTTCTTTATTAGCCACAGGGGCACAAAAGAAGGGGACAAATACAAAGGGGGAAGTTTACATACAATAAAAACGTGTAAAATGTTATCACAGATGGAATTTAAAAGTTAGTCGATTGATAGATAGATAGATAAATAGATTACGAAAGTCACTGAATTCATTTTAGTGACCACGAAGTTGAGATAAGACGTGTGTAGTTGATTGGCTGCACTTTTCATTACAGAGCGGACACATTAGTTACCTTTAGGACAGTGTTCAGGTATTGGTTACACTGATCGATCTCCTGATATACAGGGGGTCACCAAAAAATCTATACAACTTTGATTACTTGTACAGGCAATAATTATTAGAATTCTGTTGATGTGTGTGTATAAATTTTGGGCGGGACACCCTATATATATATATAAAGATAATGCGCACACGTGCCCGGTAATTCAATATGTGTGTGTGTGTGTGTGTGTGTGTGTGTGTGTGTGTGTGTGTGTGTGTGTGTGTGTGTGTGTGTGTGTGTGTGTGTGTGTGTGTGTGTGTGTGTGTGCGTGTGCGTGCGTGCGTGTGTGTGTGTATACACACTACAGTACATTAATTAATGTTGCAATGACCATGCATCAAATTCCATGACCTAACCATTACACCATTACAGGACATTCTACTTTCCAGCCGACTTCCAAGTGCATACATGTAATACGACCACATTTTCAAAGTATCATAATTCGAAATGTACACAGCTTATCATTAAAGTAGGAAAACTGTTGTTTTTTTTACACAGAGTTGTCAAATTAATCCAGGTTTATGCCATACTATACATAAAATAACATTGAGAAGCTTCAATTCCATTTTATACCGAGGACTGTCCGGCCGCTTCCTCTTTTCACCGGTCGCCGTCGGGACCACAGGCGTATTTGGACCCCGTACAGCCGAACTCTTCCGCAAAATCGGAACGTCAGCAGCCCAACTGAGGAAGGGGCTCCACGAGGTGGGGTAGCTGTTGCATCAGGTGTCGCTGGCCATTGTCCGTGAGAATGCTTTTGTGGTCTTGTCCGCAGGGCACGGCCCCAATACCGCTGCGCCCAAGAACCCATCACCTTCCCCCTCCCCCCTCCCATTCTTCTGTGACCCTAGAGCCGTTCCTCTACCATTTTCCGTTTTTAAATATCTGTAGTGTTGTTGTTATTTGAAATAAATTTTTTTACGATTTTTTTTTTATTAATAAAACATATTTAGCTGGTAGAAAAAAAAGAACAGTTTTTTTTTTACTGTATACAATTCTATTTCCATATATAATTTACCATTTTGACATTTTTTCAACTAATATCCACAAAAATTTCCATAATTCATAATTTATTATGGCCTCCCTCATATATACTTTGACGCTAAACTCCACCAATTACAGACTGCACATCAATATGAGATATTTTTCTCCACGAAGTTCGATCACCAGCAGAGTTTAAAGAGCAAAGATCAAGTCCAGTCCATAAGTTGACATTGTCAAGCCATCGTCTCACACCACGAGTTGATCTGTCCGTATAGTTTGAGTACTCCTGACTTGACAATTGATATAATTGGTCTAAGTTTGGTAATATTGAGCAGCTCACTGATACAGATACGGTCGCTGAGCCACTTACCAGTCATAAGTCTCATGATGTGGTTCTGGAATGTAGAGAGCTTCTGAAGTGACCTTGTAGTCCAATTAACGCAGTCAAGACCATATAACACCTCCCTCACCCACAAAGTTCGTGAATAATTTCCATAGGTGCAACATTATGCAACATTTTGAAGTGTTTGAAGTAAAATACTAAATATATGTGACTGATTTCTTATTTTGTGTCTCTCCTTTGTTCTGTCCTACACAAAAACAAATGGTGTACGACAGAACAAAGGAGAAACAAAATAAAATACTAAATATCACTATTCCGAAATGGGCAAATTTAGTTAATCCTTAAAGTTACCAGTCATTTTGTGTTATTGTGTGTGATTAGGTCATCTGATGAAAAATGAAATGAACTAGAATATCACTTTAAACATTAACTACATTTGTAGATAATTACTAGGTCATTATTTACATTTGCTGCGAACTAAACATTATATATTTTTATTAGCTGTTATTGCTAAATTATCTAAATTAACAGCACATGCAATAATTACTAATGACATATGAATGGTCTAGAGTTCTGGATCTTTTACAAATTTAGACCATTTCATTCAGCAAGAGACTTAGTTCATTTCATTTAGCGCCACAGTAGTTTAACCTTTCAGCATTTAAACCGGTCGTATCTGGCTAGAATTCTCTCACCTCTTTCTGTTCAAACTGGCTGTAACCGGCCAATCATACTGATGTTCTCAAAATAAATAACATCAAAATCTCATAGATTCGATATAATTGTTTCTACTTTAGGCACAAGGCCAGCAATTACCCAGAGTGCATTACTGGTACTTTATTTTATCGACCCCGTAAGGATGAAAGGCAAAGTCAACCTCGACGGGATTTGAACTCAGATCGTAAAGGGACGTAACTATGCTGGAAAGCATGACGGCCGACCCTCTACCGATACTGCCAATCGATATAATGTGAGATAATTATGAGATAAAGCCTTTACATGAAAATATAATAGTAAATATAGAGTAATGTAAATGCTAAAGGGTTAAAGCACAAAAAAGAATTTGATAGTATGTCAGCCGTTAACATTGCTTTCTTTGAATGAAAGATATTTCTGTAAACGTCAGTGTTTCAGTGAACTTTCACATCTCTGAAATATGCTGTTCTGTCTGTGATAATAGAATGTAAGCCTGTGGCATTAATCTGTTGTGGTTTATACAAAGTCGCAGTTGGTGTGTATATGTGTCTATAATTTTCAAACTTACATCTACTACACGGCTTCTTTGGTTTGAAAATTGGTAGAATATTTTCCTATTTTCAGAGATTATGTTAACCATTTTTATGGAGATGTCCAGCTTTCTCGATCATATGCTGCGTTGTTTGCCGTAGCCACTGAGAGAATGTTTTGATTATGAGAATCGCGGAATGGCGAAGATTCCTGAAGAGTGACGTTGATCAGCTCATGGTCATTTTGTCTAGAATGAATATCAGTCTTAATTGAAATAATTAATCATCTGATAGTTCTTCCTGTAAATGGGTAGGACTATTACACATCTGTTTGAACTCGTGTCAGTTTATATTCCATAGAAGGTTTTCGTCGTAACAGATGTATGGAACACGAGAAATCATTTTCTGAAATATAAGCAAAATATTTTCAATGTTCTTGTTGTTTGGCCACAGATCAGTTAATGTTGGGCAGAAGTTTGATCAAGTTTGTGTTCCAGACAAAGGAATTATATTTTCATAATGAACCCAGTGCCAGATTTACCATTGTGCTTAGGTGTACTTAAGCACAGGGTCCCGTTGGTCAGGGGGTCCAACCTTCCTGCAATAAAGATTTTGCTTCCTTCAGAGCCCAAGTAAGGGGCTTCATAACTTAACTAGCACAGAGCCTCATTTGTCCTAAATCCGGCACTGAATGTATCGCCTCGTTTTCAAATCCGTTTTCAAAGTTGATGATGGTTTAGCTCTTAATTCTAGCATATCGAATAGGTAGACTCTACCCGGTAGAGCATTGGGTAAAATACCATTGCAGTATTGGTTCTGGCTTTCTACATTCTGATTTCAAATCTCGTGGAGATCAACTTTACCTTTCATCCTTTAAGTGTCGATAAAATAAAGTACCAGCCAAGTACTGGGGTTGATTCAATCAACTTTGCCCTTTTCCAGTGCTAGTATATCCAGTTGCCTGGTCGATACTCTCTCGTCCATGCGTGGCATCAATGTATTTGCCAAATATTCTCATAAACTGGACACAAAGAATATTGGCTTCAGATTCCAAGTTAATTTGATGTGGACCATGAAGTAATAGTGAAGAAATACGTTTATTAATGTTAGGAATAATATTTAGCACAATATTGGGTGGGTTATGGCAATTTTTATTAACATAAAATAATTTTGCATTTGGGTTTTCGGTAAGGGCAACATGTAGTGGTATCTACGTTTGAAATTATATCTTAAAACATAGACCGTACAAATACTAGTATGAACTGTGATGTTTAGACCTTCTTCCCCTTCTTCTGCGTCCACTTACTCCTGAGCTGGTCATAGAGGCAGAGTCCTCAAACACTGATTCCAGCGGGTTCCTGTCAGAAGCAACCGTCACCAACTGATCCGGCAGGATCCCCAAGCGAGACCAGCCAAGCTCATGGATTTTATCCAACCATTTTCCTCGGAGTCTACCCTTGAGCCTCCTGCTGGTTGACAAGTCGTTTTAATTAATAACCATATTTACAAAGATTCATCTACAATGATTCATTGTTTTTTATGCCAACCCTCTAAAATATAAATAATACAATTTCACAGAATTCAGCCTCCCTGTATACTTTTATTGATACATCAAATAATTTATCTTCATTCATTTTTTACTCAGGGTTACTTTTGTAAAAGCAAAAGAGCTTTCTTTGCGTGCATAAGTATTTCAAAACGGAAAATGAATAGAGGAGTAAGGACTCTACGACCAGCGACACCCACTGCAGCAGCCACCCCACCTCGCGTGACTCCCTCCTTAGACGGGCTACTAACGTTCCGATCTTACTGAGGCGGTCGGCAATATGGAGTCCAAGTACGTCTGAGGTTTCAAAACGGTGACCGGTGCGAAGAGGACGCGGCCAGATAATCGCCGGCGTTTTTTTTGGTCTTCTTTTCCTCGACATTGTAGGCCGCGGTACCCGGGTTTGTGGCCGAAGAGAACTAAGTTGGAGGCGGAGAACGTGTCGCAGCAGGTGGCGTCCCAGATGAGGGATATACCTCCTTCGAATTGGAAGAGGGTAAATGAATATCGCATATGATTGCTGAATATTCCTAATTCAAGTTTATTAGTCTACGTCTAATGTTACTAGAGAAATGAGGTTTGTGGTATTTAAGAAAAATACTGTGCGTGGGATTAAACATACTATTCATTCATAATGGCGGTGACTATCTTAAATTTCTAGGTTTATAGGAATGTATGTTATGATGTCAGATTTTTGTAATGTTTGATAATGTCATGAAATAATTGTTTCTACTTTTGGCACCAGGCCAGCAAATTACCCAGTACATTACTGGTACTTTATTTTATCGACCCCGTAAGGATGAAAGGCAAAGTCAACCTCGGCGGGATTTGAACTCAGATTGTAAAGGGACGTAACTATGCTGGAAAGCATGGCGTCCGACCCTCTACCGATATTGCCAATCCACCGCTCTTTGAATGAATAATAATGTCATGAAATAATAGTCTCTGTTGTATATATTTATTTTTATCTATATTTTTATCTATACCGAAATGGGTTTAGTATTATTCAACGGTTCAGAAGTTTATTTACAATTATATTTAAATTCTAGTTTGAAAAGCTTTGAAAATTGTTCTTGACTTTCATGAATTTGACTCATTTCATTAGATTGAAAAGATGAAATTCAAATATTTTGTTTCCAGGGTTTTTTCACCCCTCGATTTAAATCTGCATCATTTCCAGATATGTATTTCGAAATAATAAGCATGCCATCCCATGCATCTTATCGAGTTTTCTGATTTGAATACCAAGTTTCTTATTTCATTTTAAGGAGTATTGATTAGATGCAAACCAGGGCAACCTGTCATTTGTTTGTGGAATACAGATGTAAGTTTATATATACGTTTATGTAAGCTTATATAACGTCTGTGGTCATATACCAACTTGATGAGGTTCTTGTGAGAAGGTTGAATAACAACAGCAGTAACAAACATTTGTTTTGTTTTTGTTTTGTTGGTGCTTTTTTTGTTTGATTGTTTTGTTTGTTGTTGTTTGTTTTGTGGAGGATGAGGGTTGAGAGTAATTCGGAGTAGATATCGGTAACCTCTCTAAATGTCACCAGTCCCCTTTAATTGGTTATAGAAGTCCTCTAACTAAGCCATAGCTCAGCAAATATTCCAGTCAATTTAGATTCAAGTGTAGATCGGTCATAAAACCACCGAATTAAAATATAAAGCCGAGGTGTCTTTAGATGTTTTGTGATAGATGGATATATAGGTGACAGTAGCGCCTGTTTGAAGACAATAGTAACTATGTCATAGTTGTGTCTTTGTTGTATAGATTATATGCTTGATATGCTAAATACAGTAAAGATCCCTCTTATTAGAATCTGTTTCCTTGTGTTGTTCGAGATCAGTAGTGTGCAACATATTCCATTGGCGGGTCTCTTTTGAAGTTTGGAACAACTATTAGGGCCATTAATATTTATTAAGCACTGTTCCAAAGATTCACCGCAACTTCTTTCCATAACATGGAACAGGGAAATTATAACACACATAACCCTATCAGTGAAGCCCTTTAGTATAGGTCAACTAACAGAAAATTGTATTACGGTTACGAAAAGAATTCTAAATAAGCCTGCAAGGTAAAAATTAAAAACGGTCATCGCGGGCCACTCTTACTTGTCTGGCGGGTCGGACTGTGGCCCGCGGGCCGCCTGTTGCACGCCCCTGTTCTAGATACTCTGTTTTAACAAATTATGGGTACTAATGAGTCAAATAAGTTTAGTCATAAGTCAGTTCGATTAGGACAGATAGTGACTAAATAACAACATCAAACTTATTAGATATATTGGATATGATTCAGCAGCTCAATTTGAAGCCCTGATATAGGTTCGATTGTTATTTACATATTTTATCTCAGACATTATCCTTGAACAGAGCTATGCCTGAATGTGCAAGCTACTTGATTCTCCCCTCTCATTGTGATTTATTAACATGTTGTTGTTGTCATGTTGTGGCTGTAGATAAAGCACTTACGCATGCTTTACTACGTCTCCAAGATTGTATAAGTATATCATAAATGTAGCAAAGAAAGGTGTCAGCTCTCGTGATTCTGGGTATTGGGTCTGTGCGCGAATTGTGGTTCTCCATTGTTTTGATTTGGTAGGGGTGGGGTTACGTTAATCATGAGAAAAGGTGTAGACCATGTGACCATTGCTCGACCTTCCAATCTGCTGGGATTGATACAGGCAATGTCCAGTCTGAATATCTGAACATCTGAACATCTGAATACATACAGAACAGAAAGAGTGGGTAGTGGGAGAATCGTATGGCCAGTCCGATTGCTTGCAATAGAGTTAACTCTGCTAAAGACTCCCTAAGCATTTGTTTTACTGATCGAGCAGATGTGTGATCGAAGATATTCCAGCGAAGACCATTTCATCGTGTTTCTGACAATTATTTTGTAGTTTGTCCAAGACTACATCAGTAAAGAAATCTTTCCCTAAAACAGTAGATTTTGACTGATATTTTTAGCAAACCAAGTCACCACGTAGTGGATCCATTGTTAACTTTGGTGGTAAATCACGAATGGCGTATCATTGCCCAATTTTTCGGAGGTCGATACTGCTGATTCACACAATAACCTAAAGAGTTCAAGTAATTAGTGCCGTCGCTCATTTATTTCTCGTATGAGTTCTCTTATTTCGGTATTAATTTTAGTCTTTTTATCGTATTGTATGTATATAGGCCTCTTTCTGTCATGGTTGACCAGGTGTTTGCACTTGGAACGTTCCTCTCAAAAGTGCAAGCCCATGCATGGTAATCTCCTCCCTCGACGCCATCGATGTTGTTCTAGGGAAAGATAAAGGCCAAAACAGCTTGGCACCTGCGTCGTCACAACTCATTTTTGCCAGATGAGTGGACTGGAGCAACATGAAATAAAGTGTCTTGCTCAAAGACACATGGTTCCGTCCAATTCAGGAATCGAACTCACGATGTTACGATTTTGAATCCAACGCCCTAACCACTAAGCCACGCACCTTCCCGCTATATATATTATATGTAAAAATACAATCTATACTTGAAGCAATAAAGATATTCATGACTATTCTAAAGTTCAACAAATAATTCTTCACCATGGTTTATATGTTTAAATCTAAATTCCCGCGATAGAACGTTGCTTATTTTCTATGTATTTATTTATTTTCTGTTAGAAAGCTGCTCCTTGAAAGAGTTCAAATACGTATAACATACATACAAACATATTTAAGTACTAGAAAAGTACAATAACAAACTATTTATGGAACTGCGATAATAAGTAAAACATTCCAGATATTTAGTACCTATCGTGTATTGAATGGATCTCCGTTGATTTCGACGATCACTTTTCCAGTAGTTCGATCAACTGGACAGCTTGAACATGAAATTAGCACGTAAGTGGCTGAGTATTTCCATTGGCACGTGTACCCCTAACTTAACACTCAAGGAACATCAGCGTGATAGTGTGACAAAACTGGTCCTTTGAATTACAGCTAGAGTCCATCGGACATACTTCCAAATTACAGCTAGAGTCCATCGGACAGACTTCCAAATTACAGCTAGAGTCCATCGGACAGACTTCCAAGTTACAGCTAGAGTCCATCGGACAGATTCCAAATTGCAGCTAGAGTCCATCGGACAGACTTCCAAATTACAGCTAGAGTCCATCGGACAGACTTCCAAGTTACAGCTAGAGTCCATCGGACAGACTTCCAAATTACAGCTAGAGTCCATCGGACAGACTTCCAAGTTACAGCTAGAGTCCATCGGACAAAACTTCCAAGTTACAGCTAGAGTCCATCGGACAGACTTCCAAGTTACAGCTAGAGTCCATCGGACAGACTTCCAAGTTACATGTACAGTCCATCGGACAGACTTCCAAATTACAGCTAGAGTCCATCGGACAGACTTCCAAGTTACAGCTAGAGTCCATCGGACAGATTCCAAATTGCAGCTAGAGTCCATCGGACAGACTTCCAAATTACAGCTAGAGTCCATCGGACAGACTTCCAAGTTACAGCTAGAGTCCATCGGACAGACTTCCAAATTACAGCTAGAGTCCATCGGACAGACTTCCAAGTTCCAGCTAGAGTCCATCGGACAAAACTTCCAAATTACAGCTAGAGTCTATCGGACAGACTTCCAAGTTCCAGCTAGAGTCCATCGGACAAAACTTCCAAATTACATGTACAGTCCATCGGACAGACTTCCAAATTACATGTACAGTCCATTGGACAGACTTCCAAATTACATGTACAGTCCATCGGACAGACTTCCAAGTTCCAGCTAGAGTCCATCGGACAGACTTCCTAATTACATGTACAGTCCATCGGACAGACTTCCAAGTTACATGTACAGTCCATCGGACAGACTTCCAAGTTACATGTACAGTCCATCGGACAGACTTCCAAATTACATGTACAGTCCATCGGACAGACTTCCAAACAGTTTACATACCTACAATTTAATTCACAAGGCAAGGGTCAACCCGCAGCTATGGTAAATGACAATACGCAGAGAATCAAACCCGTGACTTAGTGATTGTGAAGTGAATATCTTTAATGTATGTATATACGAGTAAATATACACACATGTGTATATATACGAGTAAATATACACACATGTGTATATTTACTTGTATATTCGTCAAAACATATATTCACAATGACATCATATCACAAGCATGCACACACATATAGATATATGTAAATAAATACATATTATACATACATGCAAGGGCCTTGTTTCAGGGGGGTACCAGGGGACACCCCCCCCCCCACACACACACACACACTTTTTCAAACGTCTATGTTTTATTTTTTTTGTTTATTTGATATAATAAATTCTTTTTAAGCTTATTTTTTTTATATCTGAACTTCATTTGGATATATAAAATTTAATTAATTAACGTAAAATTTTACTAATGTGATAGGGTCCAGGAAAGGCACCATAAGCAACTTATGTTCCTTTAAGAATCAACAAATCTTGGTTTGTCCTCCTTACATTTTTAAGGCAAACGAGACCTCTGCATGCATGACTATCTAACTGTTGTTAAAACCCGAATAAAGAAGATACCCCTACCATTCTTCTGTGACCCTAGAGCCCTTGCCTTTCTCTTCCGTTTTTATAACCACAAAAGACACTTGCATATATTTACAATAACACATTTTAGCAAGAAGTAAAATGAGAATTCCAATGAGAAAAGTAAGTTAACCCTTTTGCATTTACATTACTCTATATATACTATTGTATTTTCACGGTAAAGGCTTTATCTCAGATAATTATTTCACATAATATCAAATCTATGAGGTTTTGATATTATTTATTTTAAGAACAATACCTTAACATAAGTATGAGCAGCTGGTTATGGTCACTTTAAATGCTAAAGGGTTAAGGGAGTAGAAGAGAGAGGATACAATTGAGAAGATTGGCTTACCTGTTATTAGAACTGCTTTCTGTCTGGGATCAACCTCAGTCTTTCTGTTGAAATGCATTATAGCAGTTTGGATAAATATCAGCTGAATAAAGAGAAGCAATATGGAATATCCAGACGAGAAAACAGACGTCTGCAGTTGTGTAGTTACGGCCCAAGCTCCAACCACTAAACAAGTTCCTATAATATACCTTAGTAGTGCCATATTTTCCTATAAATTTTTTTGTTCGATGTCAACTTATGAAAAATATTATAATTATTGTTATTATTATTTCTTACATAGACACAGGGTAAGAATTTTGGGCGGATAGAAAATAGTCGAATTAATCGATCAATCCCAGTACTTGACTGGAACGTATTTTATCTATCTTGAAAGTTGGATAAGTTAGCATAAGCACATAATACGGTGCGAACGACAAGAGAGCTATACCAACAATAACAAACTCTACGAACGAAGGAAGCAATTAATGTGGATTTAAATATGTTTGTGTCAACAGTAATGTAGATTAAATAACAACGTCACCTAGAGTAATAGCAACAGACAGAGAGAGAGAGAGAGAGAGAGAGAGAGAGAGAGAGAGAGATGGGGGGGGGGGTAAGAAAGAGACCTAGTTGGTTCTGTGACCAGCAAACAGCTCCGTGAACGTTGAGGATGAGGAAAGGAATATAAATGAGGTCAAGAAGGGAGAAAGGCAGTAAGATATGGAGAGAAAGAGAGAGTGAGGCAGAGAGAGAGAGAAGTGTGACAACTAGCAGAGATAAATGACACTTTTATTGATATACACAATACATCCCAAATAAGGAAGGGTCCCACTATAAACACCATTCTAAAGCTGTTACTAAAACAAACAATAAAAAACTTTCAGTGACAATTCTACAATTTCTTTTACATTTTCTTTTGCCTATTTTATTTATGTCTGCAGTTTAGTATTTTTATATAACATGTTTATTCCTTTAAAGCCAGTCTTATTTTTATGAATAAGTTCAAGGACGTTTAATCTACTTATGGCTGCAGTTTGAATTTAAAACCGGTTCCTTTTAATATTGACAAACGTGGGTGGACTTGGTTTTAGTAGGACAGAAAATAGTGTTGCTCATGTTGATGGTGATGGTGGTGATGGTGGTGGTGCGAGGATGTTGTTGTTGCAGTTTTTGATCAGATCAGCCTTGATCAAGCAAACGATCAATGAGGATTTATTGAAGGATTGGCAGTAGAACGCTGGAAAATATGCTTTGCAGTGTACAATTACAGTCTTTTACCTTCTGAGTTCAAATCCCGCCGAGTTTAACTTGGTCTTTCATCCTTACGGGGTCGATAAAATAAAGTACCAGTAACGCTCTGGGGTCGATTTAATCGGTGGTAACAATTCATTCAGTCCTACATTAAATAATGTACTCTACATTTTTTTTTTTTTTTAAGAAGGTACTATATGATTTGTGGAGGCACGTGGCCTAGTGGTAAGGGTGTTGGACTTATGATCATAATGTCGTGGGTTCGATTCCTGGGTTGCTTGTTGTGTTCTCGAGCAAAACACTTCATTTCACGTTCCTCCAGTATACTCACCTGAAAATGAGAACCAGCAATAGCTGGGGGTTTAACCCTGCAATGGACTGGCGTCTTGTCCAGGGGGTGGGGGTTGTACTCTCAGTCGCTTCATGCCATGAAACCGGGATAAGCACTGGCCAAATGACCCTTCTGGATTAAGACAGACTTTAGATTTTAGACTATGTGATTTACGCGGACGGTGGAGGAGACATTTCGTTTCGAGAAGATATAATAGTTGATTGAAGTGCTATCAGATATCGATATATAAATATGTATACTGATTATTTTATCCAAATTGAAAGTGAAATAGGTGTTGACATATTTGATAACTTAAAAAGCCAAGACATTTTGTGATGAGATTAAATTTGAAGGTTTATCTTTTCAGGAAATAGCAGCAGTAAACTGCCTTCGAATACTAAGTATCAATTCGGTTGCCTATTAGCATACTTTCGTTTTCGGTGGATTCATGGCATTTTGGAGAGTGAGAATCGTTAGTGTTTCGAATAAAATGCTTTGCAGCATTTATTCCGAGTCTTCAAGCCCCTCTGTGGTCAACACTATCATTTTTCCAGCGTCGATAAAATAATTGTTTCTACTTTTGGCACAAGGCCAGCAGATAAAATAATGAATCAATTAAGTACTGTGAACGGTTTAGTAGTAATTCTTTAGTTTCATAAATTGGTAGGTATGCAACTTATTACTCTTTTGATCTTAACGCCTTTTTTTTTTTTTTTTTAAGGGATTTTAGACTTCGTAAAGGGTTCTTTCACCTTTGAATGTGGGTGATATTTCGCTTGTATTCCATGAATTACATAAATATCTCTAAATTGATTGTTAATAATTCTTGTATGAAATATATCAACACAAACTTAGCTACAGGCCAGTAAAAAGTGGAGTTTTCTTTATTTTGTTTTGCTTATTAGTTTTTCCGTTATTTTTTCTTAGTTTTTTTTTTCTTTTTTGTTGCAGACAATTGTTTCCTAATGTTTTGGAATTGGCTAATTATCTTAAAACATCGTTTATGATTAATTTTTATTTATTTAGTCAGGAAATGACAATCAAGGTCAGAGAACAGAACAATATTACGCTTAAGACCCATTATACGATTAAAAGTATCAAGGGCTCTGTTATTTTTCTAAATTGCATTCAGTGATTCATTGTTGATAAAGAAAACATTGACTCTTATTATATGAAATTTCCTTGTTATACTTAAAAAAATACGCTCGCGTGCACACGCACTACCTAAAGTATCGAGTTATGGATCACCTGGTGTATTACCACACCTTCCTTGTTATATATATATATATATATATATATATATATATAATTTGGGGATGATCATGTTGCTAATATTGCCAATAAAGAGACAAAGCGGAGTAAACAAAATAAGAACAGAAAGAAGAGATGACGCAGAGGAAACAAAAAGTAAATTAGGACATCACACAATGTGTGTCGAAAGATCTAATGACTAATATTAAATGACTAATATTAAAGCTGAAGTGAAAACCAAATGGTGTGCATCTTTTTATGGGCAACATGAGCATTCCTAAATATAACAATATATGTCTGTGTGCGTGGCGTTTGTGTGTGTGTGGGGGGGGGGGGGGTGAACAATAAAAACAGAAGTTAGGTGTAGGTAGAGCGTTAGTTCATTGTTTTATGATCGTTTCAGAGGGTCGATTGAACGGTAGAGATCGATGTAACGATCAGAATGGTAGTGGTTAGGTTACTACCCATTACCACAGTCTCGAATATATATATATATGTGATGCCATATATATTTTTATCTAAAGACATTTTTTTCCAATTCCAACCCGCCCGTCCCTTCAATCTATCTTATTTCTCATTCTTTCTTCTGATGAAGGATTAGCGTCCGAAACGTTAAGCCCCTCTTCCTGCTATTTCAAGCGTTAACCTAATATATTCCTTCTATATACTGTACTGATTATATATATATATATACATATATATATATATAAGATCAAAAGATGGTTAAAAGAGTTCCATGTATTTTATAATGCGCATTTCAAAAACAAATATCATCATGAGATGACATTTGCGTTTTTGTCAGATAAAATAGGGAGACATGATATGAAGGTTAAAAAACACTTGTGAATAGTGCAGTTTTAAATCAACATATGTCTTCCAAAAGTAACGGTTGCATTTTGAAAGGGTATGTCAATATTTATTTATAAAACTGGTATATATTGTATTTTGTCTGATGAAAGCATACCATAATTTAACATGGTATCCTTGAAATATGTATAATAAAATAGATATGGTTTTATAAATATAGTTTCCATTTGTTAATATCGTATATATATATATATATATATATATATATTAATATGTATGTGATGAAACACAGATACCAACACATCTGTATATATATTGCAAAGAAAAATTCCCACACTTATTTAACTCGAAACATATTTGGATCTTAAAGTTTAAACTTATCTACGGAACAGGTTTGATTTTGAAATTTAAATGTGTCTAAACATCACGGCCTCTTGGCAATACAGTTCGTCTTCGTTGATTTATTATTTTAAATCGATATGGACAAACTGTAGTATAATAATTAGTATACTTCAATCTGGCTAAATTTTTCTTTGCAATATATATACAGATGTGTTGGTATCTGTGTTTCATCACATACATATTAATTTATACACTGCTCAGGGGGTATTTTCCTCCTTCGAGCTGATTCCATTGTAAAAGAATTCATTACCTTATTAATATATATATATATATATATATATATATAAACTGCTACAACGCAAGTTTGAACAATTTGTTCGATTATTTTATAGTTAAACGTGTATTATAGAATTAAAGTACATTACAATGAGGTAACGTACCACCAAAATTCAAATTCGTTCAATACTTCCTAAAACGACTGATGTAGTCGTTATTAAAAGGGTATTCAAACCGGAAGTTCCTTTACGTATGTTCGCATGTCTTTTGGTAGAATTGTTCTGATTAATTTTCAGAATTTAATTTCTTTATAAAATATATTTCAATTTCTAGTTGATACTTTGGATTATTCCTTGAACATTTATTTAAAAAAAGGAATATTTTGAGTTTGTTGTTCTCGTAAATATCTTAATGTACACTTAGTAGGATTGTCTTTAGTTCCAGTTTTCGCATCTTTTGTTTGTATACCCTGACTCATTCACAAATAGAGTTACTAACCTGACCGATTTAAATCTCTTTTCCGCCATGCCAGAATATACAATATATTTTCTATTTTGCTGTTCATTGCATTTATTTTTTAAAAAACGTTCATTTTTTTTTGGGGGGGGGGGGGGGGGGGGTAAGATTTAACTTGGAACCAGTTTTCAAATAGTTACAGGCACCGCTAAGGCATTTTCTGCATCTGCTATCTCTACAAGTATTCAACGGAAACTTTGAAAATTATTTTCTGTTGTAAATTTTGCTTTTATGAGATGCTTTTTTATGGCGAGGGGATTTTCATTGGTATTTGCTGTTAACAATTGAGGTTTCACGTCGACAGAACGGCAGCAAAATGTTGCATCCTTTCTCATAAACATACGCATTTTCAACGTACACATCATGACATTGACTTCACAATTACGTACAAATGTATAATAATGTTCTACGACACGAAAATCACGTTATTAGCTTTACAAACAGAAATTATTCGGCATTTATGTTACACAGTTTGATGCATTTCGTAAGCTGCACCCATTGGACCTCGTTAGATGCTTTTGTATAAATACTCACGCTGAAAGGCATGGAAGGATTGTTCTTGTTTGACGTCAAAATATTAACTCTTTACCGAATTATGCATTGAATGTCAGGCTTTAAATTAGCATCTTTATGATAAATTATGAAGGATTTACTTTGTTTTAGGAATTAATATTTATAGTTTTGTTCTGGGTAAGTACTACCCAACTTTCTTAGCCATATGGTATGTTCGTATGTGTGTGTATGTATGCATACTTGTGTGTTTATGTGTGTGTTCTGTGTGGAATTATGTGTTTGTGTTTGTTATGATTGCCAAAATATATAGTTTTTCTTTATGATCTACAGAGTAAATTAGAAGAATCATGTTCATTACTTTCAACCAAAGCCGGTGCCACGATTAATGCCAACTAGGTAGCCACACATAGGTTGCAGACCTCTTTGGGTACCTGACTGAAATTTAGAAGGTCACGGATTTATTTTATATATATATATATATACACGGTTGTTTATCCTTTCCCGGACAACTTCATTTAGACCGAGCTGTGAATCCGAATAGGTGAAACATTTGTTCCCGGTATGATGAACTAACTGTTGTAGAATTACTTATATATATATATATATATATATATATATATATATATATATATATATATATATATATATATATATATATATATATATATATACATATATGTGTGTGTGTGGGGGGGGGGGGGCTGAGTCGTTAGAGAATTAGATTCGCAATTGTGAGGTTGTGAGTTCAATTCCTGGACCGGGCGATGTCCTTCAGCAAGACACTTTATTTCACGTTGCTCCTTCTACCTGGAGTTGCGACCGATAGATAGCATTAGCAATTGGAAAAACCAATGGAAACATTGTTTCCTCGGTCCGATTTGACGAAAGTCGATCGTTCCTTATATATAACTTAAATATATAGTAATTTTCTATAATCAATAACAAAATCGCCAAACATCATTGCTACGTAGCAGTGCTGAAGAGAGGCGTCATGTGATTTGGCGTGGGTGACTGTGGAATGTGTAGGAAAAAATGCAAGCTCTGTAATTTTCTGAGTGTTGTCAGAACAAGAGCTGTCAAAATCTAGGTTTGTCATCTGACCAAATTGTAAGAAGAAAATATTATATTTGGAAGAATGGGGCGCATAAAATGTGCCGCACATTGCAAACTTAGCTTGGGCTGCTAAATTCTGAGAAGCTACCTCCGCGTTTAACAAGTAAGCCATTATACTGTGAGGAAAGAAAAGAGGAAAGTGAGAAGGAAAGTTAAAAAAGAAACGCCAACAAAGAAAACGGAAGACAGAAAGAAAGCAAGTCATGTGATAAATAGACAAAATATCATCTTGACAAGTAACAGTGTCTCAGTTACTACCAAAGAAAGCCAACATTGTATTTAGCGGATATAATAATCCCGGTTCAAGAATAAAAACTACTTGAAAGGAAAGGAAAGACGCCACTGGAGAAAATATAGGTGAAACAGTGGCTGAGACCTTATATGAGGCATTTCCAAAAACATATTACTTTAGTCTTCTAGCGGTATACACGCATAACCAATATGTATGTACGTCAAATTTGATAAAGTTTCATAGATTTATCTTATGTACTGTACAATTGCTTGTGCCCCACGCCCATACACACAAATATATATATATATATATATATATTCAGGTTTGAGGTTCACCACTGTATAGAGCTGGTCTATTCCGTATGGTCAATCGTAATGCAATAATATAGAGAGTACTCAACGTAAAGCAGTTCAACCGTCTTTGTTTTTGTAGTTGGTGGTGCTATTACGGAGTTAAATATTATATTATATATAATATTATATTATATATATATATATATATATATAATAAACAATACAATATAATTACCTCATTACCAGAGGTTTCCCGAATAAGACGAATACAAAAAAAACGTCCTCATTCGTTCATCACTTACCTATATATATATATATATATATATATATATAGGAACGAGTAGGACCCCGACTACCCTAAGTACTGAGTACTTTGGTGCGTTATGGTCCACCTGGTTCCTTACTACATTTCCTCCGTTATATATATATATATATATATATATATATATATATATATATATATATATATATATATATATATATATAGTACGTTATTCCGGGTTGAATCGGAGGTAACCACAGTAAGTAAGGTACTCAATACATAGCAGAGTATAACAGTTTTAATATAGATGAGATTCTACAGGACTAGAACTGTTTCATTCATTAGAAATCATCAGGAATCCTGATGATTTCTAATGAATGAAACAGTTCTAGTCCTGTAGAATCTCATCTATATTAAAACTATATATATATATATATATATATATAGTCGTATGCTTAGGAACACATGCGAGGGGAAGCATAATATATTTAAAAGGAATGAGAACACAAATGATTAACATACTCGATAACAAGTCACCAATTGTTAATAACACACATCATTTGCTATTGTAAAACCACAATAGCAAGACAAAATAGCACAATGGCTTCAACATTTTAAAAACAAAATCTTTATTCTAATATTACAAAATTTCACAACGGTCTATCCACTAGTAAAGATACTACAATCATTAGAATTAACATGTCACATAAAGCCACTTTAGCAAGACATTCTTAAGTACTAAACAGGATTATGACTTCATCTCATTAAAAATTACCGTATTTCCTGGCGTCGAAGATGCTAATTTTTCCCTAAAATAAGTCTCAAAAATCTCCCATGCGTCCTGGAGGCCGAAGGTAGTTTATTAATTTGGTGAATTGGCAGTATCGGTAGAGAGTCGGACGCCATGCTTTCCAGCATAGTTACGTCTCTTTAGGGTCTGAGTTCAAATCCCGCCGAGGTTAACTTTGCCTTTCATAAAATAAAGTACCAGGTCGATAAAATAAAGTACCAGTAATGTACTGGGTAATTGCTGGCTTTGTGCCAAAAGTAGAAACAATTATTTATTTTTAAATTTTTGGTTGTCAAAATTAGGGTGCGTCTTCGGCGCCGGGAAATACGGTAATCTTTACTCTGATCCTGTAAATGTTCACAGCGATAATATAAAGATTTATAAACAAAATGCTATAAACATTTGAGGTAACAAATCAGTTTTTAAACATTTTATGCTATAAACCATTACAGGATGTTAAGAACTAATTGCCTTTGTCCCACTAAGCTATATTTATTTACATCTTCAAGTATCAAACCATGTCCACAACCGAAGTGATAAACACTTAACTTTCATGATTTTAAAAATAATTGTTTCTACTTTGGGCACCAGGCCAGCAATTATCCCAGTGCATTACTGGTACTTTATTTTATCGACCCCGTAAGGATGAAAGGCAAAGTTAACCTCGGCGGGATTTGAACTCAGCTCATAAAGGGAGGTAACTCTATGCTTCAAAGCATGGCGCCCGACCCTCTACCAATACTGCCAATCCACCATTGAAAATGGTAAGTGTCATATTTTTAGAATGTTAATTTTAGAATGGATTAGTTATTCGCCCACACACTGTGTATGCAAATATACTAACACAAGCACATACATACATACAGTGTTAAAGATGCAAGTGAAAGTGTATATATATTCTTACATATATTTGGGCCCTTACTTCATGACAAAGTTATAGGGGTGCTGTGGCGATATTCGACCTCTCTTGAACATTTTAAACTTGGCTGAACTCTTACATACATACATAGTGTATGTATTTATGTATGTATGTATGTATGTATGTATGTATGTATGTGTGTATGTATGTATGTATGTATGTATTGCAGGGGCGATGGAAGAATTTTTGAATGGTGGGGAAGGGGGGTCAGATTGGGTCAATTTAGTTGTAATGATTAGTTTAGCTATTATTATCAAATATCAACCAAAATATAAAAAATTCAAGAATTTGTGGGTTAATGAGACAATGAGGTGTTATGTGTTTGAATGTGTGCATGTATAGTATGAAATTCTTGGAATAATAAATAAATGGTAAAAACACAACCAAGCAGGTTATTAGAATAAATATATGATATATTCCTAATCTTCTCGTACGCCATTGTTTTCACTAGAAAACAAAGATTCATAAACTCCCTTGCTTCTGCCGAGATTTATAGAAGCTGGATTCTTATAGAGTTCCAACAATATTTAAGGGCTGGTTAAACAGACCGATTGCCGTTCCAGCAAAAATTAGGTATTAGTATCGGTACTCTGAAATAGCGATGCATACATGTGTGTGTATATATATATATGTGTGTGTGTGTGTGTGTGTGTGTGTGTGTGTGTGTGTGTGTGTGTGTGTGTGTGTGTGTGTGTGTGTGTGTGTGTGTGTGTGTGTGTGTGTGTGTGTGTGTGATGAAGGCTGCCCCCTCGTTGTCGAGTATGGACATTCCACGATATAACATTATTAATAATTCTTAATTAATGCCATCGTGCAATGCCTGTGCGAGAAAATTTTTTTTAAAGTGAGGAAAGACTGTGCACTGGGCCAATCCCACTCTCTGAGCGACAGTAGCTATAACCCGAGAAGAAGAAAAGATCAACATCATCGGTAACTACTGAGCCGCAGGTTTTATGTCGGAGTTATCCCAGTTTCCTGAGTTGCCTTCTCCTAGATACACGATCACGTGGTTAAACCATTGGGAGTGAAGGACCCCTAGCCTTTGTGAAGGCATATATATACATATACATACATACATACATACATACATACATACGTACATACATACGTACATACATACATACATACATACATATATATATATATATATATATATATATATATATATATATATGTATTTATATATGTATATATATATATATATATATATATATTTATATATGTATATATATATATATATATATTTATATATATATATATATATATATATATATTTATATATGTATATATATATATATATATATATATATATATATATATATATATATGTATGTATTTATATATGTATATATATATACATATATATTATATATATACATACACATGTATATATTAAATGCATTCGTACATACATACATAAATATATGTGTGGGTGGGTGGATGGGTGCGTAGGTGTAAAAGAGAGAGAGGGATGGAGAAGGGGAGAGAGAAAGAAAGAGGCAAAGACCCTCCTATGTAATTCCCCATTGTTCTTCGCATGTTTTATCTCTGTTTCCATTTGATTGTTAGAGTGCTTGGTTTCCTGATTAAGACAGAGTGTGTTGAATTAACTGACGCTCCTAGAGTCTGTTATTTTCGAGTGATGGCTTCCTCCAGCGAAGAAGATGTCCGGTTTAATTACATTTAGTTTGTAGAGTAGTCGTTAGTGACGTGTGATATTGACATCAGTTTATAGCGAGAATAAAGGTCCAAGGGAATAAGGTTGATGAGCCTGGCTACGAAATGGAACCAATAATAATCCACTTTAATAACTACATATAATTGCATATGTATGTGCGTGTGTGTGTCTGCGTGAATGCGCGTATGTGCGTATATCCATGTCAGTATATATATATATATATATATATATATATATATATATATATATATATATATATATACAGTTCAAGAGTAACCAATCTTAAGGAGAGAAATGGAGATAGTAGAGGAGATATGAGAGGAGAGATTGGTGAATTAGTTAGAAGCCAATGCGTAAAGGCATGTGCTCAATGTGCAATATGCAGTAGAAAGCAGCTAGGTGGCTGGGTTCATGCAGAAGTTAGGTGCGCAGAGCTGGAAATATTAATTAGTTATATATATTTTAAAAAACAGAGTGGCTCATCGGAACTTCAAAGGAATATAAATTAAAATAATGGGATAATGTTACTTTATATTAAGTAACATTATCCCATTATTTTAATTTGCCTTTCATCCTTATGGGGTCGATAAAATAAAGTACCAGTAATACACTGGGGAATTGCTGGCCTTGTGCCAAAAAGTAGAAACAATTATTATTAATATTATTATTATTATTCTCTACATTCCTTACATCAAACTAAAATATGTTGACAATCATTTAATAATGTCTTCCTTGTGAAGTTTGTGGTCTTGTTTTGCTTAACTAATGAATATATATATATATATATATATAACGAAGGAATTGTGGTAAGGAACTAGATGGACCATAACGCAGCAGAGTACTCAATACTTATGGTAGTAGAGTGGGAAATAGGAAAAAGTATGACCCCGTCGAAACGGCTTGAGCTCTGCCGTCGGGAGTCATACTTTTCCTATATATGTATATATATATATATATATATATATATATATATATATATATAGTAATAATAATAAATTTGAAGACTAAATTCCAAAGAGGGCTCGATAAGGATAAATATATATAAAATTATATATAAATATATATAAATATATATAAGATTCTTTGCTTAAACTTTAATCTGTTATTTTAATAAATATATATATATATATATATATATATATATATATATATATATATATATATATATATATATATATATATATATATATATATATATTTGTTTTGCGAGGTTTTTGATATGAAATCGTGTGTCGAAACAAATATTGTTATACTTGGGGAGGGTCATATTGTTGTAATAATATTGCCAGAAATAATAACAGAACACACTCACTGTTTGATTGGTTTTCGCTTCTGTATCTTTTGTATCTCCACAGTTAATTTATTTGGCAATCAATGTTTATCATTGACTGACCAACGGTTAAAAATACAGATATAAATATATATTGTCTAACAAAGTTCTTTCGTTACACATCTGCAACATCATCAGTGGTACTATTATCATGTTTCCTCCTATTGTGTTGTGTTTAAGCCATTTTTATTTTATTTATATATTTATTTATTTTTGTCTCCGTCTCTGCGCATGCGTTTGCGCGTGTGTGTTCGCGTTTGGGTGTATATGTTTTGGTTTTTGTATTCTATCTTTGTTTATTAGTGTTTATATGTGTTTGTTGTTATTGTACTTGTGTATATATTTATTTATTTATTTATTTATTTTTCTCTTAAGTCAATATTGTTTGTTTGGGTGGTGTTGTTATTCCATTCATTTTTTCTGTTTAACTTTGGCTTTCTAAGCTCTATTTCGCTTGCTTCTCTGATTTACCTACCTGTTGGATCATTTCTATGTTTAGATATTATTTTAATTTCTATGTTGTCTATGTTTCCGTCATGTTTTTGTCTGGCGTGTTCGTATAGTACTGAACCGTTTTTTTTTTTTTGTCTTTTTAATTCCCCCCAGTGCTTTCTCCTATGCTTCGACCTGTCTCACCTATGTATGTCGTTGTCATGTTTCTGCAAGTACCCTCTGTACATCTTATGCTATAGACTACATTTCTAGTTTTACAGTTTATCTGGAGGTTTACTTTACATATAACACATTTCTTATTAGTACAGTGGGTTTTCTTAAAGGGGTATGTTTTGCTGATCAGGAATTTTATGGTGGTTCCTGGCTTTTCTACCACTTTAATCTTTAAGTGGGTCTTTCTTGGGGCCTTTCTACATTGGTTAGCTAATTTCCCCCCAGAGGTAGCATCCATGAATATGACACTCTGGTATCTCTGGTTGTCGTACCATGAGGCGGCTTTCTTATGTTTAGCCCTATCCAAGCTATTCCATGATTTGCTCCTGTATAATGGGAAAATTCCTTTCATGTCCAGTTCTATGAGGGTCTTATACTTCTCCGTGGCTCCTTCGTATACTCTGATTCTGTCTCTTTGGTTGTAGCCAGAGAACTGCATGCGATTGATGAGGTGTTGGATGTGTCTTTCCATTTCTGTTGGGTCGCACATGCGGGACACATTCTTCATCACTCGTACCAAGTCTGCGATCAGAATATTAAACTTAGCACTACTGGACATTGCTGATTTTTTGAGTATCAGGTATTTGGAGGCCATGGGTTTAGCATAGTGTGAGTGGAGAATTTGGGCACTCTCATTTATACTGTTAATCCAGAGTTCCGTGTCTAATACAGGTAGTCTATTGTTAGGGTGTTTGGAAGGGTAGTCGATAGTTACAGTTATACTCTCGTGTATGGAGTTAGCTATCTGATGGATACTTTTCATTGTGCTATATTCTAAATCATGTTCGTTAGTACTCTCTTGTGGGGGTGTTCCTATTACTATATTAATATCGTCTACGTAACGAGAGTACATGACGAGGTCTATGGAACTCTCTTCAAGGAGATCTTTGAGTCTTCTTTCTCACCACACCATAAATAGATTGGCAACATCACCAGCTATGCTGACGCCAATGGCTGCTCCCTCATTCTGGGTGTAAATCTTTTCATTGAATTTAAACATATGGCCCTTTAGGGTGGTTTTAATACTAGCCACTATTGCATGGGCGACCATTTTTCTCACCTGATCATTGTTTTGGGGTGTCCGTATAGCTTTGTTCCACCCATTCCACCTTCCCATGGGAGTCTCTTTTGCCATTGAGGTTATGGTGGGGGGGTCTACCTCTTATGATGAAGGACTAGCGTCCTAAATGTTAAGACCCTCTCCCAGCTATATCAAGCGTTAACCTAATATATACCTTCCATATACTGTACCGATTGTGTCGTTATTTCTGTTTACCTTTTACATATATATATATATATATATATATATATATATATATATATATATATATATATATATATATGAGAAAATGTTTAACCCTGACGGCAGAGCTCAAGCCGTTTCGATATATACATATCCAGGGAGTGTAACGCGAAGTTACTATAGGTTCACCCAGGTGAGCACTCGATGTTTAGGTTCACGTCAGTATCGCGGTGTAGAGCTAGACAGAGTGTAGTATAATAATGCAAGCACGAATGGCTACTCCTTCATTACGTTTATTGGTTGATGTGCAATATGCAGTAGAAAGCAGCTAGGTGGCAGGGTTCATGCAGAAGTTAGGTGCGCAGAGCTGGAAATATTCATTAGTTAAGCAGAACAAGACCACAAATTTCACAAGGAAGACATTATTAAAAGATTGTCAACATATTATAGTTTGATGTAAGGAATGTAGAGAATAATAATAATAATATTAATAATAATAATGTCCGTTTACAATTGTTTCGCTACTCCATATAATATTTCTGGATCAGATGACTATATATCATAATTGATCTGGTTCAGTTGAAAATAATTAACACATTTAAAAGACAGAGTGACTCATTGGAACTTCAAAGGAATATAAATTAAAATAATGAGATAATGTTACATAATATAATGTTCCATATATTGGTTTTTACTATGGTGTCTTGGTTGCATCAGTTGTCAGCCATAATCAAGCAGTATTCATCTGTCGAGGCTGCATTGTGTGAGATCTGCCTATGGGTAACAAGAATCGCAGAATGACATTGTTATTATTAATATTATTATTATTATTCTCTACATTCCTTACATCAAACTATAATATGTTGACAATCTTTTAATAATGTCTTCCTTGTGAAATTTGTGGTCTTGTTTTGCTTAACTAATGAATATATATATATATATATATATATATATATATATATATATATATATATACAGATGAACATATGTTCAGGGATGGCGAATTCATTCATTCATTTATTGTTGTCATTCTGCAATTACCACCTGAGCTGGTCAGGACTGAATTCTTTTTACATGGAATATTCAGGTTTCATTCACTGGCAGCGCGATTAATTTACAGAAACCTATACTACTCTTGTTTCATTTGAGATTTAGATATCAATTCCCTTTGAAAAGCCTTTTCCATTCGTACTTTTGTTTTTATATTCCTTTCAAACTTCTCTATATTCTTGTCATCATTCTTTAAACAAGCTACAATATGCATGTCGCATTTGTCAAGAGATTTCAACTTCTTTTCCACATTAGATATTCGTGTTAAGTCAGAACCTTTGAGTCATCGATATCACAATGGTAGAAAAGTTAGCAAGCGTTTCTAAATTTAGTGACGTCATCAATAGGAAACTTAAGAATGGTTGAATTGAAATAGGCAAAGAAAGAATACGTTTGGCACAAGGCCAGCAATTATCCCAGTGTATTACTGGTACTTTATTTAATCGACCCCGTAAGGATGAAAGGCAAAGTTAACTTCGACGGGATTTGAACTCAGACCGTAAGGAGACGTAACTCTATGCTAGAAAGCATGGGATCCAACCCGCTACCGGTACTGCCAATAATGATACTAATATTGAGTTTTCATCTATTAGAAAAATTATATATATTTCAGAAGATCCCGTTAAGGGAGAAAGCGGGGATTTTTTGCTTAAACTCGACTCTGTTATTTTAATAAATATTTGCTTTACGGGTTTTTATATATATTTATATATATATAATCCATATCGAGCCCTCTTCGGATTTTAGTCTTCACATTTTTATTATTACTAAATATAATATATATATATATATATATATATATATATATATATATATATATATATATATATATATATATATATATATATATATATATATGGTGTTAAAGATTGCTTGAAGCATTGTGAAATGTGTAAAATATGTAGTTTAGAAAGCCACAACAAAGCTACCTTTGTTTTGTTTTCATTTTCATTTTCACTTTTCTCCTATTTCTCACTCACTTCTTACCTCGAGATTTCCCATCTGCATTGTTGTGGCTTTCTAAACTACATATTTTATATATATATATATATATATATATATATATATATATATATATATATCGTCTGTGTGTGTATACATACATACTAAAGTCTAAAGTCTGTCTTAAGCCAGAAGGCTCATTTGGCCGGTGCTTATCCTGGTTTTATGGCGTGAAGTGACTGAGAGTACAAAGACTACCGTCCCTGGACAGGACGCCAGTCCATCGCAGGGTTAAACCCCTAGCCATTGCTGGTACTCATTTTCAGCTGAGTATCGATATTAAATTTGATATCCGTATAAACTTCACAACTTATAAATCTCAAAGATTTGCATTTGATATGTCAAGGTTTCATATATTTTGCATACTATTCATATCATTATCCAAACATCCCAGTGAGGCGACCATTGTCTAATTTTAACTAATATGAGGCTCTTTTCGGACATAAAGCATTCTATCCAACGTTCTAACGATTCTACCAATTTGCCACCTGACCAGTAATATATATAATTGTTTCTACTTTTAGCACAAGGCCAGTAATTACCCCAGTGCATTACTGGTGCTTTATTTTATTGACCCCGTAAGATTGAAACGCAAAGTTAACCTCGGCGGGATTTGAACTGAGACTGTAAAGGGGCGTAACTATGCGGCAATGCATGGTGTCCGACTTGCTACCGATACTGCCAATCCACCACCCTAATATATATATAATGCAAATACATAATATGCATGCTATCGGTAAATGTTAAATGTTATACGAACTGACAAGCTAGTGTCATGGCTGCCACAGAGTTTATAGCAAATATACTAAAACCTTATATCAAAACATACCAAATCCATCATAGTAAGGTTAAACTCATTTGTCAATGTAAACTAAATACAATAAGTTATACTTATTGATAGCGATATGTATCACTACAATACCTACAACAAAGACTTAATTTCTAGAATCGGCATCTGAAAGTTTTTTCATAAATTCTATAGACTTCATCTTCAGAACACTGGTCTCTGCATCCTGTAGGCTAAGAGCACTTTTGTGCGACATCGTGAGTCTCAAGTAAATCTTTATATATGCTAATTTGCTGAATAATCTCTCTCTCCCTCTCTCTCTCTATATATATATATATATATATATATATATATATATATATATATATATATAGAGAGAGAGAGAGAGAGAGAGAGAGAGAGAGAGAGAGAGAGAGAGAGAGAGAGAGAGAGAGAAGTTTAACCCCGACGGCAGAGCTCAAGCCGTTTCGACGGCTATTTCTGGACCTGAAACAGCTGTCGTCCAGAAATAGCCGGTCCAGGAATAGCAGTCGAAACGGCTTGAGCTCTGCCGTCGGAGTTAAACTTTTTCCTATTACCCGCTCTACTACCTTAAGTATTGAATACTCTGGTGGGTTATGGTCCATCTGATTCCTTACCACCTTCGTTATATATATATATATATATATATATATATATATATATATATATATATATATATATATATATATATATTAGGGTAAATATTGATGCAATTCAATTCAAGCACTCAACGTACTTTTTCCACATAGGAGTGACGGAGTAAATATCGAATAAGGAAAAGCGAAGTAGTTGGACTTGAACATCTGAAACTACTTCGCTTTTCCGTATTCTATATATATATATCCATCTATCTATCTATCTTGCTTGAACACCTTGTAACTATCAAGCTCAAATATATATGAGCTACTACAACGCTTGGAAAGTGTCAACAAGCTATTCATCATGGAGTAATACTTCCTGTTGAGATAGGATGAGACATGACCCGAGCTTGGGAAAAGCTGCAAACTGAACAATGTCTTTTACCACCACATAACCAAACTCACAGAGGAAAGCAATGACGGATTTCTCAGCTTCAGTTTTTATCTCTGCATCAATTAGTGTTCTTTTCTTTCCTTTCAAAGAATTTAATATATTTTCCCATCTAAAAGCTGATGCAGAGAAAAAAAGTGTATAACGTTTATATGAAGCTAAAATAATTGACAGCTTCATTACATCGAAGGATAGCAGCCTGTTCAACTAGATTCAATGAGTTTTTTTATATGGGTGGTCCAGGGGCAATGTCCCCCTTCGCCCTCCTTTAAATCCGGTTCTGTGGAAGTACATTGTGGATGCTCGCCGGTTGCGCTAAAATGATTAGACAGAAAAAGACGCACTTTTTAATTCACATTTTCGAGAAACTTCCCGGTATCCAGCTGAGCACACACCATCACTACATTAGGCAACTCATACATCCACGCAACACCTGCACACCTTGTTGCTTTGGGTTGTTAAGAGACAATTTTCCGTCTAAGCTGAGACGTCTACATGCAAGTCACTGAGAATATGCTTCAAACTCGTCAGGTTTGTACATGTCTGTACACGTTGTCTTCCCATCACCGCAGGAATTTGAGGAAAATGAAATAAAAATCAGGAGAAATTAACCCTTAGATTCAACAGACCTATCTAAGATAACAACAGTATGATGTGGTTTAATGTGAATAGGTTATTATTTTTAGCAGATCGTAAAATGTTGGTAAGATGTGTTACAGTGAAGATCGGTCGAGGATTTTTACTCTGATACTATAAATATCTGTCTAAAGAGAGTCTCGATCCCGGGGGCTCATTTAGC
>OZ024755.1:30942094-30952094 GCA_964016885.1 Eledone cirrhosa
TGTGTGTGTGTACATACATACATGCATACATACCTACGTACGTACGTACGTACGTACATACATACATGTATGTATGTATGTATGTATGTTTGTATGTATGTATGTATGCATGTATGTCAGGTCGCCAGCTGGTGCTACTGGTAACATGTATCCCAGTACAACCTGACTCATGGTCGGGTCGTTGGCGACTAAACTGGCAACCCCGCCAAGGTTTCTTGGTGAGGAGGGTGACTTTGGACATTCTGCAGGACTAAAAACAAAACCTGTCAAAGGGCAAAGGAGCTCTTAAGAGTCAATGGCCATCCAAAATCACCGGGAGAGATGACCCCTTAGCCTTTGTCAAGGCAGAATTCTAGGAGAAGGAAAACTCTGATATAACACCTGCAACCCTAATGGTATCCAATGATGTTGACTTGTTCTTCTTTTTGGTAAATATCATCTTGATTAAGAGGGTGGGACTGGCTTTGTGCAGTGCCTTTGCTCACTATAAAAGCTTCACGGCACAGGCATTGATTTATATCTGGAGATCTCTCTGCACTTGTCGTCACATGGTACCATGGGCCCAGCACTATGTGTCAATAATTGTCACAAGTGTAGTGTTTGTGCCAGAGTTTTCGGGTCGCTGGCTGGATTAAAAAGTCACACTCGTTCAGTGCATCGGTAGGGGTTCTCCTACATGGATATAAAGTAGTGGCATACTCGAAAACGAGTTGGCAGCCACCATGTATGTATGTATGTATGCATGTATGTATATGTGTGTGTATGTATGTATATCCGTACGTATAGCAAAAAATGACAAGGATATAAAGAATAACTATTTCTACTTTTGGCACAGGGCCAGCAATTACCCCAGTACATTACTGGTGCGTTATTTTATCGACCCCGTAAGGATGAAAGGCAAAGTTAATCTCGGCGGGATTCGAACTCAGAACGTAAAGGGCCATAATTCTAGGCTGCAAAGCATGGTGTCTGATGCTCTACCGATATAAAGAATAACAGCATCAAGATTAGTAATAGCATGAAGAAGTAAATAGAAATAAAATTGTTAAAGACTTACCAATGGCACAAGCTGGTAGGCTGATACAATTAACACACATGTCAGCAACGCTGAGGTTCATCAGAAATATTCGGCCAACTTTGTTCAGCTTTTGGTTTTTGTAATGAATAATAAAACTGATTGGATTGGTAATAACACCAAAACTGGAAACTATGACCAATAGACCAAGATAAAATACAGCGAGTGCTGGTTTACTTTGTAGTAGAGGAGGCCTGAATTTAATAGATGAGGTTGAATTAGAAGGTTCCATTGTAGACGCAGCACTTGATACCATTGCCAAGGAGAAGTATGATGTGTTACATGCGACCGTCTTATGGAGTAAACTGCATATTATTGTGAGAGGAATGTAGACTTTATTGAGTATTGATACAATAGTATGTAAATTGAACCCCATTGCCAGACTGAAAGTAAAAATGTTAAATTTATTAGATCAGCTTTAAACCTAGAGTGAGTTTATAGAAGGGAAATGAGATACTGTGGCGTACATGTCTTTCCCATCAACAATATAATAAACGTAGATGATTCATAAAAGAATTAGAAACTCGGTTGCAATTTCTGTTCGCCAAAATCTTCTTATTTTACTTCGTTTAACGTAGCGATGTGTGAAGATTTCAGAGGTCTTCCAAAACTCCAGAAGTATTTCAACCATAAAAACCAACAAAATGTATGTAAATAAGGATTTCTAATCAAGACACGATGCCTGCAAATTGTGGGGAGGGGAAAATCTATTATATTGACCCCAATATTTGACTAGTACTTTATTTTATCGACACCGGAAGGATAAAAGGTGAAAATAACATTATATGTGGAGTAAAGGAAACTTGCGGGACTGATTGAAATAATTGTTTCTACTTTTGGCACAAGGCCAGCAATTATCCCAATGCATTACTGGTACTTTATTTTATCGACTTCATAAGGATGAAAGGCAAAGTTAACCTCGGCGGGATTTGAACTCAGACTGTAATTGAAATAATTGTTTCTACATTTGGCACAAGGCCAGCAATTACCCAGTACATTACTGGTACTTTATTTTATCGACCTCATAAGGATGAAAGGCAAAGTTAACCTCGGCGGGATTTGAACTCAGACTGTAATTGAAATAATTGTTTCTACATTTGGCACAAGGCCAGCAATTATCCAGTACATTACTGGTACTTTATTTTATCGACCTCATAAGGATGAAAGGCAAAGTTAACCTCGGCGGGATTTGAACTCAGACTGTAATTGAAATAATTGTTTCTACATTTGGCACAAGGCCAGCAATTACCCAGTACATTACTGGTACTTTATTTTATCGACCCAGTAAGGATGAAAGGCAAAGTCAACCTCGGCGGGATTGAAATAATGATATGTGACGAGAAGAGTTACTGTATCAATGAGAAAATTTTATTTTCAAAACCACCGCTTGTAATGTCAATACTGTTTTTAAATACAACACTGCTCGAAAAACGTTGCACATGCCTAGTGTAAACAAATCTCTATATTTCATGGAATGGACTTATTCTTTAGTTGGTTGTGAAATGCATTGTTTTTATAATTAAAGTGTTTGTATTGGTATTAATTTTCATGTAAAATTCATCGCAAGTTCTTCAATTTCTTCGCTATTATCACTCTGTTTGCTAAGCTACTGAAAAAAGTTCTGACTAGGAGTGACTTGGAAATATTTTGACATTTCCAGGATAATAAAGTGATGTCAAAGTTTTATAAATTTACTTTTGTTATCATACCATGCGTTACAACGACACGATTCCCAAAATCAAAAAATAAACATGGAAACAACGGGGCTGTGGAGCGGCCAACGTGTGGGACCCCATTTGCTCCCTATACAGAGAGATGGGGAGAGCGGGAAAGATGGGGGGGGGGTGATAACGGTGGGAATTCGGCTCTTCCATATTCGGACACATTGCACCTCTCAAGAGTGTATTAGGTGAATTGGCAGTATCGGTAGAGGGTCGGACGCCATGCTTTCTAGCATAGAGTTACGGCCCTTGCCATTCTGAGTTCAAATCCCGCCGAGGTTAACTTTGCCTTTCATCCTTACGGGGGTTGATAAAATAAAGTACCAGTAATACACTGGGATAATTGCTGGCCTTGTGGCAAAAGTAGAAACAATTATTATACTTCTGACGATCATTGTGAAATACACAACTAGTTCCTTGGTAATGAAACGGTTGTGAAAAACTATTAAATTATCAAAGTATAAAAGGCCGTAACTCTATGCTGCAAAGCATGTTGCCCATCGCTCTACCGATACTGCCAATCCACCGCCTTTTGATATACTGAATAATAAAAATTGATCTTTCTTCAAGAACATCAGAAAGGTTAATAAAATAGGTAAAAAATATTGATTTTACTTGTACGTAATTGTTTTGCTTTTATATTTTTTCAAAAATATTTTAGAATTTTAAAAATAATTAAGAAATATTGAAATTTAAAAATAAATAAAAAATATACAATTTTCATAGAAAATTAAAGATAATCTCATCTACTGTTCGTTCTATGATATATTTTCATTCATGCAATTAATGATAGATCGTTGATTATAACAAAGACACGTAGATAAAAAAGATATATTTAAATGAGGGTATTTATTTATTTATTCAATTTAAACGTCCGTATGGAGCTAGTAAGCCATGATAGACACGGAGAAGTATCGAATACTCTTTACAGTTGGTAATCAAAACGAGCTAATGAGACAAGTAACAAAAAAGGGGGAAAAATAGAATACCAAACATATAATTTCAAATACTAAATATGCTGGTTTTTAAATAGATACACATGGCTGTAAAAATATTTATAAGCAGTGTTGTATAAGAAAATTAAATAACTTTGGAAATTGTAAGAATAGAATATTTAATCTACTACAATATAGATTGGAATGGAAATATTTTTTTTTGTTTTTAAATATTTAAAGAAACGTCTTACCTTCATAAAACACAAAACACTTTAAATGGTTGTAATCACTGAAATTTGGTTATGATAAATCTGAGAGCTAGACAAGCTCTCACAGATCTACAAGCTGATTCTGATTTTATGCAGACGAATCGGCGTCAGTAAGTTCTATATGTCAAACTGAAAAACATACATATACGTGTATATATATATATATATATATATATATATATATATATATATATATATATATATATATAATATGGACGAGGTGTTAAATTTTCATTACGTTTATATATATATATATATATATATATATATATATATATATATATAAGCTGTTATCGTGTACGCTCGGTTAGAAAATTCTATGATTGGCTGATCGAAACAAATGAAAAAAAAATTATTAAAATATTTTCAGAATCTAGGAAAAATGTCATATTTATCCCATAATAAAATCTTGCTTCCATCGAGCATGGATGCGTTGGTCAATCATAAAGTCATGAATGAGTACAAGTTATATGATATGGAATGGAATAACCAACTAATATTTCCTTTCTTCTCGAAAACAAACAGCCGTTTTGAATTTGATATTTTTACTGTGTCTGTGAATCTATTGTTCCTCGTAGACAATCGTAAATTATCTGCCTTTGGCTAATCTATTGAATCTATTGAAATGGTTATTCGTTATTGTCTATATTTTTCGCTTCAGGTAATATAACTGTCTCTCTCTCTATATATATATAAAAATAAATATAAATAAATATATATATATATATATATATATATATATATATATATATAGGAACAAGTAAGACGCCGACGGCTGAGCTCAAGCCGTTTCGACGGCTAATTCTGTACAGAATTAGCCGAGTACAGAATTAGCCGTCGAAACGGCTTGAGCTCAGCCGTCGGGGTCTTACTTGTTCCTATTACCCACTCTACTACCCTAAGTATTGAGTACTTTGGTGCGTTATGGTCCACCTGGTTCCTTACCACATTTCCTTTTTTATATATATATATATATATATATATATATATATATATATCGCTCACTCTCTCTCTCTCTCTTTCTTTCTTTCTCTTTCTTTCTTCCTCTCTTTCTCTCTATCTATCTGTCTACGCTTCTCCCCATATCTCCTTATATATGTATCTCTCTCTCTCTTTCTTCCTTTCTCTCCTCCCCCCTCTCTCTCTCTCTCTTTCTCTCTCTCTCTCTCGCCCTCTCTCTCTCTCTTTCTATTTCTCTCCCTCTCTCTCTATCTCTCTCTATCTCTCCCTATCACCCTCTTTATCTATCTATCTGTCTATCTCTGTCTGTCGTGAAATATTGTAAGATGAAATGGGTTTGGCCAACGATCTATTATCCGCCCAATCCTGCCTCAACCGTACTTACAGATGCTTAGTTCTAGAAATACAGATGCTTAGTTCTAGAAATACAGATGCTTAGTTCTAGAAATACAGATGCTTAGTTCTAGAAATAAATTAAAGATATACATATTAGACGTGATAACAACAGTAATGAATCGTGTATAATTGTGAGGTTGTGTAGTTGTGAGGTTGTGTAGTTGTGAGGTGTATAGTTGTGAGGTTGTGAGGTTGTGAGGTTGTGTGGTTGTGAGGTTGTGTAGTTGTGAGGTTGTGTGGTTGTGAGGTTGTGTAGTTGTGAGGTTGTATAGTTGTGAGGTTGTGTAGTTGTGAGGTGGTGTAATTGTGAGGTTGTGTGGTTGTGAGGTTGTGTGGTTGTGAGGTTGTGTGGTTGTGAGGTTGTGTAGTTGTGAGGTTGTGTGGTTGTGAGGTTGTGTGGTTGTGAGGTGGTGTAATTGTGAGGTTGTGTGGTTGTGAGATTGTGTAGTTGTGAGGTTGTGTAATTGTGAGGTTGTGTGGTTGTGAGGTTGTGTGGTTGTGAGGTTGTGTGGTTGTGAGGTTGTGTGGTTGTGAGGTTGTGTAGTTGTGAGGTTGTGTGGTTGTGAGGTTGTGTGGTTGTGAGGTTGTGTGGTTGTGAGGTTGTGTGGTTGTGAGGTTGTGTGGTTGTGAGGTTGTGTAGTTGTGAGGTTGTGTAGTTGTGAGGTTGTGTGGTTGTGAGGTTGTGTGGTTGTGAGGTTGTGTGGTTGTGTGGTTGTGTAGTTGTGAGGTTGTGTAGTTGTGAGGTTGTGAGGTTGTGTGGTTGTGAGGTTGTGTAGTTGTGAGGTTGTGTGGTTGTGAGGTTGTGTGGTTGTGAGGTTGTGTGGTTGTGAGGTTGTGTGGTTGTGAGGTTGTGTAGTTGTGAGGTTGTGTGGTTGTGAGGTTGTGTGGTTGTGAGGTTGTGTGGTTGTGAGGTTGTGTAGTTGTGAGGTGGCGTGATTGTGTAGTTGTGAGGCTGTGTATCTATGTGTATGTGGACGATGAATGTATTTAACTAACTAAGAAACATAAGCATACACTAATGTATCTGTATCGGTACACAGATCTGTGTTTGATTGTATATTTATATATACATGTATGCATACATACATACATACATACATACATACATACATACATACATACATACTTACATACATACACGCAACCGCGCGCACATACACACACACACGCACACACACACACACACACATTTATATATACATATATATATATATACATGTATATATATATATAGATACACACTTATATCTAGATTCACAAAAAGCAAAAAAAAAATGTTCTCAGTGGCAGTAGATAGTGGATATTTATTTACTATAGTGCTGAGAACTCGTTTGTTTCTGCTCAGAGGTTCGTAGGCTGTGTATATGTCTGCGAGTAAATAGACTTCTGTTTGGCATGTCTAGAATCATAGTCATATGCAGAGAACTGTACACTTACATATATGTAATAACATGTAACTTTTATTTGTGTGTGTTTTTACACACACACACACACACACACACACATGCACAGTATCAGTAGAAGGTCGGACGCCATGCTTTCCAGCATAGTTACGTCCCTTTACAGTCTGAGTTCAAATCCCGCCGAGGTTAACTTTGCCTTTCATCCTTACGGGGGGAGATAAAATAAGGTACCAGTAATGCACTGGGTAATTGCTGGCCTTGTGCCAAAAGTAGAAACAATTATATTATATATATATATAATATATATATTATATAAATATATTATATATATATGTATAAATATATATATATATGTATAAATATATATATATATATATATATATATATATATATATATATATATACATTATATTTATATATATATGTGTGTGTGTGTGTGCATGTATATATATACATGCACACACATATATATATATAAATATATATATATATATATATATATATATATATATATTATATCGTGTGTGTGTATGTACATATATATATATATATATATATATATATATATATATATTGTGTGTGTGTGTTGTGTAAAAATAATGTGTTTACAATGTGTTTTGAAATGAAAGTCAGATAGTGGCATCCATGTTTATATTAGTAATTACAACAGTAAAACAGTCCGTGTTGCACAGGTTTTAGTAAACAAGATGTGATATAAACGGATATCCGAAAACAAACTATCGTCTGAAAGGAATCCTGATCTTTTGCAAGAAGGTAAAAGGATTATATATCCATAACAAATCTTTGAAGAAATGTTTGTTTGATTTTTGTTGTTGATTTGTTTGTTTGTTTTTGTTGTTGCTGTTGCTTTTTTTTTTGTGTGTGTGTGGTTTTTTTTTTTGTTTTGTTTTTTGTTTTTGGTTTTTTTTTTTGTTTTTTTTTTTTGGGGGGGGGGGGGGTTCTTTGGCTTTTTAAGCTATAAATCTATATACAACATTACGTTGTAATTGAAAGACTATTCTATAATGAGTCGATAACACTACAAATATGTACTGTCAAAAAACAGCTTTTAAGATAATTCTCTCTTATATATATATATATATATAGATATATATATATATATATATATATATATATATATATATATATATATATATATATATATATATATATATATATATATATATTTAAAACAATAACAGAGATAGCTTAAAGCTAAACTCCGACTGGTAACCATCTCACTCAACAAACATTAGGTTATATGTTAGTATAAACCCAATTTAAGTGTTTGGGGTGCTAACTATGTGTATTTTGTGGAAAGCCAGTTGTATTATATATATATATATATATATATATATATATATATATATATATATATATATATATATATATATATATATAAATGAAGTAATTCCGTCGGAAAGGTACAGGAAAAAAGAGTGCTCTATAATTATTTCATTTACCAGTGGTTTCTTGAAAGCAGATATATCTGCTTTCAGTCGTCAGAATGAATGGTGTTTTTATTAAATTTGGGTTTGAAAACAAAAAATAAGAAATATGAAAGTGAGGCTGAGGAAACAGCGGGTAACATTCACGCAAGTCGACAACAACGATTGGCAACAAGAGTGATTCTGAAGATAAAGCATTAACAATTGCAACAGAGCTACCCCCAAAAAAGGTTAAGACCCCCTTCGGTCATGAATGACTATGGGATTTACACCTAGAAAGTTCCCCTCTGAGGCACCAATCAGGGCAAGCTTGTTTGTGGAAGACCAGCAGTCGCTCGTGCATACCAGTTTCCCCCCTCCACGCCACCGGTGTTGTCCAAGGGCAAGGCAATGGCCGATTCAGCTTGGAACCAGTGACGTCGCAACTCATTTCTACAGCTGAATAAACTGGAGCAACGTGAAGTAAAGTGTCTTGCCTAAGAACACAACACAAAGCCCGGTTCGAGAATCAAAGACACAACCTCACAATTGAGCCCTATATTTTGTACCACGGTGATATGTGGAACTCGATGGCTACTCTAACAGCAGAAGTAATAACGCTTCAATATGAAGTCTAAAAGTTTTTGAAGAAGAATATGGAAATTCAAAATGAGTTTGTGACGTTTCTGCTTTTCCAAAATCATTAGTTATATACAGACCTGTAAACACTCCCCGTCCGACGGGGAGATCTCCCACCCACTTTGGGGTGGGTGAGAGATGTCTTCTCTTGTGAAAATGGGTATAGCTTTCAATTATGTCAAATTTCCCCATTTTGCCTCTTTTCTTCCCGTTTTGGGGTACTCTTTTTCATGGCACTCCCCATTTTGCTTTGTAGAGGCTTTGCATAGTGTAGTATAGTGGTTCGAGTTGTGAATCAAAACTAAACATATATTGCACTAACGTCATAACCAATAATTGTTTCTACTATTGGCACAAGGTCAGAAATTACCCAGTACATTACTGGTACTTTATTTTATCGACCCCGTAAGGATGAAAGGGAAAGTTAACCTCAGCGTCATAACTAATAATTGTTTCTACTTTAGGCACAAGGCCAGAAATTACCCAGTGCATTACTGGTACTTTATTTTATCGACCCCGTAAGGATGAAAAGCAAAGTCAACCTCGGCGGGATTTGAACTCAGATCGTAAAGGGACGTAACTATGCTGGAAAGCATGGCGTCCGACCCTCTACCGATACTGCCAATCCACCGCCCAATCCACCAATATTAATAATAATAAGAAGAAGAAACCAGTGCTGCGATGACTGAGATACACATCCTCTTATGGAAGCCTGTCCAGGTGGAACGGTTCAAGCATCTCGGAGCCATGTTCATGAGTGATGGCGGGCAGAAGGCTGAATTAAGTGCAAGAATTGCAGGATTTGGTGCAGTAATGCGCCAGCTTCAGCAGTCAGTTATCAGGAGAAGGGAGGTAGGTGTAAAAGTCAAACTTGCCATCTTCAATTCGGTATTCATGCCAACCCTTATCTATGGTCATGAATCTTGGGAAATGACAGAAAGAATACGATTGTGAATACAAGCCCCAGAAATGGGGTTCCTCCGAAGGGTCTTTGGAGTAATGTTACTCAATAAAGTGTGTAGCTTGGAGATGAGAGTGTCACTCCAAGTAGAGCTGCTACTTCTCCGAATTGAGAAATCACAGCTCCGATACTATGGACATGTGGTTAGAATGTCTCAGGAAAGAATCGCTGGACAGATTTTACGGGCAAAACCAACTGGCAGGAGACCCAAGAG
>OZ024755.1:30954594-31079594 GCA_964016885.1 Eledone cirrhosa
GAGTATAGCAGGGCGGATGCCTGGAGCGGTGGACCAGTGATGTAGAATCCTTAGTATGGTGTTGAGGAAGTAGAGAGTTGTGGGGTGCGCGCGCAACAGGAAGTGGTCAGAGGGTCAAGGCAGGGCGAAGGATGGGGGAGGGAGGATGGATATAGCAGTCCGAAGGTGACAATCAAGCAGTGGTGGGGAGGAAGGCAGACGGAACCGTGTTAGAGATGATCTGTATGTGGTGTGGAATGTGTGTATGTGTGTGCGGAGGTGCGGTGGACAGGGGAGGGGAGGGGTATGTGTGAAAGGTTGAGGGAGAGGGTGGGGTGTGGGGTGTGTATTAATGGAGGTGTTACTGGGATGTGTGTGTGTGGGGGGGGGGGGGGGGGGTAGTGCTGGGGAAAGAGAGAGAGAAGGTGCTGGGGGACAGTATGAGTGAGTGTAATGTACTGGTGTATGTGTGCGTGTTTGGGTATGAGTGTGTGTGTGTGTGTGTGTGGTAGAGTGGGTGTTAGTAGTATTGGTTGTGGGGGGTTGAATTCGGGTGTATGATGGGGGTTAGTGGTGGTAGTGTGGGTGTGGATCGGGTGATGTATCGGTGTGTGCGTGGGTGTGGGTGAGTGTATGTGTGATGGCGTGTGTTCGTGTGTGGTGAGGGGGAAGGTGAGTTGGGGGCGGGGGATGTTCAGTATTATTGGTGGTGGGTGGTCGGATGTGGGTCTGTGGGTGGAGGTTAGTGGTGGTAGTAGGGTGTAGTGTGAGTGAGTGTATATATGTACTAGTGGGTGGGTGTGTGTTGAGGGCGTGGGTGCGAGTGTGATGGGGAGGGGTGGGAGTGGGAGTATCATTAGTTGTGGGGTGGGCCGAGGGGATGGGGGGCGGGATGGCTGGAAGTGGAGGGGACGGTGAAACTTGGGAGTGTTTTAGTGGTGTTAGTTGGGGGGGTGTAGGAGAGGGGGGGGCACTGTCGAAGGCTAAAGGAAGAGGGGGTGGGGAGTTCAGGCCGGGGGGTATGTGTGGGTCTGTGGGGTGAAGATGGTAAGGGCGGTGGAACGGTGTACTGCGCGGGCGCGAGTGAGGGCGGCGTGGGCGAGGGAGGAGGGTAACCTCTCCGAATGAAATGGTTGACCAGGGACATGGCCTGGGACTGGAAGTCAGCATCTCAGCTGCAGAGGGGGCGGATCCGGAGGAGTTGGGAGTAGGGAGTGGAGTGTTTGTTGTGTGGGAGGAGGTGAAGTCGAGGTAGGAGTGGGAGTCGGTGGGTTTCAAGAAGACGGAGGTGACGAGGGAGAGGTAAGAGGGGGTCGATGGCGACGGAGATGTCCAAGAAGTGGACGTGGGTGGTGGAGATAGAGGTGGTGAAGGGGAGGGAGGGGTGGAAGGAGCAGAAGAAGGAGAGAAAGGCGTCGATATATATATATATATATATATATATATATATATATATACATATATATATATATATATATATATATAACGGAGGAAATGTGGTAATGAACCAGGTGGACCATAACGCACCAAAGTACTCAATACCTAGGGTAGTAGAGTGGGTAATAGGAACGAGTAGGACCCCGACGGCAGCGCTCAACCCGTTTCGACGGCTAATTCTGGACTGAATTAGCCGTCCAGAATTAGCCGTCGAAACGGCTTGAGCTCAGCCGTCGGGGTCCTACTCGTTCCTATATATATATATATATATATATATATATATATATATATATATATATATATATATATATATATATATATTTAAAAGTTAAACAAGGTTCAATGAATACATCAAAGAATGAGTTTTACAATAGATTGGAAGCACTCAACAGTTAAGGTTTACTATGACTGAACGTTAACCATCTACTATGTCAGGGTATGTCATGTATCATCCATTTTATCATCTATTTTATCTGATGAGGGCGTACTGTTAAACTTAACTCAGTACCTCTGAAATATGTATAATAAAATATAATTGATCACAAGAATATCTATTTTGTTAATATTTTGAAATAATATATATATATGTATATATATATATATATATATATATATATATATATAATATATATAGGAACGAGTAGGACCTGAATTAGCCGTCGAAACGGCTTGAGCTCAGCCGTCGGGGTCCTACTCGTTCCTATTACCCACTCTACTACCCTAAGTATTGAGTACTTTGGTGCGTTATGGTCCACCTGGTTCCTTACCACATTTCTTCCATTTATTTAATATCATAATACTTACTCCAGAAATCTATCGAGTGGTCTGAATCAATTGTAAACAACTATATTTGTTGCATTTCCAACAAATTAAATATCCCTTCTACATATATATATATATATATATACAAATATAAATTTAGCGAGAATCGCATTTCGGCGGGTAGAAATTAGCGAAACGCAACTTCCATATTGTGCAGACAAGCGCTCCATGGATATGAAGAAGATACCAGAACTATAAACATAAGTTAAAATGGTCATACACGCTGAGACGATGGTTAAGAAGCCATTAACCACCATAGCCAAAAAAGCGAACAAGCTAAACGGGTCAAACAAAATGAGATATGAATGAAATATTTACCCGGACCCTCGGGGAATAAATATATATATATATATCGAGATGAAGGGGCAGCCATCGGCGTCAGCATAGCTGGTGATATTGCCAACCTATTTATGGTATAGTGGGAAAGGAAACTCAGAGAATGCCTAGCAGAGAACTCCATAGCCCCCGTCATGAACTCTCGTTACGTAGATAGTATTAATATATATATATATATATATATATATATATATATATATATATATATTTATTTATATTTATATATATAGTAAAATTCCGTTATAACGGAGTATTAAAAAAATTCGTTCTAACGAAAAATTCTTTATAACGAGATCGACCCAACACATTGAGCGTGTGGCCGGGCATTGAGAAAAATTTCGTTATACTGAAAAATTCGTTATAATGGTATTCGTTATAACGGAATTTTACTTGTATATATATATATATATATATATATATATATATATGGTGAGGAGGGTGACTTTGGACATCCTGCAGGACTAAAAACAAAACCTGTCAAAGGGCAAAGGAGCTCTTAAGAGTCAATGGCCATCCAAAATCACTGGGAGAGATGACCCCTTAGCCTTTGTCAAGGCAGAATTCTAGGAGAAGGAAAACTCTGATATAACACCTGCAACCCTGATGGTATCCAATGATGTTGACTTGTTCTTCTTTTTGGTAAATATCATCTTGGTTAAGAGAGTGGGACTGGCTTTGTGCAGTGCCTTTGCTCACTATAAAAGCTTCACGGCACAGGCATTGCTTTATATCTGGAGATCTCTCTGCACTTGCCGTCACATGGTACCATGGGCCCAGCACTATGTGTCAATAATTGTCACAAGTGTAGTGTTTGTACCAGAGTTTTCAAGTCGCTGACTGGACTAAAAAGTCACACTCGTTCAGCGCATCGGTAGGGGTTCTCCTACATGGATATAAAGTAGTGGCCGTACTCGAAAACGAGTTGGCAGCCACCATATATATATATATATACGTATATATATATATAATTGTTTCTACATTTGGCACAAGGCCAGTAATTATCCTAGTGTATTACTGGTACTTTATTTTATCGACCTCCGTGAGGATGAAAGGCAAAGTTAACCTCGGCGGGATTTGAACTCAGAATAATGGCGCGCGTACGCACGTCAGAGTTCGCTTCTACACTGTGTCAGAGTATATTAAACAATAGTCAATTAGAGTCACCTCCCTTAGATTATTATTTCCTCTCCCCTTTCTCTCTCTATGTTATGATGTGCTAGACATAACTAGTCGTATTTTTAACCCAGCAAGGTAACAATGTCGTCCTTGTGTAGAACGTTATTAAAACATGTTACTGTGGCACCTTTAGAAAATACTTCTGTTGCTCCTTTCCTTATTCAAGTAAGTTGTTTTAATATAGAGCCTTTTCTTGTTAGCGCTTTAATATAGAACCTTTTCTATGAATTTTACATCGTAACCATTATACCTTTATATTTATTATCTTCCTTTTATTCACAAATGTTTACATATAGGATCGTGCTTTGGCTATGGCAGATAGACCCAACCCTGGGTCATACATTTTACTAAACCTCATATAATCCAGTAATAGACACATTATGTTTGTCCTGTCGTTTCTATTATGATTCTTATTATATTTATTTCTTCTGATGTTTCTCTTAAAGCAAGTCCCGAAATGTTTTTACTTCAAGTGTAATGATTAAGAAATAAATATTTCTTTTTGTGTGTCTGTGTGTGAATTTTTTCTTTTTTCATCAAATTTAACGACAGTTTCGTTTGTAAATAAATGTTATATTTGTGTTGTTTTTGTTATTTTAGCCATTAAAATACACCGATAGTGTTGGATTCACTAATAATATTAATATTAACCTAGATACAAGGTCACACACATTTTAGGGTCAGATGTCAGATTGAATCGAGTTAAGTACTTCACTGGTTACCGATTTGACACAAAACATATTTTAGCGGTGAAGGTATTGTTACAAAGCTGTAATAGCCACCCCACTTCACGGGACTCCTTCCTCAGGCGGGCTGCTGTCTTACCGATTTTGCAAAGGAAATCGGCAGTGTGGGGTCCAGAGGACACCAGAGATCTCGACAGTAACCCGTACGAAAAGGAAGCCGTCGGTCAAGCCCCAGTATTTGTTTAATTGTGGATGGCGATTCCTAGGTTTGTCACCGAACTGACAAGGCTGGAGACAAAGAATGAGTCGCAATACGTCTCGTCCCGGATTAGGGATTTATCTCCTTCAAATGGTAAGAGGTTTATTCTGTCGGGACTCTTACCATCGCCACGATCGAGTCTAGCTGGTTCTAGTTGTGACAGGAAGCCAGCTTGATGATGTCGTTCAGAGCAGCATGGTGGGGGAACAGGCCTTTGCTAAGTCAACATGACAGCAGGTGCTGGCAAAACTCGTCAACAACAGCCCATATCAGCATTTCTGTGACCTGCACACATGGGGGCCGAGGCGCTGAGCTATTCCAATACGCATGTGCTCATTAAAAAGGTGTAGGTTGATGAGGAGGGCTTCGAATAGAGCCATGTGCCGCTGTTTGGTTGCAAGGCAAAGAGGAGGCATACTAGATGGTGTTGGTCCAAGGAAGACTCAATCTGCCTGAAGAAAGACCTGCATTTGATGTCATTCCAGTTATGTTGGACATCTGTATACTGGGGGATGGGGAGGCCTTTGTTGGTCCAATCAACCAGAGCTGACTCCAGTTCCTGGGCCACATCAGATTCTGTCATCTTGTGGTGATGACGATGTGGCTGGAAAAGATTGAGGAGAGATAAGTCAGCATTGCTAGGTCTGAAGTGGATCGGAGGCTAAGGCCACCAAATTTCCGAGGGAATTGCCTGTCGATGCTGATGAAACTAATATTACATATGAGTTCAGTACAACGTCGAATGGTGGCATCAAATTAAACAAGCCGATCTGCAAAAGGTTGACAAAATGCACCATAAGTGTGTGTAGAGTTTGGCAATGGCACAACAGTTCCTCTGGAGGAAAAGTGTCGGGTGCACCTCAATGTGGAGCAATCTCTCTGTCAAGCTCATCAAATCTGCATGCTTGGTCGCTAGGCACTCTCATATGGCTTTCAGGAGAATTGAAGTGCCAAGAATGTAGACAGCATCTTTCAGTGTTAGTCAAGCCTTAGTCAGGACAGGCTGGATGCTGAGTACAGTGTCTTGGAATTCAGCTTCAAACTTGGACTCAGATCAGAACACACCACAAACAGCCCTTGCATTCTTTTTTCATATATAAAACCATGTCAGAAGATAGATACTTATTCATTTCTTTCTGACAACAAAGTAAAAGTTATTAATTATTCACCTTGTTGTTTCTGCTGCATAATATTTTGATATTTTGCCATAACCTGAGTTCGGTTCAGACCTTGTCAGTGACTGATTTTGGTTTAGGTCTCGTCAGTGACTGATTTTGGTTTAGGTCTCGTCAGTGACTGAGTTTGGTTTAGGTCTTGTCAGTGACTGAGTTTGGTTCAGGTCTTGTCATTGACTGAGTTGGTTCAGGTCTTGTCATTGACTGAGCTTGGTTCAGGTCTTGTCATTGACTGAGTTTGGTTCAGGTCTTGTCAGTGACTGAGCTTGGTTCAGGTCTTGTCAGTGACTGAGTTGGTTCAGGTCTTGTCAGTGACTGAGCTTGGTTCAGGTCTTGTCAGTGACTGAGTTTGGTTCAGGTCTTGTCAGTGACTGAGTTTGGTTCAGGTCTTGTCAGTGACTGAGCTTGGTTCAGGTCTTGTCAGTGACTGAGTTTGGTTCAGGTCTTGTCAGTGACTGAGTTTGGTTCAGGTCTTGTCGGTGACTGAGTTGGTTCAGGTCTTGTCAGTGACTGAGTTTGGTTCAGGTCTTGTCAGTGACTGAGTTTGGTTCAGGTCTTGTCAGTGACTGAGTTTGGTTCAGGTCTTGTCAATGACTGAGTTTGGTTCAGGTCTTGTCATTGACTGAGCTTGGTTCAGGTCTTGTCAGTGACTGAGTTGGTTCAGGTCTTGTCGGTGACTGAGTTTGGTTCAGGTCTTGTCAGTGACTGAGTTTGGTTCAGGTCTTGTCGGTGACTGAGTTGGTTCAGGTCTTGTCAGTGACTGAGTTGGTTCAGGTCTTGTCGGTGACTGAGTTTGGTTCAGGTCTTGTCGGTGACTGAGTTGGTTCAGGTCTTGTCAGTGACTGAGTTGGTTCAGGTCTTGTCAGTGACTGAGTTTGGTTCAGGTCTTGTCGGTGACTGAGTTTGGTTCAGGTCTTGTCGGTGACTGAGTTTGGTTCAGGTCTTGTCGGTGACTGAGTTTGGTTCAGGTCTTGTCGGTGACTGAGTTTGGTTCAGGTCTTGTCGGTGACTGAGTTTGGTTCAGGTCTTGTCAGTGACTGAGTTTGGTTCAGGTCTTGTCGGTGACTGAGTTTGGTTCAGGTCTTGTCAGTGACTGAGTTTGGTTCAGGTCTTGTCGGTGACTGAGTTGGTTCAGGTCTTGTCAGTGACTGAGTTGGTTCAGGTCTTGTCAGTGACTGAGTTTGGTTCAGGTCTTGTCGGTGACTGAGTTGGTTCAGGTCTTGTCGGTGACTGAGTTGGTTCAGGTCTTGTCGGTGACTGAGTTGGTTCAGGTCTTGTCGGTGACTGAGTTGGTTCAGGTCTTGTCGGTGACTGAGTTGGTTCAGGTCTTGTCGGTGACTGAGTTGGTTCAGGTCTTGTCAGTGACTGAGTTTGGTTCAGGTCTTGTCGGTGACTGAGTTGGTTCAGGTCTTGTCGGTGACTGAGTTTGGTTCAGGTCTTGTCAGTGACTGAGTTTGGTTCAGGTCTTGTCGGTGACTGAGTTGGTTCAGGTCTTGTCAGTGACTGAGTTGGTTCAGGTCTTGTCAGTGACTGAGTTTGGTTCAGGTCTTGTCGGTGACTGAGTTGGTTCAGGTCTTGTCAGTGACTGAGTTTGGTTCAGGTCTTGTCAGTGACTGAGTTGGTTCAGGTCTTGTCAGTGACTGAGTTTGGTTCAGGTCTTGTCGGTGACTGAGTTGGTTCAGGTCTTGTCGGTGACTGAGTTGGTTCAGGTCTTGTCAGTGACTGAGTTTGGTTCAGGTCTTGTCAGTGACTGAGTTTGGTTCAGGTCTTGTCGGTGACTGAGTTGGTTCAGGTCTTGTCAGTGACTGAGTTGGTTCAGGTCTTGTCAGTGACTGAGTTGGTTCAGGTCTTGTCGGTGACTGAGTTGGTTCAGGTCTTGTCAGTGACTGAGTTTGGTTCAGGTCTTGTCAGTGACTGAGTTGGTTCAGGTCTTGTCAGTGACTGAGTTTGGTTCAGGTCTTGTCGGTGACTGAGTTGGTTCAGGTCTTGTCAGTGACTGAGTTTGGTTCAGGTCTTGTCAGTGACTGAGTTGGTTCAGGTCTTGTCAGTGACTGAGTTTGGTTCAGGTCTTGTCGGTGACTGAGTTGGTTCAGGTCTTGTCAGTGACTGAGTTTGGTTCAGGTCTTGTCAGTGACTGAGTTGGTTCAGGTCTTGTCGGTGACTGAGTTGGTTCAGGTCTTGTCATTGACTGAGTTTGGTTCAGGTCTTGTCGGTGACTGAGTTGGTTCAGGTCTTGTCAGTGACTGAGTTTGGTTCAGGTCTTGTCAGTGACTGAGTTGGTTCAGGTCTTGTCAGTGACTGAGTTTGGTTCAGGTCTTGTCAGTGACTGAGTTTGGTTCAGGTCTTGTCAGTGACTGAGTTGGTTCAGGTCTTGTTGGTGACTGAGTTGGTTCAGGTCTTGTCATTGACTGAGTTGGTTCAGGTCTTGTCAGTGACTGAGCTTGGTTCAGGTCTTGTCAGTGACTGAGTTGGTTCAGGTCTTGTCATTGACTGAGTTGGTTCAGGTCTTGTCATTGACTGAGCTTGGTTCAGGTCTTGTCATTGACTGAGTTGGTTCAGGTCTTGTCATTGACTGAGTTGGTTCAGGTCTTGTCAGTGACTGAGTTGGTTCAGGTCTTGTCAGTGACTGAGTTGGTTCAGGTCTTGTCAGTGACTGAGCCTGGTTCAGGTCTTGTCAGTGACTGAGTTGGTTCAGGTCTTGTCATTGACTGAGTTGGTTCAGGTCTTGTCAGTGACTGAGCTTGGTTCAGGTCTTGTCAGTGACTGAGTTTGGTTCAGGTCTTGTCAGTGACTGAGTTTGGTTCAGGTCTTGTCAGTGACTGAGCTTGGTTCAGGTCTTGTCAGTGACTGAGTTTGGTTCAGGTCTTGTCAGTGACTGAGTTTGGTTCAGGTCTTGTCAGTGACTGAGTTTGGTTCAGGTCTTGTCGGTGACTGAGTTGGTTCAGGTCTTGTCAGTGACTGAGTTTGGTTCAGGTCTTGTCAGTGACTGAGTTTGGTTCAGGTCTTGTCAGTGACTGAGTTTGGTTCAGGTCTTGTCGGTGACTGAGTTTGGTTCAGGTCTTGTCAGTGACTGAGTTTGGTTCAGGTCTTGTCGGTGACTGAGTTGGTTCAGGTCTTGTCAGTGACTGAGTTTGGTTCAGGTCTTGTCAGTGACTGAGTTTGGTTCAGGTCTTGTCGGTGACTGAGTTGGTTCAGGTCTTGTCAGTGACTGAGTTCGGTTCAGGTCTTGTCATTGACTGAGTTCGGTTCAGGTCTTGTCGGTGACTGAGTTTGGTTCAGGTCTTGTCAGTGACTGAGTTTGGTTCAGGTCTTGTCGGTGACTGAGTTGGTTCAGGTCTTGTCAGTGACTGAGTTTGGTTCAGGTCTTGTCAGTGACTGAGTTTGGTTCAGGTCTTGTCAGTGACTGAGTTTGGTTCAGGTCTTGTCGGTGACTGAGTTGGTTCAGGTCTTGTCAGTGACTGAGTTTGGTTCAGGTCTTGTCGGTGACTGAGTTGGTTCAGGTCTTGTCAGTGACTGAGTTTGGTTCAGGTCTTGTCATTGACTGAGTTTGTTCAGGTCTTGTCAGTGAACTTTCCAAGAATGGACTGTACCTGCAATTCTCAAGGGCTGCCTTGTCACACTGTCATGCTGAATCTCTCTAATAATTATGTTATGGGTACATGTGTCTGTGGAATACTCAGCCACATACATGTTAATTCAATAAGTAAGCAAGTTCTGTTTATTGAACAACTCATTGTAAAAAGCAGCTGAGATTCATTTATCTTATTCTCTTAATTTACATCAATTAATTAATTTTTTTTAGTTCTTAAAATTTACACCAAAAAAAACCTCAAATTTTCTTGTTGCAGATTCCATTAAGAACTGCTTTCTTCCGGAGAAAGGACAAGTCAGATGAAACGGATGAGAGAGCTTTCAATCTCTCACAAGATGGCCCAACTATAAAAGATCGTTATTCTTCCTTGAAAAAAAGGACGTAAGTTGTTTGAAGGATTTATTACTAGTTCAGTAAATATAGGGTGTCCCAGAAATTTTTCATACATACTTTGAAGTCATCATCATCATTTAACATCTATCTTCCACGCTAGCATGCGTTAGGCAGGAATTGTCCCACTTGAGGCAAGATTGGTCGGATGTATGCAAGTGTGTATGCATTTTGGGGGTACACCCTATATATTTTATATTTTTATACATATATTGTATTTCCAATGAAGAAGCATATATATGGTCACTTGACCTGATAGAAACCAAATTAACTATTTTAGATGGTTGATGTATTTACACAATGTCACTATGGAAAAAACTGGTTACAACCAGATCTACCCTTCTTTACCCCTTCTCCACTTTCTTTATCTTTGTTTTTTCATATTTCCATCATTGTATAGCTTCTTTTTATAAAATATAACCTTTTAAAATATAACTATTTCCCGGCGCCGAAGACGCTTCGTCTTTGAGGATGCACCCTATTTTTGACAACCAAAAATTTGAAAAAAAATAATAAACAACCTCCGGCCTCCAGGACGCATGGTAGATTTTTGAGACTTACTTTAGGAAAAAAGTAGTGTCTTCAATACCGGGAAATACGGTAATTAGTTAAACTCGCTATCTTCAATTCGGTATTTGTACCAACCCTTACCTATGGTCCTGAATCTTGGGTAATGACGAAAAGAATACAAGTGGCTGAAATAGGGTTCCTCCGAAGGATCTTTGGAGTAACGTTACTCGATAAAGTGTGTAGCTCAGAGATAAGAGTGTCACTCCAAATAGAGCCTCTACTTCTCCGAATTGAGAGACACAGATCTGATACTATAGACATGTGATTAGAATGTCTCAGGAAAGAATCGCTGGACAGATTTTATGGGCAAAACCAACTGGCAGGAGTCCCAGGGGTAGACCCCGAGCAAGATGGTTGGATAACATCCATGAACTTGGCTGGTCATGCTTGGGGATCCAGCCAGATCAGTTGGAGACAGTTGCTTCTGACAGGACCCGCTGGAAGGAGTGTTTGAGGTTTCTGTCCCCACTCTCCTCTCAGGAATAAGTGGGCGAAGAAGAAGAATAGTCAGCGATTTAACACCACCATTTAGCATATGTATGTCTTCAACTGAATCCACTCTGTTGTTAGCATTTGAATCAGTTGCCAGTTTGAGGACATCTTTTTCTTCCTCCCACTAGTTATAGGTGAGCCTAAAAAGGGTCAGGGACACTGCCCTACCTCATTCAATAAACAGTTAGGAAAAAAACAATGGGTTACTACATGTTTCATTTAACACATTGTTTTGATCATGTGACCTTGGTTACTTGTGTATCACATGACATCTGCTGTAAATATATAATGAACACCCTAACAATATGGAACAGTTAACCTGAAACTGTACTCCTCTATTTCAACTTGATATGTCGAACCTATGCTAGCGTGAAAATTGGACGTTAAACGATGATGTTGATGATGATTACTTCCAACATTCTAATATTATTTCCTGTTATTCTGAAGCTCTAACTCCCTACCTTTTACTTTTCTGTCTCCTCAATCTGTCGGTCAGTACCTACTATAAAAGGCTATAAACCAGGCATGTCAAACTGAGGGTCTCCTGAGGGCCACACATGACAACTAATTGCGCACATTACAACTAATATTTTTTTTTTTATTACGCTCGCGTTGTAAAAACCTTTGTGCGGGCCGCATGTTCGACATGCCTGCTATAAACCACCATTTCCTGTTATTCTGAAGCTCTAACTCCCTGTCTTTTATTTTTCTGTCTCCTCAATCTGTAGGTCAGTACGAACTGTGAAAGGCTATAAACCACCATCAGACCTCAAACAAAAAATACAACAGATTACTACGGATGTTTTTGGAAAGGTGCCAAACTGGAAGAAAATATCTCTGGATGATCGCATTCTGAAATTTAAGGTATATTTACTGTTTTGTAACCAATAATGATAATGATTTTTACTTTAGGCACAAGGCCAGCAATTTGGGGGGAAGGGAAAGTCGATTAAATCAACTCCAGTACGTTACTGGTGCTTTATTTATTGACCCCGTAAGGTTGAAAGGCAAAGTTAACCTCATTGCTTAATCGAAAATGTTTTTAAGGCATATTTCTAATGTGGATTCACTGGTACTCCTTGGTAATATTGGTTTCTGATTTAGGCACAAGGTCAACAATGTTGGGGGAGGGGAAAGTCAATTAAATCAATCCCAGTGCATTACTGGTACTTTATTTTATCGACTCAGTAAGGATGAAAGGCTAAGCTAACTTCAGCGTGATTTGAACTCAGAACGTAAAGGGCCATAACTCTATGCCCCAAAGCATGGAGTCCGATGCTCTACCGATACAGCCAATCCACTGCCTTCATTAATAATAATATAAAGTATAAAGCCATGTGATAATAATAAATGGTTTCACCTGTTCTAAATATTTGATGCAGAAACATAAGTTATAGAAATAGAAGCACTGCCTTGACATTGACTACATAATATAGTCTAATATTGGGGCATAGAAACCCACTGAATGAATGATATCCATCTTTTTCTGTTCAGTGGGTTTATATGCTGCAAAATTGGACTACATTCATCATCATCACCATTTAACGTCCATCTTCCATGTTATCATGTTATCTGAGGCAAGTTGGGTCGGGTGACCGTCTCTCGCTCATATAGGACTGTTTCTGGCTGGTTTTCTACAGCTGGATGCTCTTCTTTATGCCAAGCACATTTACAGGGTGGGCTGGGTGCTTTTTGTCGTGTCTCCTACACAACCACTTTACAGTGTGGGCTGGGTGTGTTTTGTTGTGACACCTACACGACCACTTTACAGTGTGGGCTGGGTGTGTTTTGTCGTGACACCTACACGACAGCTTTATAGTGTGGGCTGGGTGCTTTTTTGTCGCGACACCTACATGACCACTTTACAGTGTGAACTGGGTGCTTTTTGTTGTGACACCTACATGACCACTTTACAGTGTGGACTGGGTGCTTTTTGTCGTGACACCTACATGACCACTTTACAGTGTGGACTGGGTGCTTTTTGTCATGACACCTACATGACTACTTTACAGTGTGGGCTGGGTGCTTTTTGTTGTGACACCTACATGACCACTTTACAGTGTGGACTGGGTGCTTTTTGTCGTGACACCTACATGACCACTTTACAGTGTGGACTGGGTGCTTTTTGTCGTGACACCTACATGACTACTTTATAGTGTGGGCTGGGTGCTTTTTGTCGTGACACCTACATGACTACTTTATAGTGTGGGCTGGGTGCTTTTTGTCGTGACACCTACATGACTACTTTATAGTGTGGGCTGGGTGCTTTTTGTCGTGACACCTACACGATAGCTTTACAGTGTGGGCTGGATGTTTTGTGGTACCAACATAACTTTACAGAGTAAAGGTGATGTGAGCGGAATTGGGAGGAAGGTGTAGGGTGTATATTGGATTAAGAGGGGCCTACAAGGCGGGTCTTCTGTATATTATGTAGTCAAAATATTATAGTGATGCTTCTATTTCTATTTCAATTATAAAACTTATAAAAAATTCTATGTTGATTTATTCCAGTTTCTTTCCAAATGTATTGAAGAATTTGATCATGAGGTTCCCAATATTGAACTGAACTTCTTAACAGATGTAACAAAAGCTATGGAATTCTTTCAAACAGAAGTCAAAGACACGTCATCATATGAAGATTTATCAAAATTAGACCTTCCTCGAAATTTACACATCCAATTGGAACCGGTTCGTTTCCATCCTGATACTGACACAATGTTTGATGGTAAGACAGCTTTCCCAAGCAGACCAACTAAAATTTCCAGCATCAAATACAAATATAAATACAAGGGGCATGATGGACAGAATCGAGTCAAGTCATCCAGTTAACATCTGACAAAGACAGTTTTGATATTTGAGCTTTAATAAAATTAATATCTCAGACTGTTTGTTATTATCATCATCATTACATTTGTTTTTCCATCAGCACAGTCACCCATGAAGGAGTCACGACAAAAAGCACCCAGCGCACACTGTAAATGTGGTTAGCGTAATGAAGGGCTGCCAGCTGTAGAAATCTAGCCAGAAACAATTCCATATGAGCAAGACACAATCACCTGATCCAACTTGCCTCAAATGGGACAACCCGTCTAACCCATGCTAGCGTAGAAAGTGAATGTTAAACGATGTTAAAGCATTTTGTCTGATGCTCTACCAATTCTGCCTTTCCAATGTTAAATAGTAATTCCTAACATTGATGCAAGACAACACATTTTGGAAAGGGTAGAGTTAATCAGATTAAATCCAGTACTCGACTTGAAAGGCTAAGTCAACCTCAGCATGATTTGAACTCAAAGCATCACCATCATCATTTTTACGTCCATTTTTCCATGCTTGCATGGGTTGGATGGGTCCTTCTCAACACTATATCTCTCCACTTGTCGCATTCCTTCATCATCTCCTCTATCAGTCTTAGCAATTTGAGATCAGCTCTCACAACTTCTTCCCAGGTATTTCTTGGTCTACCTCAACTGTGGCTTCCCTCTACTGGGATTTCATGACATTTCTTCACCTATCAGTCGCTGTCTATGTGTATCACATGTCCATACCAACACAGTCTGGTCTCTTGCACCTGCCTTTCTCGCTCATTTACATTGCACATCCAATAAAGTGTGATTGCTTCATTTCTCTCCTCTTTCTCTTAAAACTGGCTGTAAGTAGTCACTCATACTGATGTTAAGGTATTGTTCTCAAAATAAATAATATCAAAATCTCATAGATTCAATATTAGGTGAGATAAAGTCTTTACAACAAAAATACAATAGTAGATATAGAGTAATTTAAATGCTAAACCTTCTCTCTCTCACTATGCTGAATCTCCCTGAGAATTATGTTAAGGGCCCACAAGTCCATGGACTGCTCAGTCACTTATATGCTAATTTCATGAGCAAGCTGTTCCAGTGATCAAACAACTAGAACACTCATTGTTGAAACTAACAAAGCGCCATCAAAATATATATTGTGTAGGTGTCACGACAAAAAGCACCCAGTACACACTGTAAATGAGGTTGGTGTGAGGAAGGGCATCCAGCTGTAGAAACCCACCCAAAATCATTTTTGTATGAGCAAGACATAGTCATTTAACCAAGCATTTCTCACAACAGGACAACTCGTCTAACCCATGCTAGTGTGGAAGAATGGATGTTAAACAGTAATGATGATTATACATATACATATATATACAGGGTGCAGACGATATTTGTTCGCAAGATTACTGTCTAGGAAAAAATAACAGTAGTTTTATTTTTTAAGATATATTTATCAAACTTGGGACAGTTTGTCTTGATGACAGTGGCTACAGGCCTTTGTCACTGTCCCCCGACTTAGGCCCCTAAAGGCACTTGTGATCCTGGCCTTCAGATCGTCTTTCGTATTGCAGCTAGATCTGTTGGTGTCTCGTTCCACTGCCCCCCACACAAAGAAGTTGAGGGAGTTGCAGTCAGGCGAGCTGGGAGGCCAGATGTCAGGTGAAGTGTGATCGACGAAGTTCTCAGCCAGGCTTGGATCTTTCGGCTGGTATGGCAGGGCGCTGAGTCTTGCTGCCACACGTACGGCCTACCTGCAGCTACCTGATCGATCCAGGGCTTTACTACCTCGCTCAGAACGCAGATGTAGACATCGGTGTTCAGCTTGAGGCCCTCAGGGAAGAAGTGAGGTGGCATGACGTCACCTTGACTGCTGACGACACCTAAGACCAATGTTGTCGCTGGAAACTTTGTCTGCATGACTCTGGGCACGTCTTTGGATGAGACAGCGAGCCACCTGTTGTTCTGGGAGTTGATCTTCTGGTCTTGGCAGAAGTTTTTCTCGTCGGAGAAAAACCACAGCATGTCTGGCTCCAGTGGGTGTTTCAACTTGTTGATCAGCTTCTTTGCATGCTTCAGTCACTTTTCTTGCATCACCTTTGACAGAAACGTAGCGAATGTCTTCATGTACCACCAGCCTAATGAGCTTTTGATCCACGCCTTTCTCCCTTGCAATGGCACGCATCGACTTGCTAGGTTCATTGTTGATGATATCCTGAACTTCAGCGATGAACTCAGGCGTTCTGAAGGCGTCAGATCGTCGATCATGTGTTTTCCTCTCTAATGTTGCTTCGTAGTCGAATCCTGAATCTTCCAATTCCTTTCTGACCTTTTCCACCATTCTCCTGCTGACGCTGAGAAAGTCTGAAATTTCCTTATTTGTCCTCCTTCCAAGTGTCTCTTCCACAAATTTGGAGGTTCAAAATTATTCATAATCAATTATTCTGAAAATAAATAATGGAAATATAGTCACTGTTTTTATGAAGACAAGAGTGACAACGGAAGTACAAAAAATTGGCATAAAATTACCAGTTGAAAATTGCGAACAAATATCGTCCACACTCTGTATATATATCGGTTACAAGCTGAAGCTGAAGCATATAGACAACATGCCTCCACCCCCTCCCACTGCAAAGTGGTCGTGGAGGTGTCACGACAAAAAAGCACCCAGTCCACACTGTAAAGTGATCGTGTAGGCGTCACGGAAAAATAGCACCCAGTACTCACTGTAAATGAGGTTGGCATCCAGCTGTAGAAATCAAGCCAAAATCAGTTCCCATATGAGCAAGACAAGGTCACCCGACCTGGCATTGCCCACAACAGGACAACTCGTCTAACCCATGCTAGTATGGAAAAATGGATGTTAAACAGTAATAATGATTATAGATATGGATATGTGTATCCGGGTGCAATCCAGGGCAACCACAGTAAGTAAAGTACTCAATACATAGCAGAGTATAAATACTTAATATAGAAATTACTTCTACAGGACTAAAACTGATGATTTCCTTCGAATGAAACAGTTCTAGTCCTGTAGAAGCTATTTATATATTAAATATATATATATATAATCAACCTTAATAACAGTAATATTTGAACAAAGATAATACATTTTCTTCACAATCAAAAATACTTTATTTTCCTATCTACAGAAAACGTTTTATTGAAATTGAACTCCACATTATTTTACTGACATAGTTTTATCTCAACATGTCATTTTCATATCATTATTATTGATCTCTAATCAATATTTAAACGGTCAGCTGAGAAAATTCCTATTTTTTTAAAGAGAAAAATGCAGCAGAAATTGTTAAGACGATATTTTTCTTTTCAGTACAATGTCATTGAACCTTTTATAATTTCTTTGAGAGTTTCAGCAAGTTCTTCATCTGACTGCTGCAGTGGTGATAGTTTGGTGACACGGTGCTAGAAAATAAGAAGCAAGGGAGATCATAAATGAAGTACATCTATATATAAATTTGTGTAAATTCTGTCACACAATGTGTGAATGTATATGTGTGTAAAAGGAAGGAAGTGGATGGTGAAAAATCTATAGCAAAACTGGCTGGCATTCCATTTGCTACACTGTGTAAGTTTATGTATAAATGTATGTGTATTTGTGTGAATGTATGTGTGTATTTGTGTAAATGTATGTATGTGAGTGTGTATTTTTGTAAGTGTGTCTGTGTTTGCACGTTTATCCACATGTATACCATGACTCATACACTATTCACTTCCCTGACATTTGTGTATTATTCTATGTACTATACATACACCTTTGACGAGTTGTAGTGCACCTGAGCACTTTACACAATAATTTCATTATTCATTATTTATTTATTTATACTTATACGTAAGAAAGAGGGTGTGGTAAGATACCAGGTGGACCATAACATACCACAGTACTCAATACTTAGGCCAGAGCTTAGCCGTCGGGGTCCTGACTCTTTTCCTATACTTATACATATAAATGTAAGCATATGCACAAACACATACATATCAGCATGTTGAAAAAAATCATAGTTACTGCAAGGAATCTAAAAATATGACACAAGTCTCCAAGAACTGACATACTTTCTAAAGTGCTGGCTATGTCTTAATATAATAACCCTTTCGTGGCTATATTTTTAACAAGAATATATTCTGCTTTTGTGTTTTAATTATCAAAATAATCCTGAATTATGAGAAGCTTAGTGAAATAACTAACTTTCAACTTATCTATTATCTGTCACGTAATAATGAGATTTAAGTCCAAGATTTGAATTTACATTTGAACGCTTTAATAGAGGCACTTTTGGGTAAATTGGTGTTGAAATGATTTAGCTAATACAAGTCAATAAGGAAGACTATGTGGTTTCTCGGCCTGCTAGAAGTAACAACCATATTATCCTCAAGTCAACCTGACTATATAGAAAAATAATCAAATATAAATCAAGGATATTTATGAAAAACCAGAGCTTGTGTGAGACAAAATTACAATTTCTTCTAATTTGGTGTCCAAAAAGGGAGACCAAGCATGTAATATTGAGTCCTGACCAGGAAGAGAGGAGGAATTGGCTAGTTAGCAATAGCCTGTGAATTACATCATATATGCTCATAATTCAGGTAGTTTCTGATTCTTGGTTAAATATATTTTAATTATTTTTATCTATGATAGATATCATTACATTTAGATAGAAATGAAGTAGACATACCTGAGGCAAAGTACCTTTAATCAAGTCAGGAATATCTTCTTCTGTGTAACCAAGAGCTTTCAATCCATTAGGAACCTTCAGTGACTGACAAATTGATCGTATTTTATCAGAGAGAATAGCACCAGCATCACTTGCTTTCTTGTTGCTAATATCAACTCCTAAAAGACAAAATAAAATAGGTTCTGTACATGTTATATAATACATGTAAGCCACCATGGCTTTAAATAAATATATTATATATCTAAATTGTCCCACCCTTGCAAGCAGGGAAAAGCGGACGTAAAATGATGATGATGATGATAAATATATGCAGGTAAAATTCCATTATAACAAATTTTTCAGTATAACGAAATGTTTTTCAATCCTTGGCCACACACTCAATGCATTGGGTCAATCTCGTTATAAAAAAGTTTTTGTTACTACAAATTTGTTTTTATACCCCGTGAATTTCGTTATAATGGAATTTTAATGTATAAATCATTATCATCACCATTTAGCGTCCATTTTTCCATGCTTACATAGGTTAAACAGGTTGTCCACGTTGGGAAACAAGTCTGACCAGAATTGGCCATGCTGTACCTTGCTCTGACGAGGACTGTAAATTTGGACGGGTATTTTACAAGTAGATGTCCTTCCTAACACCAACCACATTTACAGTGTGGAACTGGATGTCACCATTATGAGGAGGGACAGGCCAGTTGGTCGTGCCAAACCCATCTCACAGTGAAACCATAGATTTGGAGCCCAGTACTGGATGACACCGATACGAGGAGCCTAACCCATCTCACAGTGTAGTGATAGTTTTGGGGCCTGGTACTGGATGGCACTGCTAGCAGGAGGGACAGGCCAGTTGGCTGCGCTGAACCAATCTCATAACATAGTTGTTTTTAGGCCCGATACTGTATGACACTGCTATGAGGAGAGACAGGTGCAGAACCACAGTTTGGGAGCCTGGCAATGGATGGCACTACTATGCAGAGAGACAGACCAGTTGGCTGTGCCAAGCCCTTCACACAGCAGACCCTCAGTTCAGGTGTTGCATGGCACTGCTATGAAAAGGGACAGGCCAGTTGGCCACAACGAACACTTCTCACAGCAGAGACTCAGTTCAGGTGTTGCATGGCACTGCTATAAGAAGAGACAGGCCAGTTGGCCACACCGAACACTTCACACAGCAGACACTCAGTTCAGGTGTTGCATGGCACAGCTATAAGAAGAGACAGGCCAGTTGGCCACACCGAACACTTCACACAGCAGACACTCAGTTCAGGTGTTGCATGGCACAGCTATAAGAAGAGACAGGCCAGTTGGCCACACCGAACACTTCACACAGCAGACCCTCAGTTCAGGTGTTGCATGGCACTGCTATAAGAAGAGACAGGCCAGTTGGCCACACCAAACACTTCACACAGCAGACACTCAGTTCAGGTGTTGCATGGCACAGCTATAAGAAGAGACAGGCCAGTTGGCCACACCGAACACTTCACACAGCAGACCCTCAGTTCAGGTGTTGCATGGCACAGCTATAAGAAGAGACAGGCCAGTTGGCCATACCGAACACTTCACACAGCAGACCCTCAGTTCAGGTGTTGCATGGCACAGCTATAAGAAGAGACAGGCCAGTTGGCCACAAAGAACACTTCACACAGCAGACTCTGAGTTCAGGTGTTGCATGGCACAGCTATAAGAAGAGACAGGCCAGTTGGCCACACCGAACACTTCACACAGCAGACCCTCAGTTCAGGTGTTGCATGGCACAGCTATAAGAAGAGACAGGCCAGTTGGCCACACCGAACACTTCACACAGCAGACCCTCAGTTCAGGTGTTGCATGGCACAGCTATAAGAAGAGACAGGCCAGTTGGCCACACCGAACACTTCACACAGCAGACCCTCAGTTCAGGTGTTGCATGGCACAGCTATAAGAAGAGACAGGCCAGTTGGCCACACCGAACACTTCACACAGCAGACCCTCAGTTCAGGTGTTGCATGGCACAGCTATAAGAAGAGACAGGCCAGTTGGCCACACCAAACACTTCACACAGCAGACTCTCAGTTCAGGTGTTGCATGGCACAGCTATAAGAAGAGACAGGCCAGTTGGCCGCACCGAACCCTTAACACAGCAGACTCTCAGTTCAGGTGTTGCATGGCACAGCTATAAGAAGAGACAGGCCAGTTGGCCACACCAAACACTTCACACAGCAGACCCTCAGTTCAGGTGTTGCATGGCACTGCTATAAGAGGAGACAGGCCAGTTGGCCACACCAAAAACTTCACACAGCAGACACTCAGTTCAGGTGTTGCATGGCACAGCTATAAGAAGAGACAGGCCAGTTGGCCACACCGAACACTTCACACAGCAGACTCTCAGTTCAGGTGTTGCATGGCACTGCTATAAGAGGAGACAGGCCAGTTGGCCACACCAAACACTTCACACAGCAGACCCTCAGTTCAGGTGTTGCATGGCACAGCTATAAGAAGAGACAGGCCAGTTGGCCACACCAAACACTTCACACAGCAGACCCCCAGTTCAGGTGTTGCATGGCACAGCTATAAGAAGAGACAGGCCAGTTGGCCACACCGAACACTTCACACAGCAGACCCTCAGTTCAGGTGTTGCATGGCACAGCTATAAGAAGAGACAGGCCGGTTGGCCACACCAAACACTTCACACAGCAGACCCTCAGTTCAGGTGTTGCATGGCACAGCTATAAGAAGAGACAGGCCAGTTGGCCACACCAAACACTTCACACAACAGACCCTCAGTTCAGGTGTTGCATGGCACAGCTATAAGAGGAGACAGGCCAGTTGGCCACACCAAACACTTCACACAGCAGACCCTCAGTTCAGGTGTTGCATGGCACTGCTATAAGAGGAGACAGGCCAGTTGGCCACACCAAACACTTCACACAGCAGACCCTCAGTTCAGGTGTTGCATGGCACAGCTATAAGAAGAGACAAGCCAGTTGGCCACACCGAACACTTCACACAGCAGACCCTCAGTTCAGGTGTTGCATGGCACAGCTATAAGAGGAGACAGGCCAGTTGGCCACACCAAACACTTCACACAGCAGACCCTCAGTTCAGGTGTTGCATGGCACTGCTATAAGAGGAGACAGGCCAGTTGGCCACACCAAACACTTCACACAGCAGACCCTCAGTTCAGGTGTTGCATGGCACTGCTATAAGAGGAGACAGGCCAGTTGGCCACACCAAACACTTCACACAGCAGACCCTCAGTTCAGGTGTTGCATGGCACTGCTATAAGAGGAGACAGGCCAGTTGGCCACACCAAACACTTCACACAGCAGACCCTCAGTTCAGGTGTTGCATGGCACTGCTATAAGAGGAGACAGGCCAGTTGGCCACACCAAACACTTCATACAGCAGACCCTCAGTTCAGGTGTTGCATGGCACAGCTATAAGAAGAGACAAGCCAGTTGGCCACACCGAACACTTCACACAGCAGACCCTCAGTTCAGGTGTTGCATGGCACAGCTATAAGAAGAGACAGGCCAGTTGGCCACACCGAACACTTCACACAGCAGACCCTCAGTTCAGGTGTTGCATGGCACTGCTATAAGAGGAGACAGGCCAGTTGGCCACACCGAACACTTCACACAGCAGACCCTCAGTTCAGGTGTTGCATGGCACAGCTATAAGAAGAGACAGGCCAGTTGGCCACACCGAACACTTCACACAGCAGACCCTCAGTTCAGGTGTTGCATGGCACTGCTATAAGAGGAGACAGGCCAGTTGGCCACACCAAACACTTCACACAGCAGACCCTCAGTTCAGGTGTTGCATGGCACAGCTATAAGAAAAGACAGGCCAGTTGGCCACACCAAACACTTCACACAGCAGACCCTCAGTTCAGGTGTTGCATGGCACTGCTATAAGAGGAGACAGGCCAGTTGGCCACACCAAACACTTCACACAGCAGACCCTCAGTTCAGGTGTTGCATGGCACAGCTATAAGAAGAGACAGGCCAGTTGGCCACACCAAACACTTCACACAGCAGACCCTCAGTTCAGGTGTTGCATGGCACAGCTATAAGAGGAGACAGGCCAGTTGGCCACACCAAACACTTCACACAGCAGACCCTCAGTTCAGGTGTTGCATGGCACAGCTATAAGAAGAGACAAGCCAGTTGGCCACACTGAACACTTCACACAGCAGACCCTCAGTTCAGGTGCTGCATGGCACTGCTATAAGAGGAGACAGGCCAGTTGGCCACACCAAACACTTCACACAGCAGACCCTCAGTTCAGGTGTTGCATGGCACAGCTATAAGAAGAGACAAGCCAGTTGGCCACACCGAACACTTCACACAGCAGACCCTCAGTTCAGGTGTTGCATGGCACAGCTATAAGAGGAGACAGGCCAGTTGGCCACACCAAACACTTCACACAGCAGACCCTCAGTTCAGGTGTTGCATGGCACAGCTATAAGAAGAGACAAGCCAGTTGGCCACACTGAACACTTCACACAGCAGACCCTCAGTTCAGGTGCTGCATGGCACTGCTATAAGAGGAGACAGGCCAGTTGGCCACACCAAACACTTCACACAGCAGACCCTCAGTTCAGGTGTTGCATGGCACAGCTATAAGAAGAGACAAGCCAGTTGGCCACACCGAACACTTCACACAGCAGACCCTCAGTTCAGGTGTTGCATGGCACAGCTATAAGAGGAGACAGGCCAGTTGGCCACACCAAACACTTCACACAGCAGACCCTCAGTTCAGGTGTTGCATGGCACTGCTATAAGAGGAGACAGGCCAGTTGGCCACACCAAACACTTCACACAGCAGACCCTCAGTTCAGGTGTTGCATGGCACTGCTATAAGAGGAGACAGGCCAGTTGGCCACACCAAACACTTCACACAGCAGACCCTCAGTTCAGGTGTTGCATGGCACAGCTATAAGAAAAGACAGGCCAGTTGGCCACACCAAACACTTCACACAGCAGACCCTCAGTTCAGGTGTTGCATGGCACAGCTATAAGAAGAGACAGGCCAGTTGGCCACACCAAACACTTCACACAGCAGACCCTCAGATCAGGTGTTGCATGGCACAGCTATAAGAAGAGACAGGCCAGTTGGCCACACCAAACACTTCACACAGCAGACCCTCAGTTCAGGTGTTGCATGGCACAGCTATAAGAGGAGACAGGCCAGTTGGCCACACCAAACACTTCACACAGCAGACCCTCAGTTCAGGTGTTGCATGGCACAGCTATAAGAAGAGACAAGCCAGTTGGCCACACTGAACACTTCACACAGCAGACCCTCAGTTCAGGTGCTGCATGGCACTGCTATAAGAGGAGACAGGCCAGTTGGCCACACCAAACACTTCACACAGCAGACCCTCAGTTCAGGTGTTGCATGGCACAGCTATAAGAAGAGACAAGCCAGTTGGCCACACCGAACACTTCACACAGCAGACCCTCAGTTCAGGTGTTGCATGGCACAGCTATAAGAGGAGACAGGCCAGTTGGCCACACCAAACACTTCACACAGCAGACCCTCAGTTCAGGTGTTGCATGGCACAGCTATAAGAAGAGACAAGCCAGTTGGCCACACTGAACACTTCACACAGCAGACCCTCAGTTCAGGTGCTGCATGGCACTGCTATAAGAGGAGACAGGCCAGTTGGCCACACCAAACACTTCACACAGCAGACCCTCAGTTCAGGTGTTGCATGGCACAGCTATAAGAAGAGACAAGCCAGTTGGCCACACCGAACACTTCACACAGCAGACCCTCAGTTCAGGTGTTGCATGGCACAGCTATAAGAGGAGACAGGCCAGTTGGCCACACCAAACACTTCACACAGCAGACCCTCAGTTCAGGTGTTGCATGGCACTGCTATAAGAGGAGACAGGCCAGTTGGCCACACCAAACACTTCACACAGCAGACCCTCAGTTCAGGTGTTGCATGGCACTGCTATAAGAGGAGACAGGCCAGTTGGCCACACCAAACACTTCACACAGCAGACCCTCAGTTCAGGTGTTGCATGGCACAGCTATAAGAAAAGACAGGCCAGTTGGCCACACCAAACACTTCACACAGCAGACCCTCAGTTCAGGTGTTGCATGGCACAGCTATAAGAAGAGACAGGCCAGTTGGCCACACCGAACACTTCACACAGCAGACTCTCAGTTCAGGTGTTGCATGAAACAGCTATAAGAAGAGACAGGCCAGTTGGCCACACCGAACACTTCACACAGCAGATTCTCAGTTCAGGTGTTGCATGGCACAGCTATAAGAAGAGACAGGCCAGTTGGCCACACCGAACACTTCACAAAGCAGACTCTCAGTTCAGGTGTTGCATGGCACAGCTATAAGAAGAGACAGGCCAGTTGGCCACACCGAACACTTCACACAGCAGACCCTCAGTTCAGGTGTTGCATGGCATAGCTATAAGAAGAGACAGGCCAGTTGGCCACACCGAACACTTCACACAGCAGACTCTCAGTTCAGGTGTTGCATGGCACAGCTATAAGAAGAGACAAGCCAGTTGGCCACACCGAACACTTCACACAGCAGACCCTCAGTTCAGGTGTTGCATGGCATAGCTATAAGAAGAGACAGGCCAGTTGGCCACACCGAACGCTTCACACAGCAGACTCTCAGTTCAGGTGTTGCATGGCACAGCTATAAGAAGAGACAAGCCAGTTGGCCACACCGAACGCTTCACACAGCAGACTCTCAGTTCAGGTGTTGCATGGCACAGCTATAAGAAGAGACAGGCCAGTTGGCCACACCGAACACTTCACACAGCAGACCCTCAGTTCAGGTGTTGCATGGCACAGCTATAAGAAGAGACAGGCCAGTTGGCCACACCGAACACTTCACACAGCAGACCCTCAGTTCAGGTGTTGCATGGCACAGCTATAAGAAGAGACAGGCCAGTTGGCCACACCGAACGCTTCACACAGCAGACCCTCAGTTCAGGTGTTGCATGGCACAGCTATAAGAAGAGACAAGCCAGTTGGCCACACCGAACACTTCACACAGCAGACCCTCAGTTCAGGTGTTGCATGGCACAGCTATAAGAAGAGACAGGCCAGTTGGCCACACCGAACACTTCACACAGCAGACCCTCAGTTCAGGTGTTGCATGGCACAGCTATAAGAAGAGACAGGCCAGTTGGCCATACCAAACACTTCACACAGCAGACCCTCAGTTCAGGTGTTGCATGGCACAGCTATAAGAAGAGACAGGCCAGTTGGCCACACCGAACACTTCACACAGCAGACCCTCAGTTCAGGTGTTGCATGGCACAGCTATAAGAAGAGACAGGCCAGTTGGCCATACCAAACACTTCACACAGCAGACCCTCAGTTCAGGTGTTGCATGGCACAGCTATAAGAAGAGACAGGCCAGTTGGCCACACCGAACACTTCACACAGCAGACCCTCAGTTCAGGTGTTGCATGGCACAGCTATAAGAAGAGACAGGCCAGTTGGCCACACCGAACACTTCACACAGCAGACACTCAGTTCAGGTGTTGCATGGCACAGCTATAAGAAGAGACAGGCCAGTTGGCCATACCAAACACTTCACACAGCAGACCCTCAGTTCAGGTGTTGCATGGCACAGCTATAAGAAGAGACAGGCCAGTTGGCCACACCGAACACTTCACACAGCAGACACTCAGTTCAGGTGTTGCATGGCACAGCTATAAGAAGAGACAGGCCAGTTGGCCATACCAAACACTTCACACAGCAGACCCTCAGTTCAGGTGTTGCATGGCACAGCTATAAGAAGAGACAGGCCAGTTGGCCACACCGAACACTTCACACAGCAGACCCTCAGTTCAGGTGTTGCATGGCACAGCTATAAGAAGAGACAGGCCAGTTGGCCACACCGAACACTTCACACAGCAGACACTCAGTTCAGGTGTTGCATGGCACAGCTATAAGAAGAGACAGGCCAGTTGGCCATACCAAACACTTCACACAGCAGACCCTCAGTTCAGGTGTTGCATGGCACAGCTATAAGAAGAGACAGGCCAGTTGGCCACACCGAACACTTCACACAGCAGACCCTCAGTTCAGGTGTTGCATGGCACAGCTATAAGAAGAGACAGGCCAGTTGGCCACACCGAACACTTCACACAGCAGACCCTCAGTTCAGGTGTTGCATGGCACAGCTATAAGAGGAGACAGGCCAGTTGGCCACACCAAACACTTCACACAGCAGACCCTCAGTTCAGGTGTTGCATGGCACTGCTATAAGAGGAGACAGGCCAGTTGGCCACACCAAACACTTCACACAGCAGACCCTCAGTTCAGGTGTTGCATGGCACTGCTATAAGAGGAGACAGGCCAGTTGGCCACACCAAACACTTCATACAGCAGACCCTCAGTTCAGGTGTTGCATGGCACAGCTATAAGAAGAGACAAGCCAGTTGGCCACACCGAACACTTCACACAGCAGACCCTCAGTTCAGGTGTTGCATGGCACAGCTATAAGAAGAGACAGGCCAGTTGGCCACACCGAACACTTCACACAGTAGACCCTCAGTTCAGGTGTTGCATGGCACTGCTATAAGAGGAGACAGGCCAGTTGGCCACACCGAACACTTCACACAGCAGACCCTCAGTTCAGGTGTTGCATGGCACAGCTATAAGAAGAGACAGGCCAGTTGGCCACACCGAACACTTCACACAGCAGACCCTCAGTTCAGGTGTTGCATGGCACTGCTATAAGAGGAGACAGGCCAGTTGGCCACACCAAACACTTCACACAGCAGACCCTCAGTTCAGGTGTTGCATGGCACAGCTATAAGAAAAGACAGGCCAGTTGGCCACACCAAACACTTCACACAGCAGACCCTCAGTTCAGGTGTTGCATGGCACTGCTATAAGAGGAGACAGGCCAGTTGGCCACACCAAACACTTCACACAGCAGACCCTCAGTTCAGGTGTTGCATGGCACAGCTATAAGAAGAGACAGGCCAGTTGGCCACACCAAACACTTCACACAGCAGACCCTCAGTTCAGGTGTTGCATGGCACAGCTATAAGAGGAGACAGGCCAGTTGGCCACACCAAACACTTCACACAGCAGACCCTCAGTTCAGGTGTTGCATGGCACAGCTATAAGAAGAGACAAGCCAGTTGGCCACACTGAACACTTCACACAGCAGACCCTCAGTTCAGGTGCTGCATGGCACTGCTATAAGAGGAGACAGGCCAGTTGGCCACACCAAACACTTCACACAGCAGACCCTCAGTTCAGGTGTTGCATGGCACAGCTATAAGAAGAGACAAGCCAGTTGGCCACACCGAACACTTCACACAGCAGACCCTCAGTTCAGGTGTTGCATGGCACAGCTATAAGAGGAGACAGGCCAGTTGGCCACACCAAACACTTCACACAGCAGACCCTCAGTTCAGGTGTTGCATGGCACAGCTATAAGAAGAGACAAGCCAGTTGGCCACACTGAACACTTCACACAGCAGACCCTCAGTTCAGGTGCTGCATGGCACTGCTATAAGAGGAGACAGGCCAGTTGGCCACACCAAACACTTCACACAGCAGACCCTCAGTTCAGGTGTTGCATGGCACAGCTATAAGAAGAGACAAGCCAGTTGGCCACACCGAACACTTCACACAGCAGACCCTCAGTTCAGGTGTTGCATGGCACAGCTATAAGAGGAGACAGGCCAGTTGGCCACACCAAACACTTCACACAGCAGACCCTCAGTTCAGGTGTTGCATGGCACTGCTATAAGAGGAGACAGGCCAGTTGGCCACACCAAACACTTCACACAGCAGACCCTCAGTTCAGGTGTTGCATGGCACTGCTATAAGAGGAGACAGGCCAGTTGGCCACACCAAACACTTCACACAGCAGACCCTCAGTTCAGGTGTTGCATGGCACAGCTATAAGAAAAGACAGGCCAGTTGGCCACACCAAACACTTCACACAGCAGACCCTCAGTTCAGGTGTTGCATGGCACAGCTATAAGAAGAGACAGGCCAGTTGGCCACACCGAACACTTCACACAGCAGACTCTCAGTTCAGGTGTTGCATGAAACAGCTATAAGAAGAGACAGGCCAGTTGGCCACACCGAACACTTCACACAGCAGATTCTCAGTTCAGGTGTTGCATGGCACAGCTATAAGAAGAGACAGGCCAGTTGGCCACACCGAACACTTCACAAAGCAGACTCTCAGTTCAGGTGTTGCATGGCACAGCTATAAGAAGAGACAGGCCAGTTGGCCACACCGAACACTTCACACAGCAGACCCTCAGTTCAGGTGTTGCATGGCATAGCTATAAGAAGAGACAGGCCAGTTGGCCACACCGAACACTTCACACAGCAGACTCTCAGTTCAGGTGTTGCATGGCACAGCTATAAGAAGAGACAAGCCAGTTGGCCACACCGAACACTTCACACAGCAGACCCTCAGTTCAGGTGTTGCATGGCATAGCTATAAGAAGAGACAGGCCAGTTGGCCACACCGAACGCTTCACACAGCAGACTCTCAGTTCAGGTGTTGCATGGCACAGCTATAAGAAGAGACAAGCCAGTTGGCCACACCGAACGCTTCACACAGCAGACTCTCAGTTCAGGTGTTGCATGGCACAGCTATAAGAAGAGACAGGCCAGTTGGCCACACCGAACACTTCACACAGCAGACCCTCAGTTCAGGTGTTGCATGGCACAGCTATAAGAAGAGACAGGCCAGTTGGCCACACCGAACACTTCACACAGCAGACCCTCAGTTCAGGTGTTGCATGGCACAGCTATAAGAAGAGACAGGCCAGTTGGCCACACCGAACGCTTCACACAGCAGACCCTCAGTTCAGGTGTTGCATGGCACAGCTATAAGAAGAGACAAGCCAGTTGGCCACACCGAACACTTCACACAGCAGACCCTCAGTTCAGGTGTTGCATGGCACAGCTATAAGAAGAGACAGGCCAGTTGGCCACACCGAACACTTCACACAGCAGACCCTCAGTTCAGGTGTTGCATGGCACAGCTATAAGAAGAGACAGGCCAGTTGGCCATACCAAACACTTCACACAGCAGACCCTCAGTTCAGGTGTTGCATGGCACAGCTATAAGAAGAGACAGGCCAGTTGGCCACACCGAACACTTCACACAGCAGACCCTCAGTTCAGGTGTTGCATGGCACAGCTATAAGAAGAGACAGGCCAGTTGGCCATACCAAACACTTCACACAGCAGACCCTCAGTTCAGGTGTTGCATGGCACAGCTATAAGAAGAGACAGGCCAGTTGGCCACACCAAACACTTCACACAGCAGACCCTCAGTTCAGGTGTTGCATGGCACAGCTATAAGAAGAGACAGGCCAGTTGGCCACACCGAACACTTCACACAGCAGACACTCAGTTCAGGTGTTGCATGGCACAGCTATAAGAAGAGACAGGCCAGTTGGCCATACCAAACACTTCACACAGCAGACCCTCAGTTCAGGTGTTGCATGGCACAGCTATAAGAAGAGACAGGCCAGTTGGCCACACCGAACACTTCACACAGCAGACACTCAGTTCAGGTGTTGCATGGCACAGCTATAAGAAGAGACAGGCCAGTTGGCCATACCAAACACTTCACACAGCAGACCCTCAGTTCAGGTGTTGCATGGCACAGCTATAAGAAGAGACAGGCCAGTTGGCCACACCGAACACTTCACACAGCAGACCCTCAGTTCAGGTGTTGCATGGCACAGCTATAAGAAGAGACAGGCCAGTTGGCCACACCGAACACTTCACACAGCAGACACTCAGTTCAGGTGTTGCATGGCACAGCTATAAGAAGAGACAGGCCAGTTGGCCATACCAAACACTTCACACAGCAGACCCTCAGTTCAGGTGTTGCATGGCACAGCTATAAGAAGAGACAGGCCAGTTGGCCACACCGAACACTTCACACAGCAGACCCTCAGTTCAGGTGTTGCATGGCACAGCTATAAGAAGAGACAGGCCAGTTGGCCACACCGAACACTTCACACAGCAGACCCTCAGTTCAGGTGTTGCATGGCACAGCTATAAGAGGAGACAGGCCAGTTGGCCACACCAAACACTTCACACAGCAGACCCTCAGTTCAGGTGTTGCATGGCACTGCTATAAGAGGAGACAGGCCAGTTGGCCACACCGAACACTTCACACAGCAGACACTCAGTTCAGGTGTTGCATGGCACAGCTATAAGAAAAGACAGGCCAGTTGGCCACACCGAACACTTCACACAGCAGACCCTCAGTTCAGGTGTTGCATGGCACAGCTATAAGAAGAGACAGGCCAGTTGGCCACACCGAACACTTCACACAGCAGACTCTCAGTTCAGGTGTTGCATGAAACAGCTATAAGAAGAGACAGGCCAGTTGGCCACACCGAACACTTCACACAGCAGATTCTCAGTTCAGGTGTTGCATGGCACAGCTATAAGAAGAGACAGGCCAGTTGGCCACACCGAACACTTCACAAAGCAGACTCTCAGTTCAGGTGTTGCATGGCACAGCTATAAGAAGAGACAGGCCAGTTGGCCACACCGAACACTTCACACAGCAGACTCTCAGTTCAGGTGTTGCATGAAACAGCTATAAGAAGAGACAGGCCAGTTGGCCACACCGAACACTTCACACAGCAGATTCTCAGTTCAGGTGTTGCATGGCACAGCTATAAGAAGAGACAGGCCAGTTGGCCACACCGAACACTTCACAAAGCAGACTCTCAGTTCAGGTGTTGCATGGCACAGCTATAAGAAGAGACAGGCCAGTTGGCCACACCGAACACTTCACACAGCAGACTCTCAGTTCAGGTGTTGCATGAAACAGCTATAAGAAGAGACAGGCCAGTTGGCCACACCGAACGCTTCACACAGCAGATTCTCAGTTCAGGTGTTGCATGGCACAGCTATAAGAAGAGACAGGCCAGTTGGCCACACCGAACACTTCACAAAGCAGACTCTCAGTTCAGGTGTTGCATGGCACAGCTATAAGAAGAGACAGGCCAGTTGGCCACACCGAACACTTCACACAGCAGACCCTCAGTTCAGGTGTTGCATGGCATAGCTATAAGAAGAGACAGGCCAGTTGGCCACACCGAACACTTCACACAGCAGACTCTCAGTTCAGGTGTTGCATGGCACAGCTATAAGAAGAGACAAGCCAGTTGGCCACACCGAACACTTCACACAGCAGACCCTCAGTTCAGGTGTTGCATGGCATAGCTATAAGAAGAGACAGGCCAGTTGGCCACACCGAACGCTTCACACAGCAGACTCTCAGTTCAGGTGTTGCATGGCACAGCTATAAGAAGAGACAAGCCAGTTGCCCACACCGAACACTTCACACAGCAGACCCTCAGTTCAGGTGTTGCATGGCACAGCTATAAGAAGAGACAGGCCAGTTGGCCACACCGAACACTTCACACAGCAGACACTCAGTTCAGGTGTTGCATGGCACAGCTATAAGAAGAGACAGGCCAGTTGGCCATACCAAACACTTCACACAGCAGACCCTCAGTTCAGGTGTTGCATGGCACAGCTATAAGAAGAGACAGGCCAGTTGGCCACACCGAACACTTCACACAGCAGACCCTCAGTTCAGGTGTTGCATGGCACAGCTATAAGAAGAGACAGGCCAGTTGGCCACACCGAACACTTCACACAGCAGACACTCAGTTCAGGTGTTGCATGGCACAGCTATAAGAAGAGACAGGCCAGTTGGCCATACCAAACACTTCACACAGCAGACCCTCAGTTCAGGTGTTGCATGGCACAGCTATAAGAAGAGACAGGCCAGTTGGCCACACCGAACACTTCACACAGCAGACCCTCAGTTCAGGTGTTGCATGGCACAGCTATAAGAAGAGACAGGCCAGTTGGCCACACCGAACACTTCACACAGCAGACACTCAGTTCAGGTGTTGCATGGCACAGCTATAAGAAGAGACAGGCCAGTTGGCCATACCAAACACTTCACACAGCAGACCCTCAGTTCAGGTGTTGCATGGCACAGCTATAAGAAGAGACAGGCCAGTTGGCCACACCGAACACTTCACACAGCAGACCCTCAGTTCAGGTGTTGCATGGCACAGCTATAAGAAGAGACAGGCCAGTTGGCCACACCGAACACTTCACACAGCAGACACTCAGTTCAGGTGTTGCATGGCACAGCTATAAGAAGAGACAGGCCAGTTGGCCATACCAAACACTTCACACAGCAGACCCTCAGTTCAGGTGTTGCATGGCACAGCTATAAGAAGAGACAGGCCAGTTGGCCACACCGAACACTTCACACAGCAGACCCTCAGTTCAGGTGTTGCATGGCACAGCTATAAGAAGAGACAGGCCAGTTGGCCACACCGAACACTTCACACAGCAGACACTCAGTTCAGGTGTTGCATGGCACAGCTATAAGAAGAGACAGGCCAGTTGGCCATACCAAACACTTCACACAGCAGACCCTCAGTTCAGGTGTTGCATGGCACAGCTATAAGAAGAGACAGGCCAGTTGGCCACACCGAACACTTCACACAGCAGACCCTCAATTCAGGTATAATCTTACAAGTATATATATGTTTGCCATTATAGTGTAACAGTAGGTAAATAAATTAAAATGTATAAATAGGAATCCCGATGTAAATCAGGAGGTGACTACTGTTAAAGAAGGTACTCAGTACATTAGTAGAGTATATGTATGTTCATTTTATTATACACTAGCGGCTCTACCTGGAGTGACTCTCTCATCTCTAAGCTATACACTCTATCGAGTAACATTACCCCAAAGACCCTTTGGAGGAACCCCATTTCGGCCACTTGTATTCGTAATCGCATTCTTTCGGTCATTACCCAAGATTCATGACCATAGGTAAGGGTTGGCACTAATACCGAATTGAAGATAGCGAGTTTGGATTTTACACCCACCTCCCTTCTTTTGATTACCAAATGCTGAAGCTGGCACATTACTGCACCAAATCCTGCAATTCTTGCACTTAATTCAGCCTTCTGCCTTCCATTACTTGTGAACACGGCCTGGGATACTATAACTTCTCTACCTGCTTCAGTGGAAATCCATTAAAATATAGAGTGCATTGAGCAGGCTTCCTTGAGATACAACATTTTTTTACATTTCATTTTACGTCCACTTTTCCCTGCTTGCAAGGGTGGGACGGAAACTGATTCTGGCTTGATTTCTACAGCTGGATGCCCTTCCTAACACCAACGTCATTTACAGTGAGTGCTGGCTGCTTTTTTTGCCGTGGCACCTCCACGACCACTTTGCAGTGGAATGATAGGGACCCCAGTCCCTATCATCTCATTTCTACAGCTGAGTAAACTGGAGCAATGTGAAATAAAGTGTCTTGCTCAAGGAAACAACACATCACCCGGTCTGAGAATTGAACTCACAACCTTTCGATTGCAAGGCCAATGCTCTAACCACTGAGCCACATGCCTCCACAATAATGTGTTTATATATATACACCCAGGCATTCATTACACTATAATGTATATTTAGACATACAAATACATATGTCTTACTTTCCAATCACAAGGTCCTGGTTTCTAATCCTACATTTGTCCCTGTAAAAAGTTATTTCTCCTAAGTTACCCATACATGTATCCCTGCATGTCATGTCCATATATGCTGAACATTTATATCATTATATTCTAGAAATAGTCGATAAAATAAAGTACCAGTAATGCACTGGGTAATTTGCTGGCCTTGTGCTAAACGTAGAAACAATTATATTCTAGAAATATATTATTAAAATATCATTTTTACCTTTAATCATTTCTATGTGTCAGTAATCAACATAAACTGTAGGGTTTCTCTTATGTACATAACTAATTTATAAAAATATGAATTTCTAAATTTGGAGATGATTCCTCCTGTATCCAGTAATCCTGATAAATTCTATCAAACCTAGTCTCTAAAAAAATAAATACATAAATACAATAAAGACATATCAAACCTAGTCTCTAAAAAATAAATACATTCAATACCATTATTGATGGCTCTGTTGTTCTGGTCGCTGGAATAAAATTGCGGGTGTGCAAAATCAGATGAATTTTACTGTCAAGGGGAAGTAATTTGTAAACATACAGACCGCCACCCATGTACACACACACGTATGTAACTGTCGTCTGCCAACACGAATACTTTTACCGGAATTTCACGAAGTTTAGGGTTTAACCCTTTAGTGTTCAAACCGCCCGAAATCGCCCGAAATTGCCCGAAAATACCCAAAACTAAAAAAATCGTTCTAAAAATAAACAAACCATCATCAAAATCTCGTCAATTCGAGACTGCTGTGAGATTAGGCCCTTACCGCGAAATTTAAAACTTAATATAGTGAAATAACTTAAAACAACATGTGTTGTATCAACACGGCTTGTGAAAGTAGTGATACCGACTTTGAAGGTTTTACACACGACAACATTCAAAATAAACAAGAAACAAAAGATAATATGAGTGATTTATCTTCAAATGAATCAGATGTTTACATTTCTGAAATTTCATCCGACACCATTGAAAAATACCACACAAATATATGTTCCCGATTTTATTCAAAATACTGGTCCACAACACACATTAGCTCCTGATACTAAAGCACTGGATTATTTCTTTTTGTTTTTACCACAAACTTTCTTCGAAGTTGTGGCAGAAGAGATTAATCGATATGCCCAACAACAGATTTCAAATCAAGGAACCCCGATCTGTTATGGCGACTGACAGATGCTGCGGAAATGCAAGTATTTTTTACCGTAAATATTATGTTCGGTATAAAACAATTTCCAAGACTGTGAAATTACTGGAGCACTGATATAAGGTTTAGTTATCCTTATATATCAAGTATTATGCCGAAAACAACGTATTTAAAATTAAACCAGTATTTGCACCTGGTTGATACTTCAAATGCTCCTATTAATTAATTTCACCTGCCCATAAAAGTCAAATTTAACCAAAAAAAATCAGGTAAAATTATATAATTGTAAATTATTGATATTTAAACATCTACTGACAAAATGTCAAGCCTGCACATAGAAAATTAAGAAAATTACAAACAAATAAAATTGATAACCCTCTTGAGTATGATTAACAAAAAAAACTAATTGTTTCTACTTTTACCCCAGTGTATTACTGGTACTTTATTTTATCGACCCCGTAAGGATGAAAAGCAAAGTCAACCTCGGCATGCGAACAGATAAGCACGACGTTTGAAAATTAATGCGAATGCTAAAGGGAGATTCTTGCCTTTACTTCGTTGCTTTTCATTATCAATGTTTTATTATAAAGTTGTGAATGTAATTATGGCGAATACATTGATGTTTGGGTAATTTACTATTTTACGTTCACAAACTCAAATAAACATTATCGCTAGTTATGCCTGGAGGTCGAAAGTGAAACTGTTAAGCAGTAAACCACAAGTAAAATTACTGACTAGGGTTTAGGGTTAGGTTATTTATTGAAAAAGAGAGAGAAAAATTATTAGATATACAAAAAGAGACAGAATTAAAAGTGATATTTTCGATGAAAAAATTTAGTTTCATCCACTTCCACCGTCATTGGTTCTCCATCCTCATTAATCCCACCTATTTGTTGGGGGTTTTGCTCAAGCCACATCTCACATACCTCGCGACAAACATTACACCAATCTACTGCAATACCATGTTTTGCCATCAGATATATCACCTCTATTAATAAGGAAGCATTCAACACTACAGGATTCACAAATCAAAGTATTGCGTAAAAGCCGTCTACATGTACACCACTGTATACAGCTCCAAGTACAGTTACATCTCTTGCAAGTTTGGTTATATTATATTTCTCAGCCAAAATTTGAGTGCTATTCATTACTTCATCTGGTGGAACAATATATTTTGGCGCAGTAGCAGGTCGACCTCCAGGTCAGACGTGAAAGTAATTTTCAAAAGTGAAACTTTTAAGCTTAATTCACCGCTTAACAAATTCACTTTCGACCTCCAGACATAACTAGCGATAATGTTTATTTAAGTTTGATAGTCGTGTTTTATTAATTTATTTGTTCAATCCCGCCGAGGTTGACTTTGCCTTTCATCCTTACGGGGTCGATAAAATAAAGTACCAGTAATGCACTGGGTAATTGCTGGCCTTGTGCCTAAAGTAGAAACAATTAATTTATTTATTTTGTTCGAGGGATTTTTGCCTGGTTGAGCGGCCAAGTAGGAGACTTTGTGTCGTTCTGTATATTTACAGATTTTTGCACACCCGCAATTTTAGTCCAGGAGAGAGAACGGAGGTGAGGTGAGAGTGTTTGTTTGGTTGGTGAGAGAGACAGAAAGAAGATAGTATCGTAGTAGGAGGGGGTGGCGTTCTGTATGTTTACAAATTACTTCCCCTTCATTGTAAAATTAATCTTATTTTGCACACCCGCAATTTTACTCCAGGAGAGAGAACGGAGGTGAGGTAAGAGTGTTTGGTTGGTGAGAGAGACAGAAAGAAGATAGCATCGTGGTAGGAGGGGGTGGCGTTTACAAATTACTTCCCCTTGATTGTAAAATTAATCTTATTTTTGCACACCCGCAATTTTATTCCAGGAGAGTTTTATTAATTTGTTTTTTTGTTTGTTTTTTTCACGGTATTTTTACCCGGTAGAGCGCCCAAATAGGAGACTTGGTGTCGTTGTGTATATTTACAGATTTAATTCCTCCTGGCTGTAAAAGTGATATATATATCATCATCATCACTATTTAACATCCATTTTCTACTCTAGATGCCCTTCCTAACACATATATATACGAGAACCAATCTTAAATAGGGAGATAGAAATAAGATAGGAGAAATTGGTGATGTTATTAGAAGCCAAAAGCTTAAAAGCGGGTGCTCCATGTGCAATATGCAGTGGAAAGCAGTTGGAAAACTGGATTCATGCGGAGGTTAGGTCTACAGAGCTGGAAATATTCAGTAGTTAAGCAAATCAAGACCACAAACTCACATAGAAGACATTAGTCAAAGAGTATCAACATTTAGTGCATTTAATATAAAGAAGAGAGGATAAGAATGTCAGTTTACAATTGTTTCACTACTACATATAATATTTCCAGATCAATCGATGGTAAGGACATTATTGATTTGGTGCAGATAAGTAACATAAAATAATACTATGGAGCAGATCCTCGGAACTTGAGATGAGATAATGAAATTATTAATATATATAAAGCAGAAATAAAAATAAAATAAGAGGGTTACGTGTCCGTAAAGAATCCTCAGATTAGCAGCTCCCCGGATGGGGTCCCTTGGTACTGGAGAACTTTTATATTAAACTGCACTTAATGCTGATACTCTTTGACTAATGTCTTCTATGTGAGTTTGTGGTCTTGATTTGCTTAACTACTGAATATATATATATATATATATATATATATATATATATATATACACACATAATAAGAGCTAGAATAAAATTATTTAGTATGATGCTCTAATGCTTCTACTAATTAGTTTTAGTTTCAACACATGGCCTCAGATCAAATATCACTTACTTGACTTACAACTTGACTTACAACTCCAAATATAGTTTGGTGTTATTCTGACTTTATTGACAAGGCATAGCTCTCACCATACTTGTTAAGAGCTATGCCTTGCTGATTAAGTCACACCATGTATTTAGCCATTTCCATCCTCTCGAAATAAACAAAAAACAAAAGAGACAGTAAAGAATTACTTACCCAAGAATTTAGCCCCATTTAAATGGCGCTGAGGAGAAGACACAGCAGTCATACTGAATACTGCAGGTGATGTAATTATGACAGAGAGACCATGAGGCTGTAAAAGAATGGAGAGAGGATTAGAACCTCAGATTGTAACGAAATCGGTATACACCTTGACCCCTGGGTAACATTTAACGGCCATTAACTGGGTTATCTCCTTTCGGGCGTAAACAGGTCTGAAAGTGGATGACCTCTAAAGGTCAGCCCCTTTGTTCTCAAGTATTGGAGACAGAGATAAATAGCCTGCCTTGGATCAACCAAGCGGCAATTCAAAGCAGTTCTTGATAGAGTAAACATGTGAACTATTACTTCCTACAGACTCCTTAGGGTCTTACAGACTCTTGCTTTCTCTTGGTCTCTCTCTTAACCAAGCCAGTGAAATACATGAAGTTTTCTTGATAAATACAATTTCGATGACAGTGGGAGTTTGGCTCTTCCACTCTATCTATAGAGTTCATACTAACTTCTTTATATCAAGGGCACATGATATGTGTATGTATATATTCTTGTGTATTTTTCGTATAGCTCCGGCGTGAGCTATTTTCAATAAATTAATAATATGGCAGTTTGGTGTCATCGTGGTTCATTTATATATATTCATGTTCTGCGTGATCAAGGAACTATCACATCATCATCGTCTTATTTAACACTTACTCACTTACCTACACATATTCAACCTCTGGTCACACTGTATCACACCACAGCGACCACACCACACAGCAAGCTACAAGTGAGGACACATGCAACAAACGAATCAACACCACAACACAATCAACTACCAGTACGGCCATCAAATCCTTGTTATATATGTACTTCATTATTTATGTTAGAGTGTTATTTTGTTGAATGATAAATCACGTATGTTATTGCTAGTTTATAGGAGGTGCGGACAATAAGATTTGAATTTTGTTTTTATTTTCATTTTTTAGAACTTCTGAACTTATCACAATAACCTGCTTCTGGTATCATAGTCCCAGATAGAACCATGTAATTATGCCTGATTCCATTAACATATTACTAAACATCTGAAAACAAATCTAGAGTGAAAATAAGGTATGTATACTTACAATTATAGGGTTGTTTGTTGGGTAACCTTCAGCTTGATAGTTTCTTACTAATCCAGCAATTGGATAAGATATAGCATGGCTGTAAACAGTAATAGAAAAAAAAGACAGTTATCAGAGCTGAAATAGCTCTTCCAGCACGTTTCTCTCTCACCATCCTCTCACCAAGCCTTCTCTATTCTGTCTGCCGGGGGCACAAGGCAGCCAGTGCAAGGGCCCCCATTTGCTCATAATGGGGAGAGTGGGAGAGACAGAGGCAGTTTGGTTCTTTTGTATTTGGACCTGGTGTATCATCATCATCATCATCATTTCATTTTACGTCCACTTTTCCCTGCTTGCAAGGGTGGGACGGGAACTGATTCTGGCTTGATTTCTACAGCTGGATGCCCTTCCTAACACCAACCTCCTTTACAGTGAGTGCTGGGTGCTTTTTTTTTTTTGCTGTGGCACCTCCACGACCACTTTACAGTGGAATGATAGGGACCCCGGTCCCTATCATCTCATTTCTACAGCTGAGTAAACTGGAGCAATGTGAAATTAAGTGTCTTGCTCAAGGAAACAACACATCACCCGGTCTGAGAATTGAACTCACAACCTTTCGATTGCAAGGCCAATGCTCTAACCACTAAGCCATGTGCCTCCATATGTATATATAAGAGAGAATGAGGTAAGGGTTGGCATGAACACAATTTTTGAAGATAGCAAGTTTGGCTCTGACAGCTACTTCTCTTCTTCTGATTCAGATATTATAAACTGATTTATTTAACCCCTTAGCATTTACATTACTCCATATATACTATTGTATTTTTGTGGTAATGGCTTTATCTTACATAATTATTTCACATAATATCGAATCTCTGAGATTTTGAGAATAATACCTTAACATTAGTATGAGTGACCAGTTATGGTCAGTTTGAACAGAAAGAGGTAAGAGAATTCAGCTGGTTTAAATGCTAAAAGGTTAAAACTAGTGTCCTTGTCTTGGTTGTTGTAATTATATTTCACCTGCTGAATCTTTAGCTTTCTTTAAGACTTATCAAGTAAAATTCTTGATAATTCAAACAATGGGTATAAATATTTCTCATTCTACTGCCCTAGTTCACAACAGTTGGTTATGTGCTAAATGTGCAAACCTACCTTCTGGTTCTCAGTTCAATCTTTGGGTTAATGTATTTACATAGACTCTATTTTAAACCGGCTGTATCCGGCCAGAATTCTCTCACCTCCAACCATAACTGGTTGCTCATACTGACATTAAAGTATTGTTCTCAAAATAAATAACATCAAAATCTTGTAGATTCAATACTATGTGAGATAATTATGTAAGATTAAGTGTTTACCACAAAAATACAATATTATATATAGAGTAATGTAAATGCGAAAGGGTTAAGCAGAAGAAGCAAGCAACACTGTAAGTAACTAGTTAACTAATGCAAGGCTATCCCATCCTAAAGATGGTAATAATCTACTCCTCGTTGTTTGAATAAATGTTTTCATTTCAGATTCTAAGAACATTACCAAATATGACCTAAGAAGGTCGAAGAATACAACAGTCAAAATGTTGTGACTATGCGAAGAGGTGCTGAATGGTTCCTCCTGGCTTTGGGTAAAAGAAAATAATTGTTTCTACTTTTGGCACAAGGCCAGCAATTACACCAGTGCATTACTGGTACTTTATTTTATCAACCCCCGTTAGGATGAAAGGCAAAGTTAACCTCAGCAGAATTTGAACTCAGATCAGAAAGGGGCGTAACTCTGTGCTACAAAGCATGTTGTCCGACCCTCTACCGATACTGCCAAACCACCACCCTTAAAGAAAATAATGGAGGATCAATTAAAAGGAAATACAGGAGGATCAATTAAAAGATAATTGTTTCTACTATTGGCACAAGGCCAGCAATTACCCAGTACATTACTGGTACTTTATTTTATCGACCCCGTAAGGATGAAAGGCAAAGTTAACCTTGGCGGGATTTGAACTCAGAATGGCAAGGGCCGTAACCCTATGCGTCAAAGCATGGCGTCCGATCCTCTACCGAAACTGCCAATCCACCTAAAAGATAATACAGGAGGATCAGTTAATTATGATTTTATTCAACATATTCCCCTCTCAGATTCACACACTTACTGTAGCAGTCCTACCTTCCCTGTAAAGGTAACAGCTCTACCCTTTCACAATACCCTTAATGCCAGGAATGTTTCAGCACCCTCTTGTATAACTACCAACATTTTTTTTATCTAGTGTTATGCAGGATTACATTGATAATTAGGATCTTAATCATAATTTTTTCTACTTTTGGCACAAGGCCAGCAATTACTCCAGTGCATTACTGGTACTTTTATTTTATCGACCTCATAAGGATGAAAGGTAAAGTTAACCTCGGTGGGATTTGAACTCAGACCATAAATGGGCGCAACTCTATTCTGCAAAACATGGCGTCCAACTCTCTACCAATAGTTCCAATCCACTGCCATCTTTCATTAAAACACCCAAGTGTCCTCCTATGAAATACAACATTGTATGAGGCCTGCTAACCCTACATAGGTGTGTGTGTTGTAGGAACATGATAAGTTTAAGCCCCCTATCATTAAAACACTTCAGGAACCACCTATGAGATACAGCCTCGTAAGAGGCTAGCTAAACCTGCATTGGTAGGGGCTGTAACATGATAGAAAGGGGACCCCTATCATTAAAATACCTGGGGAATATCCTATAAGATACAACCTTGTAGGAGGCTAGCTAAACCTGCATTGGTAGGGGCTGTAACATGATAGAAAGGGGACCCCTATCATTAAAATACCTGGGGAATATCCTATAAGATACAATCTTGTAGGAGGCTAGCTAAACCTGCTTTGGTAGGGGCTGTAACATGATAGAAAGGGGACTCCTATCATTAAAATACCTGGGGAATATCCTATAAGATACAATCTTGTAGGAGGCTAGCTAAACCTGCTTTGGTAGGGGCTGTAACATGATAGAAAAGGGACTCCTATCATTAAAAATCCTGAGAAACTTATGATTTGTACATTATTCTATGTACTATACATGCACCTTTGATGAGCTGTAGTGCACCTGAGCACTGTACACAATCATATTATGCTTACCATAGATGAACACCAGCATTTCCAAAACCAACAGCAGCAAAACTACTAGCCAGTTGTAAATTTGATAAGGCTTCTAAATCTTCTTGGTTGTCAACTGCCCTGGAAAATTTGGAGACAAATAAATAAAATATGATTAACGGATATATTTTATACTGTTGTTGTCATCCCCCACTTGGTGGTGGCAGTAGTAGTCATGGTCGTGGTGGTAGTTGTAGTAGTAGCAGTAGTGGTGGAGGTGGTCATAGTAGTGATGGTGGTGGTAGTAGTAGTAGTGGTGGTGGTGGTGTTGTTAGTAGCGGTGGTGGTAGTAGTAGTAGTAGTAGTAGTAGCAGTAGTAGTAGCAGCAATAGTGTATTCAAAAGGCCCTTACCTTTGAAGATATCGATCACACACCTCCAGTGCAGCCTGAGACCAAATATCACTAATAGGGTTACTACCTTGGTAGGCCGGACGAAGTTCAGGGCTGCTTGCTCTTGGTACTCTTTCATTATATGGTAGAGCTGTGTAAGATTCTAATGCATGACTGAAATATTGAAGAAAAATGACTGGTAAAGAAATAATTAAGGCATTCAGAACATAAGCTGGCAACATCTGACTTTGAGAGAGATATATGCCAGCCTCCCACACATATCTGTCGTTGTACATAAAAGGAGAGTAAGATGTGCTGGCCACTGCCATCGTGCCACCTCTGAGGCTGTGTCCCCATTAGTGCTTTGGAAAACATAAGCAGTCACTAATAACAGGGGGCGCAAGCTCTCCTATCTCGATTTGCTGGCCACTGCCATCGTGCCACCTATGAGGCTGTGTCCCCATTAGTGCTTTGGAAAACATAAGCAGTCACTAATAACAGGGGGCACAAGCTCTCCTATCTCGATTTGCTGACCACTGCCATCGTGCCACCTATGAGGCTGTGTCCCCATTACTGCTTTGGAAACCACAAGCACTCACTAATAACAGGGGGTGCAAGCTCTATCTCTATCTTCTTATCATCAACCACTCTACGGAGTGTACTGAGTGCCAAGGAAGTCTGTATCCCGCTTATGTACAGTCATTATCGAGTGCAGAGGTGAAGTTGTCATGTCTTTTGACACAAACTGACCGAGCCTCTTAACCCTTCGTTTGGCAAGCTTTCTAAGGTTGGACACTCTTCCTAACATTAACCACTCTACAGCATGTACTGGGTGCTTTTATTGTGTAGATCACCAGCATTGTATATATTTAGGCCAGTAGTTAACTCCCGTTTCAATACCATTAAGGAATGGATACCAATATATCAAATGTCATTTTTCCAAACATTCCCATAACAGCTAGGTGGTGAGGGCCATGAAGAATGTACTATCTATTTTCGGCTGGATGAACTGTGTTGTCTTTTAGTGAAATATTTGGCCATGGACATAGCACGGTATACAAATCTTGGATATTTTCGGTGACTAGTAGTTCAATGTCCTTAAGAATTGGACATGGAAGAAATTAGAAACATTGTCAGGTAAAGGAGGAAAGGGGATAATCTAACTGTATGCTTATGTAAATAAACTCACCACAATATATCCAGCCCACTGTATGCAACAACTCGTTCTGGTTGAGATATCACATTCAATGGATCCAGAATACCTAAAGTTGGTCGTAAAGACCGATTGGAAATACCTGCAAAATATAGAAAAAGTGAAAAACATTTTTTTCATAGAGTTCTATTTATAAATTTGCCTGTTTTACACATATATATCTATACATGCGTATATATCTATACATGCATATATATCTATACATACATATATATCTATACACACATATATCTATACACACATATATCTATACACACATATATATCTATACATGCATATATATCTATACACACATATATATCTATACATGCATATATATCTATACATGCATATATATCTATACATATATATCTATACACACATATATATCTATACATGCATATATATCTATACATGCATATATATCTATACATGCATATATATCTATACACGCATATATATCTATACACGCATATATATCTATACATGCATATATATCTATACATGCATATATATATATATACATGCATATATATATCTATACATGCATATATATATCTATACATGCATATATATCTATACACACATATATATCTATACACACATATATATCTATACACACATATATATCTATACACACATATATATCTATACACACATATATATCAGCAACAACAAAAACAACATTGGAAACAAGAAGATAACTGACAACTTACCAGTCTTAGCTTTAAGTTTATCAAAGCCAAACACAGCTGTACCAGTTGTCTCACTGCCTGTTCCTGTTGTAGTTGGCACTAGAGAGAAACCACATCATTATAAGGCGTTAGAATTAGATGGGATCTGCTAATTAACTGTTAATTATCAAGAGCTTAACCCTTTAGCATTTAAACTGGCTGTATCCGGCCAGAATTCTCTCACCCCTTTCTGTTCAAACTGGCTGTAATTGGCTGCTCATACTGATGTTAGGATATTGTTCTCAAAATAATTAACATCAAAGTCTCATAGATTCAATATTATGTGAAATAATTATGGAAAATAAAACATTTACCACAAAAATACAATAGTATATCATCATCATCATCATCATCATTTCATTTTACGTCCACTTTTCCCTGCTTGCAAGGATGGGACAGGAACTGATTTTGGCTTGATTTCTACAGCTGGATGCCCTTCCTAACACCAACCTCATTTACAGTGAGTGCTGGGTGCTTTTTTGCCGTGGCACCTCCACGACCACTTTGCAGTGGAATGATAGGGACCCCAGTCCCTATCATCTCATTTCTACAGCTGAGTAAACTGGAGCAATGTGAAATAAAGTGCCTTGCTCAAGGAAACAACACATCACCTGGTCTGAGAATTGAACTCACAACCTTTCGATTGCAAGGCCAATGCTCTAACCACTAAGCCATGTGCCTCCATATATAGTATATATAGAGTAATTTAAATGCTAAAGGGTTTAAGAAGGATTAATTCAGGACATGTCATTACTAGCTGTCTCTTTGAAAGTAAAGTAAAACAATTGAAAGAAACATTATTTCAATATTGGACATAGGGTTATTTAATGTCCCTGAGAAAATAGAGAGAAATGATTTGAAGAAACGTCATTGCAATATTGGATGTACCATTATTCAAGAACTGAAGAAACATTTTAAAACTGAGAGAATACCTTGATGTCTGGCAGTAGCATCCTTAGGGATAGATGGATAGACTGGTTTTTACTTGACTCTTACTTTTTACTCTGAGACATTTCTCAGCCACACCCCGAGAACTGCTTATGGTTGCAGGTTTAACCCTTTAGCATTTAAACCAGCCATATATCTCTCTCCTCTTTCAGTTCAAACTGACCATAACTGGCCCCTCATACGAATGTTAAGGTATTGTTCTCCGAATAAATAATATCAAAATCACATAGATTTGATATTATGTGAGATAATTATGTAAGATAAAGCCTTTACCGTGAAAATACAATAGTAAATATAGAGTAATGTAAATGTTAAGGGGTTAAACTTAGAGAGGCAGGTGCATGGAGAGAAAATGAGTTCTGCCAAGAATGGAAAAACAGGTATAACCCTTTAATATTTACACTATATTTACTATTGTATTTTCACAGAAAAGGCTTTATCTCCCATAATATCTAATCTATGAGATTTTGATATTATTTATTTTGAGGACAATACCTTAACATCAGTTTGAGCAGCCAGTTATGGCCAGTTTGAACAGAAAGAGGTGAGAGAATGCTGGCCGGTTTAAATGCTAAAGGTTTTAGATGAGGATGAGAGCTGGAATTGAATCTCAAACTCAATTTATATGTAGGATATCTCCATCACATCACCAATCACAACAAACATACATCTATGGTGATCATATATGTCAGCTTTAATGTGGCTTACACAGTTCCAAACACTGGATAAGCCAGTCTATTTTTCTTCTCATATAAAATATTTCATATGGTCACAGATATGGAATGTGTATTTTTGCTGACTATACTGTGTGTGTGTGTATGGACACACTTTAATCTACTTAATATCTATAAGGTCAATGTCTATTTAAAACTAACATTCAGTACCCTAAGCTAAGACACTATATTGTACTTGCTTCATTCAACCATTCACACTAATCACAGATGAGTTATCACCTTCAATCAATATGCAGCTCAACAGTTTTTTTATAAATCTGATTCAGACTGAATTGTTTTTATTCTCTTAATTCATGTTCCAACCTATACCAGCATGGAAAGTAGGCAGAAAACGATGATGATGGTGATGGTTTAGAGATAGAACAATGATGGTGATGGTTTAGTGAGAGAACAAATCCATAGAATGATGATGATGATGTTTTAGTTAGAGAACAAACCTATAGAATGATGATGATGATGTTTTAGTTAGAGAACAAACCTATAGAATGATGATGATGGTTTAGTGAGAGAACAAACCCATAGAATGATGGTGATGATGGTTGTTGCCACGACCCTGTTACATGACCTTCCCAACTTTTGAGAAAGAAGAAGGAAGAAATGGAACTGATTGTCAGATAGAACCAAAGAAACTATATTTCCATTGGTCTTTCTTTTACTGATACTATCTACCAGTGGTAACTCCTGGCAGGATATCTCTGATTTTCCAAGGACAAGAGGAGATGACAAAGGACCGTGACGAATGGAGAGATGCTGTGCTGAATAGGACCCGTCCCACCTTTGCAAGCAGGGAAAAGCAGACGTAAAATGATGATGATGATGAAGAAGCAGAATTAGGACTTCGATTTCACAAAGCCATAACAAATACCACAAAACATCCCATTTGATTCTGCCAATTCACCACCCCTGGACTTGTACTTTATTTCTAAAACCCAAATGGCTGAAAGGAAAAGTTGACTTTAGTGGAAATTGAACACTGAACCAGAACATGTGGCAATATTCTTTTTTTAAGTTAGAAAGAAATATAAAAATTCAAATAAAAAATCAACTTAAAAACATTAGCTTACCTGCAATTAGAGGTTTTACAGGTGTGGTAATAGGGAGACCTTTCCCAATTGGGGCATTGACATAGTCTAAAAAGTCTGCTGAAGGATCAGATGAATATAAGTTGGCAGCTTTACATGTGTCCATAGCAGAGCCACCACCAATTGCTAGGAAGGCATCAAAGTTGTGTTGTTTCACAAAGTCAATGGCTGTTTTAAAACTGAAATTAAATACATCTGATATTATTATCATCATCAAGGGCGGTAGATTGGCAGTATCGGTAAGGGTCGGACGCCATGCTTTGAAGCATAGAGTTACCTCCCTTTATGATCTGAATTCAAATCCCGCCGAGGTTAACTTTGCCTTTCATCCTTACGGGGTCGATAAAATAAAGTACCAGTAATGCACTGGGATAATTGCTGGCCTTGTGCCAAAAGTAGAAACAATTATTATCATCATCATTGATTAACGTCTACCTTCCACGCTAACATGGATTAGACGGGTTTGTCCCATTTAGAAGCAAGTTGAGTCGGGTGACCGTGTCTCGCTCATATAGGACTGTTTCTGGCTGGTTTTCTACAGCTGGATGTCCTTTCTAGTGCCAACCACATTTACAGTGTGGACTGGGTACTTTTTGTCGTGACACCGACATGACCACAGTGTGGGCTGGATGTTTTGTGGTCCCAACATAACATACACACACACACACATATATATATACTCTTTTACTCTTTTACCTGTTTCAGCCATCCGGCTGAGGCCATGCATATACATATTTATGTTATATACATATATCTTCTCTTGTGTGTGTGTGCATGCACAAATGTGTGTAGAAAACATTTTTTTAAGCTACAGCAATGCAAATAGAACACGTACCGGTCGCTCTCCGGTGGGTTCGCGGTCGTACCCTTGGCAGTGGAGATTTCTGGTGCCCTTGGCCCTAGGGCTACCTCCCTACTCACCACCATAGGCGTTGAGCTGGCCAGCTGCAGGTGTGAGCCTCGCGAGTTGGAATGGCTCTTCCAGCGCATCTCCCTTACCATCCTCCGGGGAAACACCTTCTCCATCCTGTCCGCCGGGGCTGTGGGGAGGCCAGCACGAGGGACCCCATTTGCACACCATACGGATTAATAGGCAAAGTTATAAACTATTGTAAATAAATGTTTGTGAATCCACAAAGACATTCAAGTGTTACCTTGAAAATATTTAGTTGATCCTTGATATATTTTGGGGAAGAAAATCTTCTTTTCAAAAGAGTTAAGAGAACACAGAGAGATGTGGTTGTAAATTAAGGTCCAAGTCTAAATTCTGTCTTAAGCCAGAAGGCTTGTTAGGCCAGTGGTGATCCCGGTTTCATGGCATGAAGCGGCTGAGAGTACAAGACTTCCTCTGGACAAGACGCCAGTCCATTGCAGTGTTAAACCCCCCAGCTATTGCTGGTACTCATTTTCAGCTGAGTATACTGGAGCAACGTGAAATGAAATGTTTTGCTCAAGAACACAACACGCAACCCAGCCCAGGCATCAAACCCACGACATTATGATAGTAAGTCCAACAGATACATAAATATATGATATGAAAGTAACAGAAAGAGTTTCAGCTCAACTAATTAGGAAATAATTGGATGACTGTCTCTTACTTATACAGAACAGTGACTAGGTTTTTATTTTGAGTGTCTCTCCTTTGTCTGTCTTACACCTAGTCACTGAGGAGGTCACAGAATGTGTGACGAAAGAGCTTCGATAATATATAAACAACCTTCTGGTTATCAAACCAACCAACTGAAGATTTATAATAAATTGAAGTGAAACCCAACAGGTGTGTGTGAGTTTTTGACCCTCCCAAAGTATAACAATATCTGTTTTCGACACACATTTTCAGATAAATTCAAAAACGAATATATATACATATATATATAGCCCACACTGTAAAGTAGACGTGTAGGCGCCACGGAAAAAAAGCACCCAGCACTCACTGTAAATGAGGTTGGTGTTAGGAAGGGCATCCAGCTGTAGAAATCAAGCCAAAATCAGTTCCTGTATGAGCAAGACAAGGTCAGCCAACCGGACACTGCTCACAATGGGACAACCTGTCTAACCCATGCTAACGTGGAAGAACGGACGTAAAACGGTGATGATGATATATATATATAAGTGCCAAGAAATCCCGGTAGGAGGAAGACCACGAAAACATGGGTGGAGGTGGTGAGAGCAGACCTCAGATCGCTGAAGCTCACAGAGGAGATGACGAAGGACCATGACAAGTGGAGAGATGCTGTGCTGAATGGGACCTGTCCTACCCTTGCAAGCAGGGAAAAACAGACGTAAAATGATGATGACGATGATATATATATATATACTAATAAGTATATATATAAACAATCATAATTGATCATCTGTTTTATATCAACTCTAAAGAATGTCTATATTACCTTTCATCAGATGGTTCCACTTTTACATCTGAGAATAATTTATACTTCAGGTTTTGATCCTCCAACGACTGAAGCGCTACTTTCACAGCTCTGGTTTTCAGCACATTTTTATCTGTCATCACACATATCATCTTAGAACCTAAATTGTAGAAGTCCTGCAAATAATTGTATAACATCATTACACAAAAATTAACACTAATATGCTATGAAAATATACAAGCTAGACAGCTCACAACATCAACCAGTTTAGACGCTTAACCGACTACAAACAGCAGTCATATCTCCCTCTTATCACACCCTACCATACTAAAAAAAGACAAAGAGATGCAGGATTTAATAATGTACTTTTAGATATCCCTAAAAAAGATAGTCATATCTGGAATGTCTTCAATCACAGAGTCTGCTTGATTGTGGCTGTCTTGAGGTTATACAACAACAAAATGCATACACGCAAACTAAGCAATAAAAATCATATTAACCCTTTAATGTTCAAACCGGCCAGAATTCTCTACCTCTTTCTGTTGAAACTGACTGTAACTAGCCACTCAAACTGATGTTAAGGTATTGTTCTCAAAATAAATACTTTCAAAATCTCATAGATTCGATATTATGTGACACAATTATGCGAGGTAAAGCCTTTACCATGAAAATATAATAGTATATATAGCGTAATGTGAATGCTAAAGGGTTAAAAGAGACATGACAATCAACTGATACAAATACAATTAATTTCAAAATGTATGTAGATATATAATTATCACCACCAGGGGTAGCATTTAAATGCTTGTTGTTGTTTAGCTCCAAGTCAATCCTGATCAAGCAGACTTATGATCAAAAGCAATTCAGCCAAGACTTTTAGGTATATGTAGGATGAGGTATTTGCATTTTTTTAAGACAGTAGAAAGAGCTTTGAAGGAGAGTCAGCTGGTATTTCTTGCAAGTCAAGAGACAATGTAAAGGCTCCCAGATTGGCATTTGATTTTCTATAGGTGCATGGAATAAACAAGTTTTAATATGTCAATCTGACTGGCGTTCATCTTGACTTTGTCTATCATTTGTGAGGTTCGACGTTTTAAAATATAACCTCATCACTCATGTTTGGATTGTCTGGTATCTGAAGGAAAAGTTGTGGTTATATAGTATTTTTTTAATGGTCCTTCTGTCATACTAAAATAACGCATCAGGTTGGAGCTAAGGTCTGGAATTGTTCCAGAATGTTCAGTTGGAAATAAGAACCATTTCCTTTGCAGCCCAAACAAAAGTATCTTTTTAGTGAAAAGGGATTGTTTCCACATTTCTGATAATTTAGATTCAACACAGTTTTTTTATTTAGCTTTCATTGTTGTCTCTCTGAAACTAAGAGTAATATGATTTGGAAAAGATTCCATAGCTGTAAAATATATATATAATTCAACTCTATATTTGTTATAGTGAATGCTTCTCATTTTGTCATATGAAACTTGTTTGATCACATACATATAGAAGGTGGAAAAAGAAAAAAAAACAAGAGAAGCAAGAATGATGGAAAAAGAAAATATACTATACTCACTTTCCCTACTTCTTGGGTAACACCTTCTCCATAACGAACTGAAGAACATGCCATCTGTAAAGCAGAAGAATCCCAAGTTTAAGAAATAATGACAAAAATTAGAAATATACTATATAAGACTGTAAAAATATATATAATCGTTGTTGTTTTATTCCTGTTTTCCATACTGGCATGGCTTCTATGGCTGAATACCCTTCCTAATGTCAACTACTTTATAAAGTATACTGGGTACATATATACATACATCATCATCATTTTATATATATATATGCTAAAATTCTAATTCATTTTTGCATTACCAAACGGTTTTGTGGCCATAAATACGATGAACTCTTTTATATGAAATCAAAATAAGTTTCAAATGAAAAAGATGGTGAATCGCCATGTTCCAGAAGGCCACCATGAGGATGAAGTCTATTTGGCTTATATGCCTTTCCTGATTGATAGGTAATCAGGTGGTCGGCTGGTTTCTTCAAGTTTGTGTTACAAATCATTAAGTCAAGAACATCACAGAACTACAGAAGCCTAGTCCCCTCCTCGTTTCTTGTGTCATGTCCGTAGCCTTCATGTATGCCAGGGAATCTGTCATTATGTTTCCAAACATGTCCATAAGATTGCTGTCATCTGTCATTACCCTTTAGCATTTAAACCGGCCATATCTGGCCTGAATTCTTTCACCTCTTTCTGTTCAAACCAGCCCTAACTGGCCACTCATAATTATGTTAGGGTATTGTTCTCAAAATAAAGAACATCAAAATCTCATAGATTTGATATTATGTGAGATAATTATGTAAGATAAAGTCTTTACTGCGAAAATACAATAGTATATATAGAGTAATCATTATCATCATCATTTTACGTCCGTTTTTCCCTGCTTGCAAGGGTGGGACAGGAACTGATTCTGGCTTGGTTTCTACAGCTGGATGCCCTTCCTAACACCAACCTCATTTACAGTGAGTGGTGGGTGCTTTTTTGCTGTGGCACCTCCACGACCACTTTGCAAGGGACCCCAGTCCCTATCATCTCATTTCTACAGCTGAGTAAACTGGAGCAATGTGAAATAAAGTGTTTTGCTCAAGGAAACAACACATCACCCAGTCTGAGAATTGAACTCACAACCTTTCGATTGCAAACCCAATGCTCTAACCACTAAGCCATGTGCCTCCAATGTAAATGCTAAAGGGTTAAGGTAGTCTGTAGGAGGGCCTCAAAGAAATGTTGTTTTTGTTTGTTGGTAAGTCCAGCTTGTTGGGCATATACAGATAGTAGAGAGGCTGTAGTGATTTTAGTAGACTGAAACTGTAATGAATTTTCTGTACACATGTGTATGTGCTGTGTGCAAGCATATGCATGTGTACATCTGTGTGTGTGTGTGTGTGTGCGAGAGAGAGAGAGAGCATGTACATATCCTTTATTTGCATTTAACACTGCTAGCAGTATTGTTTGTTTATGCCCTGCATAAACAAGGTCTTGGGACTTCAGCAGTTCAATTTGCCAAGATTAGATCCTTCTTTAAAAACAAGCAAGGAGTCATGTTCAGCCATAAAATAATACTTTAAAATATTTCATCTTACCAGGGATAGCATGAAAAATCAAATATAACTATTTTACATGTGAACACAAAAGACTACTTAAATGTCTTCTTAATTTTAATGTTAGAAAGAATTATTCAGCCTAAAAAATCATGATACTAAACAAAATAATAAAATTTGAAGAGAAATATAGAAATATTTTTAAAGTGTCACATGAGGAAATATTATTTATGAAATATGATATAGACTGCAAAGCCCCAATAAAAAGAAAATTTTGCAGAAACAGTTGAAATATTTCATAAGAGAAATAATGGACGGAACATATATTTTGTTGGGTTTGTTTTTTTACAAAACTAGAAATAATACTATGGGGAAATAAACCAAAAGTTAAAAGATTTATAGAAATGAGAAATAAAAATATTCTATAATTAGATTTTGGAAAATAAGAGTTAAAAAATGGTTAAGAAATACAAGCTAGGTTTCCAAATGAAGCTAAAAGACGTGGATTGTACTACTTTTCAAGACTGCTTGGTAGTAATTATATTTAATCTTGGCTAATTGTTGTTTTAATATTTTGGTCTTTAAATGTAACATGTTGATATAAAATAAAAACTGGGAGGGGGGGGGGGGGGGGGGCATGTCTGGTAGCTTTGCCACTTTATGCAACAGACTTTAAGTATTAAATCAACTATGTTATAAATATAAATATATATATATATATATATATATATATATATATATATATAGAAAACCTGCCAGATACAATTCTATACGAGCGGAACTATTCCCGTCTAACCCATGCTAGCGTGGAAGATAGATGTTAAACGATGATGATGATATATATATATATATATATTTAATATAGAAATGGCTTCTACAGGACTAGAACTATTTCCTGATGATTTCTTTGGAATGAAACAGTTCTATTCCTGTAAAAGCCATTTCTATATTAAATATTTATACTCTGCTATGTATTGAGTACCTTACTTACTGTGATTACCCCCGATTGAACCCGAGATACAGACACACACACACACATATATATATATATATATATTGTTATACTTTGGGAGGGTCATGTTGCCAATAAGAAACACACGCACCAGTTGCTTTCACTTCAATTTATTATAATAAAAACAAGATGGCGTAGGATAGAACAAAGGAGAGGCACAAAAACAAAGAAAAGAATCCCCAGTCACTGAAGTCACAGAATGTTGACGAAAGAACTTTGACAATATATAAACAATCATCTGGTTGTGGAACCAACCAACCAACCAGAAATTTATAAATTTATTATAATAAATTGAAGTGAAAGCAACTGGTGCGTGTGTTTCTTATTGGCAACATGACCCTCCCAAAGTATAACAATATCGGTTTCAACACACGCTTTCAGATAAAGAATCTTGCTAAACAAATTCAGAAACGAAATATATATATATATGTGTGTGTTTATGCTTAAATCTTTAATATTTGCTTTAGGTGTAGTAGAAGAATTTGATGTTAATTTGGTTCGTAAGAAGGTTCCATGAAATAAATTAGCTTCAAAGTACAAGAAACACCATATCGTAGTTTTGGCTGACTTTCAAGGACTTACACAATTCTCTCTTATCTCGTAACTGTTAATCTAGATCAAATGCTATTAACGTAATCACAACGGTGATAATAACAATTTTAATATTAAAGATAATAATAAAATAATGATGATAATAATAATAATTATTATTATTATGGAAGCACATGGCTTAGTGGTTAGAGCATTGGGCTTGCAATCGAAAGGTTGTGAGTTCAATTCTCAGACCGGGTGATGTGTTGTTTCCTTGAGCAAGACACTTTATTTCACATTGCTCCAGTTTACTCAGCTGTAGAAATGAGATGATAGGGACTGGGGTCCATATCATTCCACTGCAAAGTGGTCGTGGAGGTGCCATGGAAAACAAGCACCCAGCACTCACTGTAAAGGAGGTTGGTGTTAGGAAGGGCATCCAGCTGTAGAAATCAAGCCAGAATCAGTTCCTGTCCCACCCTCGAAAGCAGGGAAAAAGCAGACGTAAAATGAAATGATGATGATGATTATTATCATTCAGGACATGTTGGAGGGTTCTTACTGTTCCCAGCAAGCATGCCTTTTGAAGTGTTCCAAAAAAGGGGCTGGACTAATCTTCTTTGAAAACTCTTTGAGATAGTACCTAGTGCTCCTATGACAATTGGGACGACCTTGATTTCATGACAGTCCCAAATCTTTTTTAACTCCCATTTTAAATCCTGGTATCGGTTAATTTACTCCCTCTCCTTTTCTTGCACTCTTGTGGCAAATGGGCAGGCTACATCTATAATCAGGCACAATCTTTTTCCTTGACAAAAACCACCAGGTCAGGCCTATTGTGTTCTAATTTCTTGTCCGTCTGTATCCTGAAACCCCATAGCACCTTCACTTGATTGTTTTCTATCACCAACTCTGGCTTATGCTCATACCACTTCTCAGAATGTGGTAAATTATTTAGTTTGCATAATAATATTATTATTATTATTGGAAGAAGAAGAAGAATTGTTTACCTCAAAAGCATATTCTTTCTGGGGTTGTGCAGCTGAGGCCCCATGATGGTGTAAACCTGAATAACAAGAAATAATTAGTTATATCAGGTCATTTTATAAATAATATTGTTTTGTTTGTCATGACAGCATTTCTGTTAATAATGTTCACTAACATTGGACAACTTTATATATAATAATAATAATTGTTTCTACTTTAGGCACAAAACCAGCAATTTGAAGGGGAGGGGAAGTCAATTAAATCAGCCCCAGTATATTACTGGTGCTTTATTTTATCGACCCCCGTAAGGATGAAAGGCAAAGCTAACCTCGGCGAGATTTGAACTCAGAATATAAAGGGCCAAAACTATATGCTGCAAAGCATGGTGTCTGACGCTCTACCGAGACTGCCAACCCATCGCATAATAATAATAATTGTTTCTACTTTTGGCACAAGGCCAGCAATTATCCCAGTGCATTACTGGTGCTTTATTTTATCGACCCTGTAAGGATGAAAGGCAAAGTTAACCTCGGCGGGATTTGAACTCAGAACGTAAAGGGCCATGATTCTATGCCTCAAAGCATGTGATCTAACACTCTACCAATACTGCCAGCCCACCACATAATAATAATAATGAAATTTATTGTGTACAGTGCTCAGGTGCACTACAACTCATCAAAGGTGCATGTGTAGTACATGTATAAACGTTCAGGAGGCATTGGTTGGTCTCAAGTAAGAAAGACTTGCCTGAGGTGTCATGCAGTAGGCTGGAACATGAAAAACTGTGGTTGTGAGGAGAACTTCTTAACCACACAGTCATGTCTGTCTTGAATTAACCAACTACAAAGGAGTTATGTTCTAGCCCCAGTTTTTATTTTGCAAGAGAAAATAAATCTGTAAATACTGAGTTTTTTATTCTTAAAACTTCCCACGTCGTCAACATTTTTTTTTTAATCATATTTCAAGGATTTTAAAAATTATCGTAAGGAGGAACGATGTACTTATCTAGATAACCTAGAAAAAAAAGCAGCCTATGATCAGCAACCACCTTTTTTTATGGTGGTGGTAGTGGGGAGGGGGGTGGGGGACTTTAAAATCCCTAAAATTTCTAATCATAATGTAAACTATGGGAAGAAAAAGCATACAGTGAGATTCGACACAGAATAAAGAAGAAAGAGTTTGTAGCAGATGTAAAAGAGAAGCTTTGAAATGAATTCTTTCAAGTGTTTAGAGTTCTCCTAAGTAGTAGTTGATAGCTTCAATACATTATAGTGGTCCTCAACATATCATAGCTGAAACAAATGTGGAATCATTATGGTTTGAATGACTGGTTATAAGTAGATTAAAGTGGGGCTGACCTGAATCTAAACTGGTTATAAGTAGATTAAAGTGGGGCTGATTGGAGTCTAAACTGGTTATAAGTAGATTAAAGTGGGGCTGACTAGAGTCTAAACTGGTTATAAGTAGATTAAAGTGGGGCTGACCTGAGTCTAAACTGGTTATAAGTAGATTAAAGTGGGGCTGACCTGAGTCTAAACTGGTTATAAGTAGATTAAAGTGGGGCTGACTGGAGTCTAAACAACAAGATAAACTTTTGACAGAACTCCACAAAGAAAATATTGTGGATCAGGGGAAAAATTCCAGTTAAGTTCAAGTACATACACACACACACAGACACACATACCCACCCACAGACACACAGACCCACCCACGGACACACATACACACAGACAGACACACATACCCACCCACGGACACACAGACAGACACAAATACCCACCCACGGACACTCAGACAGACAGACACACATACACACACACACATACATATCCACCCAGAGACACACGCACACACACAGACAAACACACCCACAGACACACACACATGCAGACACTGACACACACAGGCACACATACATACACACAGGGCTGTGTGTGTGATTATCATCATCATCTGTCCATCTTCCCTGCTCAGGACAGGTCATCACAGATCAAGTTAGTACTTAATAAGAACTACTGACCTCACAGATAGACTGGAGGCGACATCTCACTTACGTATATGTTCCTGCATGCTACAGATTGCACTGGGTGCATTTTATTGTGGGAGGTTGTCGTTTGTTTGACATATGTTAGGCGAGACCAACATTTCACATCTGGTTTGGGTTTATAAGCAGTTTTGTACATTCCTGGTCAGAGCTATCTAATACTTGCCAGAGTTACCCAAAGCCAACAACATATGTTGTCAAATAAGCCAGATAAGTTTAACCCTTCAGCATTTAAATTAGCTGTATCTGGCCAGAATTCCCTCACCTCTTTCTGTTCAAACTGGCTGTATCTGGCCAGAATTCCCTCACCTCTTTCTGTTCAATCTGGTTGTATCTGGCCAGAATTCTCTCACCTCTTTCTGTTCAAACTGGCTGTATCTGGCCAGAATTCTCTTACCTCTTTCTGTTCAAACTGGCTGTATCTGGCCAGAATTCTCTCACCTCTTTCTGTTCAAACTGGTTGTATCTGGCCAGAATTCTCTCACCTCTTTCTGTTCAAACTGGCTGTATCTGGCCAGAATTCTCTCACCTCTTTCTGTTCAAACTGGTTGTATCTGGCCAGAATTCTCTCACCTCTTTCTGTTCAATCTGGTTGTATCTGGCCAGAATTCTCTCACCTCTTTCTGTTCAAACTGGCTGTATCTAGCCAGAATTCCCTCACCTCTTTCTGTTCAATCTGGTTGTAACTGGCCAGAATTCTCTCACCTCTTTCTGTTCAATCTGGTTGTATCTGGCCAGAATTCCCTCACCTCTTTCTGTTCAAACTGGCTGTATCTGGCCAGAATTCTCTCACCTCTTTCTGTTCAAACTGGTTGTATCTGGCCAGAATTCTCTCACCTCTTTCTGTTCAATCTGGTTGTATCTGGCCAGAATTCTCTCACCTCTTTCTGTTCAAACTGGCTGTATCTAGCCAGAATTCCCTCACCTCTTTCTGTTCAATCTGGTTGTATCTGGCCAGAATTCTCTCACCTCTTTCTGTTCAAACTGGTTGTATCTGGCCAGAATTCCCTCACCTCTTTCTGTTCAAACTGGTTGTATCTGGCCAGAATTCTCTCACCTCTTTCTTTTCTAACTGGCTGTAGATGGTGTTAAGGTATTGTTCTCAAAATAAATAATATCGAAATCTCATAGATTCGATATTATGAGATAATTATGAAAGGCAAAGCCTTTACCACAAAAATATAATAGTAAATAAGTGTGTGTGTGTGTGTAGTATGGACCCGTAACTCCTGAGGAGTCGTAGGGGCGGCATATTGACATATGGCGCTTCCAGGATATTTTTTAATCTGGCAGAGCCCATCTCCTCTCCAGGCATGTGTACAGCAGATTTCTTCCAGAGAAGGATATAGAGGAAGAATCGACTCCAGTACTTGACTGGTACTTTTTTTATCGACCATTAATGGATGAAAGGCAAAGTTGACCTCGGCAGCATTTGAACTCAGAGAGCAGAAATGAATACTACAAAGCATTCTAGCCAATGTTCTAACGACTCTGAAGCAAGGATAATACGTCGTTATGTGGAGCGAGAAGAGCAATTTCATGCAAAGACAAGACCAAATTTATGGTATAAATGGAGTCGTTAGACTAATATTCTATTTAAAATAACCGAATGGTTTCCAGCCCCAGAATTTAAGAATGATGTAAATAAAATTGAAAACGAAAATGACAGAGATTATTAAAATAGTAAAAGTAAATAGTTAAGATTTAGGCCAGTACATACGTATGCACTGACGGACATACACATACATATACATACGCACACACACACACGCGCCTGTGTGTGTAAACCTTTTGCATTTCTACAGTATTTTATTCAAACTTAAGACATAGGTTACTTATGTACTCCGGATGGTCATGGGCACTTTCATTTTTCCAGATATTGATTATAGGGCCTCCCGGCAGATAACCCCCTTGACACATGGGCTACGTTTGTTATACAGATGAATGTGAATTGGCACATATTGAGTAGGGAACCCCCTTTGGGAAAAAGCCAATGATTTTGTAAAAGTATAGTTTTCGAAGAAGCACTGAAGTATTGACATAAATGGTATACATAACTGCTATTTAATACCCGAGCAACGCCGGGTACCTCTGCTAGTATACAGTAATATAAATGGTAAATGGGTTAATATTTAAAGAAATCCTTACTTACTTATTGCTGGTGTAAAATCTGGAGAATGGCTATTCCTGAAAAAATAATAGAAGAAAATGTTATATAAAACTCTTTCAGACTATTTTGGTTGGTGTTCTCAGAATTTGTTTCTTTCCATTTATTTTACTAAAAAATACTGGGATGTTTTCGATGGCTAGATGCCCTCCCTATCTTCAACAAGTTTTCCGGGTGTTACTTGGTGTGTTTTAGTATGGTATTGACACACCTGGAGTGTCTTCTCAGTCTTATTTTTGGCATGGTTTCTACAGCTAGCATGTTAGGTGAGACCTACATTTCACAGTGTTACTTGGTGTGTTTTAGTATGGTAGTGACACACCTGAAGTGTCTTCTCGGCCTTATTCTTGGCATGGTTTCTACAGCTAGCATGTTAGGTGTGACCTACATTTCACACCTGGTTTGGATAGTTAAAGTTCTAATCCTGCCATAGTCAACTTTGTAGCTTTTCACCCTTTCAGAATCAGGTTTAAATGCTAAAAGGTTAATCATATGTCTGATGGATCAGAACTAACCTTTGGCTAAATAACAATAACTACAACAACAACAATAATCAGTAGTGATAATATTAAATATTTCTAACATAGGCACAAGTGGTCACATATGAACTTACATCATTTGTGATACCATAAGTGATATCACAACTGTTCACATACCTGGAACAGAACAGCTAGTGCTGCTGCTACTACCACCACCACTACCACTGCCACCACCACTACTACCACCACTGCCACTACTACTACCACTACCATAAAAAGGGAGGTAGGCATAAAAGCCAAACTCACCATCTTCAACCCTTACCTATGATCATTTATCTTGGGTAATGACGAAAATAATATGATCACGAATACAAGCGGCCAGAATGGGACTCCTCTGAAGGGTCTTTGGAGTAATGTTACTCGATAGAGTGTGTAGCTCGGAGACCAGAGAGTCACTCCAGGTGGAGCCACTACTTCTCCGAGTTGAGAGATCACAGCTCCGTAACTGTGGACGTGTGGTTAGAATGTCGCAGGAAAGAATCGCTGGACAGATTTTACGGGCAAAACCAACTGGCAAGAGACCAAGGGGTAGATCCCGAAGAAGATGGTTGGATAACATCCATGAGCTTGGCTGGTCACGCTTCGGGATCCAGCCAGATCAGTTGGAGACAGTTGCTTCTGACAGGACCCACTGGAGGGAGTGTTTGAGGACTCTGCCCCTACAACACTCTCAGGAATAAGTGTGCGAAGAAGAAGGCATACTATTGTGATTATTGCCTGGCAACAAGGGCTACTCAGCTAGTATATATATATATATAACCAAAAGTTTATATGGTTCGTTGATTATTCAACAAATTCAATTTTACAATAGATTAGAAGCACTGTATGCTTAGTAGATTAGAAGATAGAGTAATATTTATGAGATCCAGGGAAGCATTTATCTAAAGCTTAAAAGAATAAGTGTACTACAGGTGTCTTAATACCTAAGGATGCTGGCGATGCATACCAAATTATAGATCTAGTTCTTACTTTCTTCTTTGATTTATTCATCCAGTTGTGTTTATATTCATTTTTATTATGATGGATTTCAGTATTTTTATTTATATACTCAATGTTATTGTTATATCCAGCTTTATGTAGCGCTTCATTATAATATTCTGCCTTACTATTAATTATAGATCTATTAGCAGAAAGCCTGGAGATTCTTTGTTGTACACCATTGACTATCACATTCTTAACACTTTTAGGATGATTAGAATAAAAACTAACATAATTTAAATTCTCATTAACTTTGTGGAAAGGGTAATAAAGGCCTGAGTTAAGATTTAGAGTCACATCCAAAAAGTTAACTATTTTATTATTTTTATTTATTCTCTCCTTTTCTTTATCCTTTCCCTTTCTCTTTTTCTTTATTTCCCTTCTTTTCTCTCTGCATCTTCCCTTTTCTTTTCTTTATTACCCTTCTTTTCTCTTCACATCTTCCCTTTCAACTCCCCTTCTATATTTCTTTGTTGCTTTAAGTCCTCTTCTTCTCTAAGTTTATCATATTATTTGTGGTATATAAATGTTGAGTGTTGGGGAAATAACTTACTGCCACTACAGCAATTGAAGATTCAAGTACCTTAGCGGTATGTCGTATAACCAATCTCATATATTTTATCTGATGAAAACATACTGAAACACCATTGTACCTTTGAAATATGTATAATAAAATATATACTTTGGTTATGATAATATTTTGAATAATATTATATATATATATATATATATATATATATATATATATATATATCAACTAGAAATTGATTGACATATATATATATTTAAAATAAACACATGAAACAATCACATGTTTCATGTGTTTATTTTAAACATATATATATGTCAATTTCTAGTTGATATAAAATGCTCGAAACTATTCATTGGAATCTTTGAGTTTATTCTACGGTGGATATGGCGCTTGTCTCGGACATGACTCCTTTAATTTAATTTAATTAAATTAATTTTGGATATATATATATATATATATATCCCACCCGTCCCTTCAACCTAATTTCTCATTCTTTCTTCTGATGATGGACTAACGCTTGAAACGTCAAGACCCTCTTCCTGCTATTTCAAGCGTTAACCTAATATATTCCTTCTATATACCGCACTGATTGTGTTATTTCTGTTTACCTTTTACATATATATATGATTTAGAGACGTATGACATAGATAATAACTGGAAGTTCTTACGTGACAACTTGCTGAAGGCTACTGATGAAACCTGTGGCTGGAGCAGAGCTCCAACCAGACAGAGAGTGACCTGGTGGTGGAACAGCACAGTAGATAAGGCTATTAGAGACAAAAGACTAGCATGGAAGGCTTGGAAAAAGGGTGGGAGTAGGGAAGAATATACAGCCACTAAGAGAGAAGCTAGACGTCAGGTGTACTTAGCACGCAGGGAGGCAGAGAGTAGGAGGTTTGCCAATGTTCTGCGACGGGAAGATCAGAGGCGTGCGGTGTTCCACATTGCAAGGCAGTGTGTCAATGCAAATCAGGATGTTGTTGGTGATAAATGTGTCCGGGATGATGCCGGTGTACTTAGTGTCACGAATGACCAGAAAAAGGAGGCCTGGAAATGTCATTATGAGAGACTGATGAATGTGGAGAACGAATGGGAGAGAGAGAAATTACCCTTGGTAGATCCGACAGAGGGACCAGCTATTGAGATTGACGAATATAGGGTCCAAGAGGCGATTAGGGAAATGAAAAATGGTAAGGCGGCCGGACCATCGGGAATAGTTGCTGAGATGCTGAAGGTATCAGGGGACGTAGGCACTAAACTGGTTGCACGCATCATCAATCAGGCTATATATGGTGGTGTCATACCCAAAGACTGGTGCAGCAGTATTCTCATAAATTGCTACAAAGGTAAAGGGGATGCTTTGGAGAGGAGCAATTATAGGGGTATAAAACTGATAGATCAGGTTATGAAAGTGGCAGAAAGGATTTTAGCACAACTAATTAGGGAAAGGGTCAAACTAGATGAGATGCAGTTTGGTTTTGTGCCTGGGAAGAGTACAACAGATGCCCTCTTCTTGGTGAGACAAATGCAAGAGAGGTTCTTAGAGAAGAATAAGCCACTATACTTAACCTTTGTTGACCTAGAGAAGGCCTTTGATAGGGTACCCCGATCTGTCATCTGGTGGTCCCTAAGGAAGCTGGGTGTTGAGGAATGGCTTGTGAGGACAGTGCAAACTTTGTACAGAGGTACTCTCAGTAAAGTCAGGGTAGGAATGGAGTTTAGTGAGGAATTCCAGATACAAGTAGGAGTACATCAGGGTTCGGTCCTCAGCCCGCTCTTGTTCATTATAGTCCTCCAAGCCATAACAGAGGAGTTTAAGACTGGCTGTCCATGGGAACTTCTCTATGCTGACGATCTGGCTCTTATGGCAGAATCAGTAGAGGAGCTAGAGAATAAATTCCGGCTATGGAAACAGCAGTTGGAAGCAAGAGGACTGAGAGTAAATCTAGCTAAGACAAAAGTGTTGATGAGTAGAAAAGAGGACAAAACCCTGATTCCGTCAGGGAAATGGCCATGTTCGATATGCAGAAAAGGAGCTGGCATAAATTCTATAAAATGCACACAATGCAGGTCCTGGGTACACAAGAGATGTAGCGGGATAGCAGGCAAACTAACAGGTAGGGAGAAATATGTATGCAGTAGATGTACAGGGAAATTAGACAGTAGAAGTCGCACTGATAGACACATTTTTCAAATGCGAGAGGGCGCTATAGAAGTGGTGGATAGCTTCCGGTACCTAGGAGATCAGATTAGCATGGGAGGAGGGTGTTCCGAGGCCATAGTATCTAGAATAAGGACGGGTTCAAAGAAGTTTAGGGAGCTGCTTCCTCTGTTGACGAAGAAGGGTTTCTCCCTGCGTACGAAAGGCCGGTTGTATGATGCCTGTGTGAGGAGCGCGATGCTGCATGGTAGTGAGACATGGGCAGCAACCGCAGAAGATATGCGACGGCTTGAGAGAAATGAGGCAAGCATGCTCCGTTGGATGTGCAGTGTAAATGTGCGTGAACGACCCAGCATAAATGTGTTGAGAGAGAAACTGTGTCTGAGAGGGATAGAATGTAGTGTACGGGAGAGGAGACTGAGGTGGTATGGACATGTGATGCGCATGGAGGATGACCGATGGGTGAAGAAGTGCCAGGAAATGCCAGTTGAAGGAAGACGTGGTAGAGGTACGGTGGAGATGACGAGGGACCGTGACGAGTGGAGAGATGCTGTGCTGAATAAGACCCGTCCCACCCTTGCAAGCAGGGAAAAGCGGACGTAAAATGATGATGATGATGATGATGATGATATATATATAGGATAATGGGAAAACAGCAAAATACCGTCAATGATGATGTGGGGTAAAATTTACCTCCTCTCTTCCTATCACTTCTCCGAGCCAACACCCTTCTAGCTGCTGATTTATATTCTTCGAGTTAAATTTCATCAAACACCATCATTGATGACATTTTGCTGTTTTAACAGCTTCCTTGCGCTGAACTTTCCCATTGTCCTACAAATTCTAATACACTCATGTTTCAAACTCGATATTCAAGATACCTTTGTTTATATATATGTATGTGTGTATGTATGTATGTGTATATATATATAAAGGCAGCTGTCCGTTTCTCAAGAGGTTAAATACCAGATACAACTTGGTTAAATCATAGGACAAAGCACAAGTTTAAATATATCTTTCAAATTAGGTCAACTAAATTTGCTTTATTTCAGGCTTCTGTTAGTGTTTGAATTATTTATTAACAAGCTTTAATTTATTTGTGGGTTTTCAACTGTTTTGCGAGAGAAAACAAGAGCCACATAGATAACTTAGCACCTCTTTTAACTGTTTTGATACGAACATGGTCAAAACTGGGTCTGCTTCTAGAAAACAAAACCACCTATTTTAATTTTTTTTTAAATCTTGCAACATAATTTATTTAAAAACCATTTATTATAAATACTATCTTGATAATAAGATAATAATTGGACAAAATGCCTTGCGATATTTGTTCTCGCTTTCTGTATTTTGAGTTTAACCCTTTAGCATTTATATTACTCTATATATACTATGGTATTTTCATGGTAAAGGCTTTATCTCACATAATATCAAATCTATGAGATTTTGATGTTATTTATTTTGAGAACAATAGCTTAACATCAGTATGAGTGGCCAGTTACAGCCGATTTGAACAGAAAGAGGTGAGAGAATTCTGGCTGGAAATGGCTGATTTAAATGCTAAAGGGTTAAATCCAACTTTGCCTTTAGTCTTTTCGGGGTCAGTAAAATAGAATAGCAATTTAAGGTATTGGATTAGTGCAATATCACCAGTCAGCTCAGTCCTGTGTCATCTCTGTCACAGTGTTGGTACTGGTGGACAGGTCTTTTGTATTATGACATACTACCAGTCAGCTCAGTCTTGTGTCATCTGTCATAGTGTTGGTACTGGTGGACAGGTCTTCAGTCAGCTCAGTCCTGTGTCATCTCTGTCACAGTGTTGGTACTGGTGCATGTATAGTACATAGAATAATGGTTTCTACTTTAGGCACAAGGCCAGCAATTATACAGTACATTACTGGTACTTTATTTTATCGACCCCGTAAGGATGAAAGGCAAAGTTAACCTTGTCGGGATTTGAACTCAGACCGTAAAAGGACGTAACTAGAATAATTGTTTCTACTTTAGACACAAGGCCAGCAATTACCCAGTGCATTACTGGTACTTTATTTTATCGACCCCGTAAGGATGAAAGGCAAAGTCAACCTAATAATGTTCAGCTGTCAGGACAATGAATAGTGCACGAGTCATGAAATACATGCGTTATAATATATGTATCTATCTATGTCAACCCGACGCAAAGAAAGATACATGCCCTAATTGTAGTACTATAGATTTGAACTCGAAACCATGTGTTTCATGAAGTGACTTACATGACCGTGCAGTACTTTAAGCAACGACAAGGGATCCTTTTCCTGTATTTTCACCATTTCTACAATGATGGGACATCCTTGAAACGTTAATTTTTTTTGTTATTGTTCGCAGTATGCTCAGTGCATTTCTTATACGACTTTAGAAAAAGTACATTACGGAACTCACTTAACATTGATCAAAGTCGCTAAAACTATTTTAGAAATTGCCCTGTTAACTTTAAAATAGACTACGAACAACACATGCCCTAAATAAAGACAACAAAACCATTGACCGAATTACTCAAGTTCTAACACAAACATTGCACATTACAATATATAACGTAGGTTCTTAGTATTAGCAACTTTAGTTGGTACAGACCAACAGACTACAAACAATATTATTTTTTACTAAACATTGCTGCTAATCGGGATTATTTCTTTTCATGTATATGTTGCCGTAGAATTCGCTTGACTAAATATTATTAACTGATAATACGTTTCAAACAAACTCTACTAACTTAGATAATTCTGTCTAGCATTAACACAAAGCGCATTAATAATAAAATATATTAATCTACTCACCATTTCGATGAAACTACACGTATCAAACTACTAACTTTTTCTCTGCTACAGAAAAATCTCACCATTGTTCCTTTAGCAGTTTTCAGATGAACACGATAACAGTAAGTCTTGTTACTACAGCTGTAAACTACTAGCTAGAACACTAGAATTTTAGATTGAACTGATAACAGGGGGGGTGTACCTTATCTTATGAACATACACCTTCGTGGCAGATTATTTCTTCTCACTATCATATATATATATATATATACACACACTTCACAGCATTCTAATAAATATTGCCTGTACAGGTAATCAAAGTGTGTATACAATTTTGGGGGACATCCTACATACATACATATATATATATATATATATTTTTTTTTTTTTTTTTAAGTTAAACAAGGTTCAATGAATAAATCAAAGAATGAGTTTTACAATAGATGGGAAGCACTCAACAGTTGGTTTTGCAGAGTCATTAATATTAACAAAATAGATATTCTTGTGATGTACCATGGTACTACCATGACTGAATCTTAACCATCTACTATGTCAGGGTATGTCATGCATCATCTTATTTTATCTGATGAGGACGTACTGTTGAAGTTAACTCAGTACCTCTGAAATATGTATAATAAAATATACTTGATCACAAGAATATCTATTTTGTTAATATTTTGAATTCATATAATATATGTGTGTGTGTGCGAGTCCCGGATTCAATCGGGGTAACCATAGTAAGGTATTCAATACATTAGTAGTGTCTACAACAAAATTTAATACAAAAATGATTTCCTTCGAATGAAACAGTTCTAGTCCTGTAGAAGCCATTTCTATATTAAATTGTGTTTTATATATATATATATCGATTAATAATTAATTAGCATTTGTTAAATAAACTATTAAAGGAGTTCGTAATTATCTAAATTATTTGCAAAGTATTATCAAAATACATCAATATTTTTTTCGATACACAATATCAAATCGGAATCTATAAATATAAAACTTTTATATAACTAATACAAATTCATATTGTCGGCTTTAGGCCTCTTTCCATCTCCACTTTTAGGTTGCGATAAATTTACTTATTTTAAATATACCTTTAACAGAATTAAATGTTGCAATCACTTGAACGAGATAGGTTGGCGATTCGAGAGTGTCGCATAAGTTGCTGTTTGTTCCTCGGGTTTTCATTAGACTTCATTAGTGTCAAAATAATAATAATGGTTTCTGATTTAGGCACAAGGCCAGCATTACATATTGCTCGCAATTCTTTTAGAATGAAAATATAAACACATCGGATACAGTACTGGATAGTGTTTATTTAATCGACCTCGGTGGGGCGAAATATGAAGTTGGCATCGACAGTTTGAACTTAGGTGTAAAGGGCTGTGATTAAATTAAATTAAATGGAAAGAAGAAAAAGGGTCAGGAGAAGACACGTCCACTTAATCAACACCACAATAAGGGGCGCTGGAGTTTCCTCTCTAATAATGTTTCAGACAAGACTTTGTTGTCAGTGGACCAGCTCCTCGAAATGTTTCGAATATCACAGACTGGAAAAAATAGTTTGCCGATAATTTCTGGTATCTTTAAATTGTATTCCATTCGGCTACGGGTGTAGTGTTTCATCTTTAAATTACATCTAAAGATACAAAGAAAAAAGTATTTTTAAATATTAATTTCTTTCGACTTGGTACAGGTGAAATTATAATTAAATTATTCTCTCTCAAATCTACAAAGAGATGATTGGCGATATTTTAACTGAAGACAGTGAGATACTGAACTAAATACCATTGTGTGTTAAAAATTAATCCACCACACAGTTTTTTTACCACTACCTAGCTCTTTGATACCTTTAACAGAATTAAATGTTGCAATCACTTGGTCGAGATAGGTGACCGATTCGAGAGTGTCGCATAAGTTGCCGTTTATTCCTCGGGTTTTCATTAGACTTCATTAGTGTCAAAATGTTAAGGGCGTTGACTTTCCTCCTCTGACTAAGACGTTAAAATAATAATAATAGTTACTGATTTTGGCACAAGGCCAGCAATTTTGGTGGAGGAGAAAGTCGATTAAATCGACTCGCGTTCATTACTGGTACTTTCGGGAGTTCAAATTAAAACATCTGTACAAGAATACTGTCACACTTTTATTCCTCATCTTTTTATAATTCTCAGGTTTCATACGCCGTTAATAATCCTACAATAAATAAAGGAATAAAAATAATTGTCACACATTTTTCTTAAACTATAGAATTTGTGCCTAATGAAAACAAACCAATACTTGGGAGAACTGATCACACTCAATATTTTTACTGTTATTGTTAGTTTAAATCCGTCGTAGTTAGCTTTGCTTTTTATCCTTACGGGGTCGATAAAATAAAGTACCAGTAATGTACTGGATTCGATTTAATCCACTTTCCCCTCTCCCCCAAATGGTTGGTATTGTGCCTAAATCAGAAATCGTTAATAAGTAAAAGGAATTTGAGAAAATTCTGAGTCATGTATGTGCGTTGTAACTGGTCGAGTACGGTGTTGCTTAACTTTTTTTTTATTTTCGCCAAGAACTTTTGTAGTTTATTTTCATTAACTTATGAGTTAGTACTTCAAATATGACAATATAAATAGAACTTTTAAAATAGTTATTTTTATTAAAAGGACACACATCTACATGGAACTTTATAAGAGTGTGGACGTGAAAGTGCTATAATTATTTATATGAATGGAAGTTAATAGTTGGGTGACACCACCTCGCATGTGTGAAATGGAATGTCCCAATTTTGAGGTACAACAGATTGGGGGGAGATGCAATTTGCTGTTTACATTCTTCCGGTAAAGGCGGTGGTGGCGACGTTGACACTTATATCCAAGGGTCAAACTTCAATAACGGAAATAAGGGCTGTATATAATATACACATATACAAGTAAATCGTTTGTTTATCTTTTCACTTATATTTTATGCCACTTACATATTACCGATGATTGCGTAGACATAACGTGTTAACTGTGTCTGTACTTGTATGTTTAGCTGTTATAGCCACACAAAACACACAAGTGAAAAATGTATAGTGACAAGGTGTAAGGGGAAAATCAACTAACAAATTCCCCTAGTGTATGTATGCTTGTGGTGTGTATGTGTATAAATAACAACAAATATATATATTTGTAAATTCATTTGTTGCCAACTTAATAAAACACGCTGGCCGAAAGTATAGTAATGACAGAAAAGACGATCCTCCATTCCACAACAGCTGGATGCGACCCTGATCTTATTACGGTTATCGTTGATGATAACACAACGAAGAAAACGTCATCAATGTCAGATTCCCTACTGGACAATGATGCTTCTAAATCTGTTACATTTATACCAGATGAAAACTTGCCCCAAACCCTGTTGAAAGTCCACGATAACCGAACTTTCATAGATGATGGAGACAACTTTGATGAAACTGTAAATAAACCAAACGCATATAAAAGACTAAATGTGAAAAGAAAGAACCGGAGGTAAATAGTAATAATACAAACTAAATTTCTTTCGTCTTTAGACCTGATATCTCAGATTTTTTCTTTTTCTTCTTTCATTTTCTCTATATTTCCTTATACTTTCTTTTCTTTTCTTTCCTTTTTTTTATTGCCGTTATTATGGTTGTCACTATTATTAGTAGCACTGTTACTGTAAATAATATCATGTTGATATAAAATAAATGATGATATCTCAAATAAATATATAAGGAATTAATTGAATAGAGAAGTTTTTTTCGATCCAACATCTGATCTAGAATATACAGGTATTTTAGGATGTCACCTCATCGCATTGTCACTACGCACCGCTGACAATTTTGCCTTTGACATAAGATATGATATACCATGATTTAAGACTTAAATATGTGATTTTTTCATTTTTTAAATTAAAGTATTTGTAGGGAGAAATTTTCCTGTCGCCATGTCTTGGAAGCGACAGGACAGAAACGCCAGCGTAAACTCAAAATAAACCGAAATAAGTAAAATAAAAGAAATGAATTTTTTGTTTCTTTCATCGCCTTTCCAAGAAAAATCTGGAGTAGTTACAATTTTATTTGATTAAACACTATAGATATAAATACTTTCATTCATATCAGTTTGAAATAAACACAATCAACAATGGACAATAACAACTAGTCTTACATGAAAGAAAGAAAAGCATGCGTTCTCCCACCCTTTACAGAATATATTTAACTAAATATTTTACACTATAAAAATATAATTAAACATACGTATGTTTATAACTTAATTGTTTCTACTTTAGGCACAAGGCCAGCAATTACACCAGTGTATTACTGGTACTTTATTTGATCGACCCCGTAAGGATGAAAGGCAAAGTTAACCTCGGCGGGATTTGAACTCAGAATGGCAAGGGCCGTAACTCTATGCGTCAAAGCATGGCGTCCGACCCTCTACCGATTCTGCCAATTCAACGCCATAATAATAATGTTTCTACTTTTGGCACAAGGCCAGCAATTACCCAGTGTATTACTGGCACTTTATTTTATCAACCCCGTAAGGATGAAAGGCAAAGTTAACCTCTGCGGGATTTGAACTCAGATCATAAAGGGACCTAACTCTATGCTTCAAAGCATAGCGTCCGACCCACTACCGATACTGCCAATCCTCCGCCTTATTATAATGATAATAATAATAATGTTTTCTTTATTAACCACAAGGGTTTACATAAAGTAGACATTAAGGACAGTACAGGACGGTACAAATGGGCATTTCTGCGTGTAAAAAAAACAGAGGTTGAAATAAAATAACAAAGAAAAATTCCCCAATAGGGGGGAGACTTCCGAGGGACATTTGTGGAGAAAGCCCATTAAAAGACCACAGTGGCCCTGACCACCAGGGCAAGTGCTCTCTCCCAGTTTTCCACCTTTAATTTACAGACACAATAAGGAAATCATTGTGTATAGTACATAGAATAATGTACAAATGTCAGGAAAGTGAACATAATATACATGTGTGCGTGTGTATGGAGTGGGGATATAAGGTGTAGTGTTGGCGAATTTCAGGAAGCATGGAGGTTTTGAAGGATGCAGTGTCTCGGCAGCTAACAACCAGTGCAGGTAATTTGTTCCATGCTTCAGCAACTCTGAGCCTGAAAAAATGTTTCCTGTGTTGTTTTCTGACTTTGTAGGCATGCCATCACTATTTAACGTTCATTTTTCCACGCTAGCATGGGTTAGATGAGTAGTCACGTTGTGAGACAAGTCAGATCAGATGACTGTGTCTTGCTCACACAGAACTGTGTTTCTTGCTTGGTTTCTACGACTGGATGGCCTTCCTAATACCAACCACATTTACAGTGTGGACTGGGTGCTTTTTATAGTGATACCAAGACCACCACTTTACAGTGTGGTCCGGGAGCTGTGATGGGGGAAGGTGCGTCTATGTAGGGTACGGATTGAAGAGGTTGATCTAGGGTGATGCAAATAGCTGGTGAAGGGCGGAGTGTTTGGACGTGGGTGAAGGGTGGCGTGTTAGGACGTGGGAGATGTATGGAAGTGGGTTATTAGATCTGGTACGTTTTTGTATATTTTTGGTACTATTGAGAACAAGGTTTGGGCAGCCCTGCTAGTGAGAAACATAGAAGATATTTAATCCCACGCTTAATGTCCTTTTCGAAGAGATTAAGAAAGTGGTCACTTGACAAAGTCTATACACAATATCTTTTTTTGTACCACACAGCAACGTAAAACAAAACTAGGCTGTGCTATAATGTCCGTAATTGGACAGAATTGTTCTCATCTCTATGACTATGATTGTATTGGTCTTGATAAATACTGGTAACTTTAACTCACTCTATGGATTCTCCGGTGGTACCTTTGTGAGTTTCCTCCGTTTGTATCTTTCTCTTGACGCTCCACCTTTTTCTCTCTTTCTGCTTGTAACTTTGTTTCTCCTCCTATGTCTCGTATCTATCTCCTCTTCTCTCTCTCTCTCGCCTCGTTCTCTTTCTATCTCTCTGTCTTCCCTCGGTCTCCTATCTATTTCTCTTCCCTCAGTCTTTTTGTATCTATCTCCTCTTCTTTCTCTCTCCCCTTCTCTCTCTCTCTCTCTCTCTCCTTTTTCTATCTATCATCCTTCTCTCTCAATTCAAGACGTGATCGTCCCTTGCTCTCTCCCCTCTGTTCCTCAATAAGTAATCTACACCACAACTAGCACAACCACCTCTCCTAGTATCTACATTTTTTTTTTTAAATAATCTTTCGGTCAAGATTGGAATGTTGCGCTCCGCCCACCTTGTCGTAACAATCTTATAAACAGTTTGACATAACGATACAAACATTGCACAACACTAAATTATTTTAGATAATAATACAGTACAGCCCAAACTACACTTCCCTTAATCAATCTTATATACTAGATAACAAGCAATACAACACAGACACAACAAAACATGATATTACATATACACAGAACTAAATACACTAATACATGCATTGCTATCGTTTATGAAAACATCCGTTAGCTTTTTGTCATCTGTGAGACTTTCTTGAATGATCACCGAACAGTGACAGTGTGATCTCTTCAGTAAACAAACATAACCAACCTTACACTGCACTTTCTTATAATACACTAAATCCAACACAAACTGACTTTACAATACTCTAAACACTACATTTGATCACAGTGTCGCTGATAGAAAACTTTGGGCTGGTTCTAATGTCGTCCATAATAACGTACATTAGTTCTCCGTCAGTGGATATCGATAATCAGAGGCGGTGAGTGGTTATTTTATTTTTCTTGGAAAGAACTTTCTAAACTTAAGCAAAACTAACTAATCAACACATACATTTGACATCAAACTGCCTGAAACCGCCCCTTGTTCTACAATACCAAACTGTTTGTTTGCTTTATTAGGTGTTCATATTTGCTTATAGCATCTACCTCTTTCTCGACCTCAGCCTGATGGGCCCTAGTTCTTAAAACCATCGCTGTTAGAACACTTGTTGAAGCTATAGCAAAGTTTTTTTAAATTCCCATTTGGACACCTTTCAATCCACACGGAAAACATTTGTTCCTTGAATTTTTATTATTATGTATATTCATCATTTCATTTCATTTTACGTTCGCTTTTTCCCTGCTTGCAAGGGTGGGACGGGAACTGATGGTGGCTTGATTTCTACAGCTGGATGCCCTTCCTAACACCAACCTCATTTACAGTGAGTGCTGGGTGCTTTTTTTGCCGTGGCACCTCCACGACCACTTTGCAGTGGAATGATAGGGACCTCAGTCCCTATCATCTCATTTCTACAGCTGATAAACTGGAGCAATGTGAAATAAACTGTCTTGCTCAAGGAAACAACACATCACCCGGTCTGAGAATTGAACTCACAACCTTTTGATTGCAAGGCCAATGCTCTAACCACTAAGCCATGTCTCTCTCTCTCTCTCTCTCTCTCTCTCTCTCTCTCTCTCTCTCTCTCTCTCTCTCTCTCTCTCTCTCTCTCTCTCTCTCTCTCTCTCTCTCTCTCTCTCTCTCTCTCTCTCTCTATATATATATATATATAAAACGCACCGAAGTACTCAATACTTAGGGTAGTAGAGTGGGTAATAGGAGTAAGTAAGACCCCGGCGGCTAATTCTGTACTGGAGTACAGAATTAGCCGTCGAAACAGCTTGAGCTCAGCCGTCGGGGTCTTATATATATATATGTATGTATGTACATATATATTTATATATATATATATATGTATGTATGTACATATATATATTTATATATATATGTATGTATGTACATATATATATATATATATATATATATGTATGTATGTACATATATATATATATATATATATGTATGTATGTATGTACATATATATATATATATGTATGTATGTACATATATGTATGTACATATATATATATATATTTGTGTGCAGAGGATATACGCAGACTAGAGAGAAACGAAGCTTGCATGCTCCGCTGGATGTGTAATAGTAATATACATGAACGGCAAAGCATAAACGAACTAAGGATAAAATTAGAAATAAGAGGGATCAGATGTTGTTTACTCGAGAGAAGGCTACGTTGGTATAGTCACGTGATGCGCATGAAGGACGATAGCTGTATAACAAAGTGCAGGGCAATAAAGATAGATGGTAGCCACGGAATAGGCAGACCCAGAAAAACCTGGGACGAGCTGATAAATTCCGACCTCACACACTTATACCTCACCAAGACAATGTCACTGGACCGAGACCTTTGGCGGTACTCAGTAATAGAGAAGACCCGCCTTACCTAAATACAAAGTAAAACCTACTACTGTCAGTAGGCATCTCTAACAAAATACACCCCCGTCCCACCACCCCCACCCCATCCACACCACCCCTTTCAATGTAAAGTTATGTTGGTGCCACAACATCCAGGCCGAAACAAATGAGATCGTGTAGGTGTCACGACAAAAAACGCACAGTCCACGCTGTAATGTGGCCATGTAGGCAACACAGTAAAAACCTCCCAGTCCCACACTGTAAATGTGGTTGGTGTTAGGAAGGGCATCCAGCTGTAGAAAACCCGCCAGACAGTCCTATGCGAGCAAGACAACCACTCTTGCCTCAAGTGGGAAAACCCCCGTCCAAACCCATGCAAGCGTGGAACATGGACGTTAAACGATGATGATGATGATGATATATATATATGTACATATATATATATATATATATATATATATATATATATATATATATATATATATATATATATATGTATACATATATGTGTATGTACAATTATATATATGTGTATACATATATGTATGTATATACACACAAATTTAAACGATATACAAAAGATTTTTTTTCATATATCAAGTTGAGAAACTTCAAGTATTATGTACATATATATTCAGAAAATAAATAATAAATGTACTCACTTAACCCTTTACATTACTCTATATTTACTATTGTATTTTCATGGTAAAGGCATTACCTCATAATATCGAATCTATGCCAGTTACAGCCAGTTTTGTATAAGTAGTTTAGTACTGGTTTAATCCTTATATATATATATATATATATATATATATATATATATATATATATATATATATATATATAACAAATGTAATATAGTAATTTTAACACTGTTTCATTCAAAGAAAATCATCAGGAAAGCGCTTTAGGGCTTTACTGATGATTTCCTTCGAATGAAACAGTTCTAGTCCTGTAGAAGCCATACTCTACTAATGTATTGAGTACCTTACTTACTGTGTTTGCCCCCGATTGAACCTGGAACTCACACACACATACACACATATGTAAGTATGCACACGTACACACACACACACACACACACACATATATATATATATATATATACGTACACACATATATACATATGGGTTATATCGAACATTAATAATAATGTTCAATTCGTTTGTAAACAAATGGCCCAATTTGAAGCTGTGCTGCGTCAGTGACCGATCATCACCTGTTTGTTCAACACTGGCTTTGAGGAATAATCAACATGTTTCTGGGTCATTACTCATCATCAGGACTGTATGTATACCTCTGCCAGTCTGTTGAACGGTTGAAAATATATAGTATCTTGTTAAGTACACATTGGCTGAGTAGCCGATATTTATATGGTGGTGTCCCAGCATGGCCTCAGCCTATTAGCTGGAACATGTAATAGAATATTATATAAATATGAAATATGTACCAGTAATATACTGAGATTGATTCAGTTAACTATGTCCCCCCCCCTCCTCCTTCTCTTCCTTCACACATTTTATGAAGTTGTACCAGTTTAAAATATCTATAATGGCAATAACTAATAATACATATTAGTTATTTAGACTTAAATTTACATTATTGTTATTATAACCTTGAAATATCAGACGATTTTAATTAATTTTTTTATGTTTCATAAACCTTTGACCATTCTAATTGTTGATTAGATTATTACCTTGATAGTTGTCATCATTATTATTGCTCGGCCCTTGCCATTCTGAGTTCAAATCCCACCGAGGTTAACTTTGCCTTTCATCCTTATGGGGTCGATAAAATAAAGTACCAGTAATGTACTGGATAATTGCTGGCCTTGTGCCAAAAGTAGAAACAATTATTATTGCTGGTGCTTACGGGGTCGATAAAATAAAGTACCAGTAATGCACTGGGTAATTGCTGGCCTTGTGCCTAAAGTAGAAACAATTATTATTGCTGGTGCATTGGCAGTATCAGTAGAGGGTCGGACGCCATGCTTTGCAGCAAAGAGTTACGACCCTTTATGGTCTGAGTTCAAATCCCGCCGAGGTTAACTTTGCCTTTCATCCTTACGGGGTCGAGAAAAGTAAAGTTAACCTGGCAGGATTTAAACTCAGAATGTAAAGAGCCATAACTCTATGCTGCAAAGCATGGTGCCTGGCGCTCTACCGATACTGCCAAAATAATATTTAAATATCCTTAATGGAAAATTAATTCAATTAACTCATATCTTTTATACTCCTTAATACTTTTTTTTATTTTCTTCTATTCCTACCTTTCTATATTTTCACAATTTCTTTTTTCAAACTTATTTATTTGCCTATTAACTTTTGTGATGTGATTTGTAAGGGAAGGTGAGGATGGAACAATATAAATAAAATAAAAAAAAGCTATTGAAAACTGTCAAAACCAACGATACCTGCCTTAACCCTTTAGCATTTAAACCGGCCATATCCGGCCAGAATTCTCTCACCTCTTTCTGTTCAAACCGGCTGTAATCGGCCACTCACACCAATGTTAAGGTATTGTTCTCAAAATAAATAATATCAAAATCTGATAGCTTTGGAATTATGTGAAATATTATGTGAGGTAAAGCCTTTACCATGAAAATACAATAGTATATATAAAGTCATGTAAATGCTAAAGGTTTAAGTGAGTATCTGGTTGATGCTCAGTAGTCAATGCATATAAAGTGAAATCAAAGGAAAATATAATAATGATGATGATGATAATAATAATAATAATGATTTCTTTATTAACCACAAAGGGTTTACATCAAGAAAAACATTATGACAGTACAGGAGGAAAACATAGAGTATGTGTATGTGTGTGTTGGTGTGTATAATAATCATCATCATCATCATTTTACGTCCACTTTTCCCTGCTTGCAAGGGTAGGACGGGAACTAACTCTGGCTTGATTTCTACAGCTGGATGCCCTTCCTAACACCAACCTCATTTACAGTGAGTGCTGGGTGCTTTTTTTCCGTGGCACCTACACGTCCACTTTACAGTGAGTGCTGGGTGCTTTTTTGCCGTGGCACCTCCACGACCACTTTGCAGTGGTAGGGACTGGGGTCCCTATCATCTCATTTTTACAGCTGAGTAAACTGGAGCAATGTGAAATAAAGTGTCTTGCTCAAGGAAACAACACATCACCCGGTCTGAGAATTGAACTCACAACCTTTCAATTGCAAGGCCAATGCTCTAACTACTAAGCCATGTGCCTCCACAATAATAATAATAATTGTTTCTACTTTTGGCACAAGGCCAGCAATTACCCAGTACATTACTGGTACTTTATTTTATCGACCCCGTAAGGATGAAAGGCAAAGTTAACCTCGGCGGGATTTGAACTCAGAATAATTGTTTCTACTTTTTAGCACAAGGCCAGCAATTATCCCAGTGCATTACTGGTACTTTATTTTATCGAACCCCGTAAGGATGAAAGGTAAAGTTAACTTCGGCGGGATTTGAACTGAGACCGCAAAGGGACGTAACTCTATGCTGCAAAGCATGGCGTCCAACCCTCTACCGATACTGCAAAGCCTCATAATATCATAATAATAATAATAATGAAATGAACTGAAAAAGGAAAAAAATTGGTTTCAATTATAAAGTGAAATCAAAGGAAAATATGATGATGATGATGATAATAATAATGAAATAAACTGAGAAAGAAAGATAATTGATTTCAAATACAATATTTATGGTATCTAATTAATCTTTTATTTTATTTTTTTCTGGCATTTTTAATGTTGCTATTTTATTCCTTTTCCTTCAGAAAGAGACGAAATGCTTCCCTCTTGTATTACACATCAGTCGGAAATACCACTGAGAATAAAACACAAGCTAACTCTGGTGGATCACTCACACGCCGTCAGAAGCATGTTCATTTGTCAAGGAAGTGGCCTCAGTGGTTGTGGAAATTGTTTTCGAGGTCCCTTGGTGTAAAAATCCACCCGACTGATACACCTCTGATTGGAACAATCCTCCACATGCTCACCTTAGCCTCTGCCTTCTCATTTAGTGTTGCATCAGCTTGGTATATAGTGTTGGATGTCCACAGCAATTACACACGTACCACTGTACTTATTGGTTCAGTGTCTATACTGATTGGTTTTGCTTGGGTTGCCATAGGTATGTTTCTACTTGCTTCAATGATTTTCGTCTTTTCACTGTCTTGTTTATAATTTTTATTAATTTTTAGAAATGTCCAACTCATGACAATATAGAAAGCAGACATATTTAGATGATTAGGATGTTTGTTTTGTTTTTTACATTAAGTTTTTTACATTTTTTATTTCTATTGTAGCCATTAAAATTCAATTTAGTTGAAGTACCATGTGGAGGATTGTGGCCTAGTGGTAAAGGTGTTGGACAATCATAATGTTGTGGGTTCCATCATAATTTCCTGGGCTGGGTTGCGTGTTGTGTTCTTGAGCAAAACACTTCATTTCAGTATACTCAGCTGAAATTGAGTACCAGTAATAGCTGGGGGTTTAACCCTGTGATGGACTAGCGTCCTGTCCAGTGGGGAGTCTTGTACTCTCAGTCACTTCATACCATGAAACCGGGATCAACACTGACTTAACGAGCCTTCTGGATTAAGACAGAATTTAGATAGATCTTTTAGTTTAGACCATGTTTTCTAGTGTATGAGATCCAGTTTTACCTCCAAATTTAATGTCCAAATCTGCCTGTGTCTTATCTTGGTTGTCCATCGTGAATGATGATTATCTTATACACATTGATTTAATGAACTGAACATTTACTTGATTGACCAACTCATTATAGAAACCAACTGGAATTCTATTCTACTTTAAAATACTTCCTTATACTTATTTTAGGATGCTTCAATCAAATTGCTATATTCTAATATACAATGTATTAACTTATATTCTAATATAATAATTTTGTTTTATTTCTATTTCAAAGGAATTTACGCTAATGATCTTGCTGGGCGTCTGATCAGCAATAAGAATTTTGCTGACAGTGTTCGCCTACATTCTCGAACAGTCTTCAAAATCAGTTCTGCTGGTTTGCTGCTTTTAATAAGTCTAGTGTTGCTGATTGTGAATGCATTCCATTCTTGGCTCAATTTAAAAAAAGAATCTTGTCACCAGATTGGAATCAACAATGCCTTATGTCTCACAGCATTCTCCTGTAAAATCTGTTTTGGTATCTTTGCTTTGATTTGGAACTGTATGGTAGGTTTCATCCTTCTCTCAGTTTGCAGAACTCACACTATTGGTAAGTATTATATGTGTTCTTTAAAATGTATTTTAATAATTTTCCATAAAATCTATTTAATAATTGCATATTGGCAGTTATTGTAGCCATTAAAACACACATTGTTATATTTTTAATGGCAATCATTGTGACCATTAAAACACTCATTGTTATATCTTTAATTGGCAGTCCTTGTAGCCATTAAAACATACATTGTTATATTAGCAGTTATTGTAGCCATTAAAACACACATTGTTATATTTTTAATGGCAATCGTTGTGGCCATTAAAACACTCATTGTTATATATTTAATTGGCAGTCATTGTAGCCATTAAAACATACATTGTTATATTGGCAGTTATTGTAGCCATTAAAACACAGTTATATTGGCAGTTATTGTAGCCATTAAAACACATATTGTTATATTTTAAATGGTAGTCATTGTAACAATTAAGCCAGTGGGTATTAAAATAAGTTATGTCTAAAATTTTACAAAAGGTTTGTATCAACTAATATTTGTAAAAGTTCTCTCTCTCTCTTGCTTACTTTTTAAAGATTTTAATTTCACTAAAGAGAGCTTTTGCTTCCAAATTACCCTGTTAATTGAAATAGTTTTAATTACCATATTTAGCATGTGGTTGATTTGACTTTATTTTTCTCCTTTATTTCTTCTATTTTTCTTTTTTCCTTTTCAAATCATTTTGAAAATAATCAAGAATTTTGATGGATTTTTGCTAACACTCTCATTATTGAGCTGGTGTTTGGTAAATAAACCACATAAAATTATGGTTGTTAGATAAATATAAATGTTTCAAAACAAACAGTTTTTTTTATCATAGAACTAAGGGTGGTTTCAGTCTGTTTAGTAAGAAAAGAATTAATCACGGATTTTATCCTCTTCATCCTTCTGTTTTAGGAATCCGTCGGTTTATTCGAGAGTTAGAAGTTGATGGTCAAAATTATGATACCTACTGGAAATATCAGAACTCTCAAACAGGAGTACATCATGTTGACATTGATACTCTCTCGTCAGGTTTAGAACCAGGTAAGACTGTCATTTCGTTACTGTTGTGTTGTCAATGTTGTTAAACAGGAGTACATCATGTTGACAGTGATACTCTCTCTTCAGGTTTAGAACCAGATAAGACTGTCATTTCGTTACTGTTGTGTTGTCAATGTTAGTGTTGTTTAGCTCCTATTTAGGTTAGATTCAAACAGCTTCATGAGCTAAAGATTTACTACCATAAAAGATGATATAGCTAATGTTGTTTAGCTCCAGTTTAACCCACATGGAGTGGACTTATTATCAAAAGCATTACAAGCATGACCATATTGTCTTTTTAGGGTTTTTGAGTGCTATTTTTTTACTGCTTAGTCAAGGAAAGTTGTTCTTTTGTGAGTTTACTCTACTGATAACATTCATGGCCATTACCTCAAGCAAAGATAAACTGTAATTTAGCTGTGAGTTAGGATTTGGGACTGACTAAAATAGATTGGTAGTTAATAATTGTTTCTACTTTTGGCACAAGGCCAGCAATTATCCCAGTGTATTACTGGTACTTTATTTTATCGACCCCGTAAGGATGAAAGGGAAAGTTAACCTCGGCGGGATTTGAACTCAGAATGGCAAGGGCCGTAACTCTATGTGTCAAAGCATGGCGTCCGACCCTCTACCGATACTGCCAATCCACCAATTTGGTAGTTAATAATGATTTCTGATTTAGGCACAAGGCCAATAATTTTGGGGGGAGGGAAAAGTTGATTATTTCGACTCCAGTACATTATTGTTACTTTATTTTATTGACCCGTAAGGATGAAATGTAAAGCTAACCTTGGCAGGATTTGAACTCAGAATGTAAAGAACTGGCGTTTTAGTCCATTCCACAGTGATTACAGGAAAGATATTTCTCTGGGGGATAGAACTTAACATTATGTAATAGTTTGTCACAACATTTTGTGCCAATTGGTGACAGAAATATAACAAAATTTGAAAGCTCACCAGTACCAAAAACAGGTTGGGGTGATCCCTTGTGCACAAATAATAAGAAAACTTTAGGTGCAAGGCCAGAAAATATATAGGCAGAGGAAAGCTAATTAAATTGATTCCATTACTTGACAGTAAAAAAAATCAACTGAACAAGAGATTCTCACTAAATCATAAATAATCTGTCAGTATGAAAAATAATAACAATTCTGAAAGTGCTTTTATCTAGAACTTGGTAAAAAATATATAATAGAAATCAATACAACATGAACAGTTGGTTTATAATTTTTCCCTTTCAACTCTTTTCTTCTGTAGATTGCTGTGGTGAATATGTATGGAATGATGGTTATAATAGGGATGGAAATGTTTGTGACAACAGTAGCCAGTCTTCAAAACCAGCCACAGGAGAGTCATTACTGATTGAAGAGGAACATTTTCAGGCAGCTCTCCCTTCAAATGATAACACGAATCAAAACCATTTCCATGATGCAACATCAGATGATGCTGTAGTAATTGAAACAGTTAGTTTTCTAAAATTTTCTCCATCATCATCATCATCAATATTCTTATACCAATCAAAACCGGTTATATTTAACGCAACAATTATAAAATTATTCTTTTTGTTGGATTAAAGAAAAAAATAATCTTTAAATATACTTCTGTGCATTTTCACTTTTTTTTTTTACTATAACCTCTGATAGAACTTTACCCCGTTTTTCAACTATATATATATATATATATATATATATATATATATATATATATATATATATATATATCATCATCATCATCATTTTACGTCCGCTATTCCCTGCTTGCAAGGAGATGACAAAACAGAGGTACAAAAAGTCTTACTAGTTTCACACTTTACATGGAAAAGGGGGCAAGAAAGTTCGACATGCCGGGCTTTAGCCCTTCTTCAGGAGTACAAAAGTAGAGACAGGGTCACAAAACGTGCAACAGGCTTCTGCACAATTTTCATTTCCCAATTTCACTCACAAGTCATTGGTCAGCCTTGGCTGTAGTTGTAGAAATTTGCCCAATGTTCTATGTTGTTGGATAGAACTTGAAACCATGTAGTAGTGAAGTGATCTTTTTAACCGAGCCTCAGACACCATGCTTCGCAGCATAGTTATGGCCCTTTACCTTTCATCCTTACAGGGTCAATAAAATAAAGCACCAGTAATGCACTGTGGAAATGTAGAAACAGTTATTATTATTATTACTGTTAGGGTAGTGGATTGGCAGCATTGGTAGAGCGTCAGACACCGTGCTTCTTTGTGGCATAGAGTTACGACCCTTTATGTTCTGATTTCAAATCCTGCTGAGGTTAGCTTTGCCAGTCATCCTTACAGGGTTTGCTAAAATAAAGTACCAGTGATGTACTGGGGTTAATTTAATCAACTTTCCCCTCTCCTTCAAATTGCTAGCCTTGTGCATAAATCAGAAAGCATTGTTATTGTTACTGTATCAGTAGAATGTCGGACAATATGCTTTATGGCATAGAGTTACGGCCCTTTACGTTCTGAGTTCAAATCCCACGAAGGTGGGTTAATTTAATTGACTTCCCCTTCTCTTAAAATTGCTGGCCTTGTGCCTAAATCAGAAACCATTGTTGTTGTTATTATATATTTAAATTTTTTCAGCTTCCTGAAAATAGTTCACCAGCTGACAGTGTATCAGAAATGATGACTAATGATGATATATTGATGTCTTACTGGAAAATATCTGTAAATACTGTTTATATCTTCTCTAATTACACTCTCTCTCTCTTCCCTTTTCTCTTTTTCTTTCTCTCTCTCTCTTCTCTCTACTTTTCTCTTTCTCTCTCTCCTTCTCTCTTTCCTTTTATCTCTACTTCCCTCTCTTCTCTCCCCTCCTGCTTCTCTCCCTCCCCCTCTCCATCTACTATATTTTCTCCTCTCTCTCTTTCTATCCTCTCTCTGCTTCTCTCTCCCCCCCTCTCCTCCCTCCCTCTCTCTGATTGTATACACTTTGCTCTTACAGTTCCGTATGCGGACAACATCAGCCTACCTGCAGCGATGGCTGGCCAGCTGGATCCTCCTCATTGTACTCTGGTGTGCCAATTACATCATTTTCTGGATGAATCATAATGCTACTCTTATGGGTGTTGTAGAGTTCCTCTTGCCCCTTCTGCTTTTGTTGCTCGTAGCTTCTGCATTTGCTGAAGCAAATGCAGAAGGCCAACGTATGATCAGAGTAAGTGTCAAGTACAGTTTGATCTACTGGTTTAGTTGCGGTTTCAGTTAACGGATTCTTTAATGTTATTATTGAGTGTGCCTCCTCTTTTTTTTTCTTTTTTTTTTTTTTTTTTTAGCAATAGGGCTCTGTTTCACAACACTTTTACCAACAAGGATCATCATCATCATCATCATCATCATCGTCGTCATCGTCACTGTTTTACGTCCGTTCTTCCACGTTACCATGGGTTAGACGGGTTGTCCTGTTGTGGGCAGTGCCCAGTCGGCTGACCTTGTCTTGCTCATAGGGAAACTGATTCTGGCTTGATTTCTACAGCTGGATGCCTTTCCTAACCCCAACCCCATTTACAGTGAGTGTTGGGTGCTTTTTTTTCCGAGGCACCTACATGGCTACAGGGCTTTTCAAGAGACCCCCTCAAAAAAAAGGACTGTTTCTTGACACGTTCATAGCAAATGAGAAATTCCCGAGAAGTGGAGGAAGAAATATGATACAGTACAGTGGTCACAGAAGGGTAGTAAAGGTGGATAGTAAGCGAGTAATGTATTTGCTAGAAAAAGCAGTTAGTACATGCCTGGTTAACTCGACCATAGGGGAGTGAGGTTTTTTAATGTCACACACGGGTAAAAATATTGAAAAAAGAAGTTGAAAATGCAATTGGAGTTTTTCAGAAGGTTGATTTACAATAATATATGACTTTATCGATTTCACCATATATATCATATGTTATATCCATTATATCTGACAAAAAGGTTAACTATCATTTATCTAAAACACTGATATATGACTTGTCTTACCCAATCGTTGTGTAGTAACCTAATTATATCTCCTATTTTGTCTATTTCAGTGTATGTGTCCAACAGAAGACCGTCTCTTTCTCCTCTTGTTTCTCAACCAACAACCCCTGCAGATGACGGTGTGTATTGCTAAACATTAGTCATTTATTATATATCATCATCATCACCATCATCACCATTTTTACGTCCGTTCTTCCACGCTAGCATGGGTTAGACGAGTTGTCCTGTTATGGGCAGTGTCCGGTCGGCTGACCTTGTCTTGCTCATACGGGAACTGATTCTGGCTTGATTTCTACAGCTGGATGCCCTTCCTAACACCAACCTCATTTACAGTGAGTGCTGGGTGCTTTTTTGCCGTGGCACCTCCACGACCACTTTGCAGTGAGTGCTGGGTGCTTTTTTGCCGTGGCGCCTCCATGACCACTTTGCAGTGGTGGGGTGGGGGCTATATTGTCTATATGCTTCAGCTTCGGCTTGTACCCGTGGGGGATCGGGTATTCTGTATTACAATATATTATATATATTTATTATATTTGGATCAAGATCTTTGATGCTATGCAGTTGTACAGAAGACCCAACTGCCATTGCATACAAACCTACAGTCAGTAGGCACCTCTTAACACAATGCACACCCCAACCTACACACCTCTACCCCCATCCTCCCTTTCACGTTCCGTCCACTGTGTCGATGACACAACAGTCCACACTGTAAAGTGGTCGTGTAGGAGACACAGTGAAAAGGCTCCCAGTCCACACTGTAAATGTGGTTGGTGTTAGGAAGGGCATCCAGCTGTAAAAAAAACCTGCCAGAGACACTTCTGTATGAGCGAGACATGGTCTCCCGACCATTCCTGCATCAAATGGAAGAAAACCATCTAACCCATGCAAGCGTGGAAGATGGACGTTAAACAATGATAATGATATGTATGTAAAAGGTTAAGAGGTCCTACTGACTGAAGGTTTAAGTTTGTATGTAAGGGAAGGCGGGTCTTCTGTATAACTGCATAGCGCCAAAGATCTCGATGCAGAGAGAGGTGTAAGTGATCAAGGTCAGTTTTTATCACCTCGTCCCAAGTTTTTCTTGGACTACCCACTATATATATATATCATCATCATCATGACCATCATCATTTTACGTCTGCTTTTCCCTGTTTGCAAGGGTTGGACGGGTCCTATTCAGCACAGCATCTCTCCACTTGTCACGGTCCTTTGTCATCTCCTCGGTGAGTTTCAGTGATCTGAGGTCTGCTCTCACCACCTCCACCCATGTTTTTCGTGGTTTACCTCTACTGCGTCTTCCCTCCACTGGGACATCCTGGCACTTCTTCACCCAGCGGTCATCCTCCATGCGCATCACATGTCCATACCATCTCAGTCTTCTCTCCTGTACGCCAAAACTTATCCCTCTTATACACAGTTTCTTTCTCAACTCGACTATGCTTGGTCGTTCACGCACATTGACATTGCACATCCAACGGAGCATGCTTGCTTCATTTCTCTCCAGCCGTCGCATATCTTCTGCAGTTGCTGCCCATGTCTCACTACCATGCAGCATCGTGTCTCACACAGGCATCATATAACCGTCCTTTTGTACGCAGGGAGAAACCCTTCTTTGTCAACAGAGGTAGCAGCTCCCTAAACTTCTTCCAACCCGTCCTTATTCTAGATACTATGGCCTCGGAACACCCCCCACCCCCCATGCTAATCTGATCACCTAGGTACTGGAAGCTATCAACCACTTCTATAGAACCCACCTGCATTGGAAAAATGAGTCTATCACTGCGATTACTACTGCCAACTTTCCCTGTAAATCTACTGCATATGTAGTTTTCCCTACCTGTTAGTTTGCCTGCTTTCCCACATCTCTTGTGTACCCAAGATCTACATTGCATACGTTTTATGGAATTTATGCCAGTTCCTTTCCTACATATCGAACATGGCCATTTCCCTGATGGAATGAGAGTTTTGTCCTCTCTTCTACTTATCAACACTTTTGTTTTAGCTATGTTCACTCTCAGGCCTCTTGATTCCAACTGCTGTTTCATAGCCAGAATTTATTCTCTAGTTCCTCTGCTGATTCTGATATAAGACCCAGATCATCAGCATAGAGAAGTTCCCATGGGCATCCTGTCTTAAACTCCTCTGTTATGGCTTGGAGGACTATAATGTACAAGAGTGGACTGAGGACCGAACTCTGATGTACTCCTACTTGTATCTGGAATTCCTCACTAAACTCCATTCCTACTCTCACTTTACCGACAGCACCCCTGTACATTGCTTGCACTGTCCTCACAAGCCATTCCTCTACACCTAGTTTCCTTAGGGACCACCAGATGACAGATCGGGGTACCCTATCAAAGGCCTTCTCTAGATCAACAAAAGCTAAGTATAGTGGCTTATTCTTCTCTAAGAACCTCTCTTGTAATTGCCTCACTAAGAAGAGGGCATCTGTTGTACTCTTCTGAGGCACAAAACCAAACTGCATCTCATCTAAATTGACCCTTTCTCTAATCAGTTGCGCTAATATTCTCTCTGCCACTTTCATAACCTGATCCATCAGCTTTATGCCCCTATAATTGCTCCTCTCTAGAGCATCCACTTTACCTTTGTAGCAATTTATGAGAATACTGCTGCACCAGTCTTTGGGTATGACACTACCATATATAGCTTGATTAATGATGCGTGCAACTAGTTTAGTGCCTACTTCTCCTGATGCCTTCACCATCTCAGCAACTATCCCCAATGGTCCAGCAGCCTTACCATTCTTCATTTCCTTAATTGCCTCTTGTACCCTATACTCGTCAATCTCAATAGCTGGTTCCTCTGTTGGGTCTACTGGGGGTAATTCATCTCTGTCCCATTCGTTCTCTACATTCATCAGTCACTCATAATGACATTTCCAGGCCTCCTTCTTTTGATCATTCATGACATTAAGTACACCGGCATCATTCCGGACACACTTATCTCCAACAACATCCTGAGTTGCACTGACACACTGCACGTCTGTGATCTTCCCGTCGCAGAACATTGGCAAACCTCCTACTCTCAGCGTCCCTGCGTGCTAAGTACACCTGACGTCTAGCTTCTCTCTTAGCGGCTGTGTATCCATCTCTACTCCCACCATTTTTCCAAGCTTTCCATGTCAGTCTTTTGTCTCTAATGGCCCTATCTACCATGTTGTTTCACCACCAGGTCACTCTCTGTCTGGTTGAAGCTCTGCCCCAACCACAAGTTTCTTCAATAGCCTGCAGTAAGTTGTCACGCAAGAAATTCTCGTTATCATCTAAGTCATACAACTCTAAATCGTCTTCTTTTTCGTTGTACACATCTTGAAGGACTTTGCTAAATTTATATTTTAATGAAAAGTCTTTTAGCTTCCAGACCTTTCTTTTCCACACCTTCCTGTATGTCTCATTCTTCCTCTTGCTTACTGAGATGTCACTAACAACTAACCTATGCTGTGGGGGTACATTCTTCCCCAGGGTATGCCTTAGTATTTGACACCATCTGTCTATCTCGCTGCCTAACTAGCAAGAAGTCAATCTGGCTTATATGCTCGCCTGATTTGTAGGTTATTAGGTGGTTGATAGGCTTCTGGAAGTTAGTGTTGCAAATGGTAAGTGCATTTGCATCACAAAATTCAAGAAGCCTCACTCCTTCTTCATTTCTTGAGCCGTAACCGTGCCCACCATGTACCCCAGTGTATCCATCCTGGAGCTGTCCAACATGTCCATTGAAGTCCCCTGCTAGCATAACGATGTCTCTGTCCTCTGTCATTAAGGCTGTCTGTAAAAGTTGCTCGTAAAAGCCGTCTTTCTCTTCTTTACCTAGGCCTGCCTGGGGAGCATAGGCAGAGATGATTGTCAGTAGTCTCTTGCCTACAACTAATCTAAGCTTAATTATTCTATTACTAACTCTAAGTACCTCTATTGTCTTATTGATCCATCTCTCAGCCAGTAATATGCCCACCCCACCTAACCCATCATCATTACCCACTCAGAAAAGCTTATAACTACGATGTTTGCCTGCGATTAGTCTTGCAGAGGTACCTCTCCATCTCACCTCTTGCACACAGCACACATCCACATGCTTTCTCTCCAGCATCTCCGCTATCTCACCATATATATATATTTATCACCATCATCATTTTTACATCTGTTTTTCCACGCTTGCATACGTTGGACAGGTTCTTCTCAGCACAGCACATCTCCACTTGCTCCATTCCTTTGTCGTCTCCTTTGTGAGTTTCAGCGATTTAAGGTCAGCTCTCACCACCTTTGCTCAGGTCTTTCTTGGTTGTCCTATTGCAGCTTCCTTCCACTAGGATTTTGTGGCATTTCTTCATCCATTGATCATTGTCCATGCACATCACATGTCCATACCAACACAGTCATCTCTCCTGTACACCACCTTGTATTCACTCTTCATCTACTTGATTGCTTCTTTCATCCTATAACTGTCAACTTCAGTAACTGTTTTTTTTTCTCTGGGCAATTCTTACTCTACATTCATCAATCGCTCGTATTAACATTTCCAGGCCTCTTTCTTTTGGGCATCAGTGGTGCTAAGTACACCAGCATCATTTCTAACACATTTTCCCCCAACAATATTTCAATTCACACTGACAATTCACCTTGCAATGCAGAACACTTCATGTCTCTGATCCTCAAATCTCAAGACTAATATGTTGTTCAGAACTGTTCACTAGAGTTCAGGTAGATGTTTACTAGTATGCTAGTAGCTTCTCGCTTACTTGAGGTTTATCATTTTCACATTGTTTATCATGTTTTCATTTATTTGTCTTGCATTTGCATGTCTGTATATCACTCATTTGCATATTTTTCTTCTTCTCATTACAGGTATTCAACTTTGCACTGACATATAATGCCATCGTGGGAATCTTGCTTGCCTTTTCTGTAGCATTTGCCTCTAAAGTCATAATGGATGAAATTATTTTGTAACTGAATGGGAAGAAACACCAATTACCAACTAGTAACTTAAATTCTAACTAAGCAACCCACTAACCCAACCAACCAACCCACAAACCTACAAACCAGCCCACTGATCAACCAACAAGAAACCGAGTCAAAAAACAAAATTCCTTCAACCAATGAGATTATATTCTTTAAAAAATGTGAAGATTATTAATCATGGATTAATAATTACCTTTCTCTACTCCATTCTTAACAGAAATGTTACTCACCGCCCCAGTGCCTCGTACAAACTGCAGTTACTATTGGAACAATCCACTCCTTAACCCTTTAGTATTTAAACCAGCTGTATCCGGCCAGAATACTCTCACCTCTTTCTATTCAAACCGGCTGTAACTGGCCACTCATACCGACGTTAACCCTTTAATGTTCAAAGCGGCTAGAATTCTCTACCTTTTTCTGTTGAAACTGGCTGCAACTGGTCACTCAAACTGATGTTAAGGTATTGTTCTCAAAATAGATACTTTCAAAATCTCATAGATTCGATATTATGTGAGATAAAGCATTTACCATGAAAATATAATAGTATATATAGAGTAATGTGAATGCTAAAGGGTTAAGGTATTGTTCTCAAAATAAATAGATTCGATATTATGTGAGGTAATTATGTGAGTTAAAGCCTTCACTGTGAAAATACAAAAGTAAATATAGAGTAATGTAAATGCTAAAGGGTTAAGAATGTTCTATATAAGTAGATGAACAATATTTATGGAGTATGACTTGATACCAAATTGCTCTATTAATTAATATACCGGTTAAATTTTTTTTTTTTGTGTGTTTGGGAGGTGATTGTCAGTAGTCTCTTGCCTACAACTAACCTCATCATCATCCTCATTTCATTTTACGTCCGCTTTTCCCTGCTTGCAAGGGTGGGACGGGAACTGATTCTGGCTTGATTTCTACAGCTGGATGCCCTTCCTAACACCAACCTCATTTACAAGGAGTGCTGGGTGCTTTTTTGCCATGGCACCTCCACGACCACTTTGCAGTGGAATGATAGGGACCTCACTCCCTATCATCTCATTTCTACAGCTGAGTAAACTGGAGCAATGTGAAATAAAGTGTCTTGCTCAAGGAAACAACACATCACCCTAAACAACACATTAACCTAAGCTTAATTATTCTATTACTAACTCTAACTACCTCTATTGTCTTATTGATCCATCTCTCAGCCAGTAATATGCCCACCCCACCTAACCCATCATCATTACCCACCCAGAAAAGCTTATAACTACAATGTTTGCCTGCGATTAGACTTGCAGAGGCACCTCTCCATCTCACCTCTTCAACACAGCAGACATCCACATGCTTTCTCTCCAGCATCTCCACCAGATCTACCTGTTAAAGTGCCAACATTAAGTGTGGCAACTCTGAGATGCGACATCCCGTTCTTATTCCTGTTGTGCGATTGCTTGATGACGATCGTGGGGTTCTCACACATGGCCTCACTAGCCACCCCACTACCGTGCGCAGCCCTAACATGGTTAGTGTTATTGCTGTTTACGTATATATATATATATATATATATATATATATATATATATATATATACATATATAAATATATATATATATATATATATATATGTACATTACAGCGTGGACTGTGTGTTTTCTTGTCGTGACACCTACCTGGAGTAGGCGTAGTGGGATGGGGTATATATTTGGTTAAGAGGTGCATACTGACTATAGGTTTCGCTTTGTACATAGGCAAGGCGGGTCTTCTGTATATACATAATTGTTTTTCCTGTACATTTACCAAAGATTGAAAAAATTATGCTTTACCAAAATATCTTTTTTTCCTACACTTTTCTATTCTCTGTTCTTTTCAAATGAAAACTTGGTTATTTTTCAATAAAAAAGAAAAGTTTATGTAAATATATAAACCTGTCTATTTTGCTTATTTTTTTATATATATATCATTTGGATTTTTTTATAGTAATTTTGTTTTTGATGAGCATTGTCAAACAAGAGCTGAACCTACTTGTATGTTGTCATTACTTAGCCCGGCCATATCTGGCCAGAATTCTCTCACCTCTTTCTGTTCAAACTGGCTGTAACTGTTAAGGTATTGTTCTCAAAATAAATGATATCAAAATCTCACAGATTCGATATTATGTGAGATAAAGCCTTTACAGTGAACATACAATAGTAAATATAATAGTATACATATAGCAATATAAATGCTAAAGGATTAAATGTGAAAATATCGCTCTCTTTCATAATCCTGTATACTTTTGTGTTCTTGTTTTTTTATTTAAGGTGAACTCATTTATGTTTGATTATATGCTATATATATGTTTCAAATTTATCGATCAATGTATATACATAGCACCTTTTTGATTTCCATGTGTGTAACACACGTGGAGATGCCTACAAAGTCAGAAAACAGCACAGGTCCCATGACTTTCAGAAACATTCTTTCACACTCAGAGTTGCTGAAGCTTGGAACAAATACCTGCATCAGTTGTTAGCTGTCGAGACACTGCATCCTTTAAAACCTCTATGCTTCCTGAGATTCGCAAACCTGATGTCCCCGCTCCATACACACACACACACACACATGTATTTCATGACTCGTACACTGTTCATTTTCCTGACATTTGAACATTATTCTCTGTACTATACAATGGACCTTTGATGAGTTGTAGTGCACCTGAGTACTGTACACAATAATTTCATTATTATTATTATTTTAAATGTTACAAAGGATTTTGTCCGACAATATAGCCAACCCATTGACTTTATGGATATAAATATAATAATAATTGTTTCTACTTTTGGCACAAGGCCAGCAATTATCCCAGTGCATTACCGGTATTTTATTTTATCGACCCCGTAAGGATGAAAGGGAAAGTTAACCTTGGCGGGATTTGAACTCAGACCATAAAGGGCCGTAACTCCGCTGATACTGCCAGTCCACAATAATTGTTATTATAGGCACAAGGTTAGCAATTTGAAGGGAAAGGGAAGTCGATTAAATCAACCCCAGTGAATTACTGGTGCTTTATTTAACGACCCCGTAAGGATGAAAGGCAAAGCTAACCTTGGTGGGATTTGAACTCAGAATGTAAAGAGCCATAACAATATGCTGCAAAGCATATTGTCCAATACTCTACCGATTACTGCAAATCCACCACCCTCCACATTGTTTCTACTTTTGGCACAAGGCCAGCAATTATCCAGTGTATTACAAATAATACAAACTCACACCAATATGTTTTGTCTGGCAATTTATTTAAGTTAATACAAGAACGTTGTGACCCCCAACTTAATTGTGGGGCTGGGGGCTTTCAACAGAAGTATAAGGGGTCAGTGACATTGTAGGGCTGGTGGGCCTTGCCAGAAGCAGAAGGGCAAGTGACATCATGTAAGTGGAAGTAGAATCAGGGGTCACTCTCTCTCTCTTTCAGATTGTTATGCACTGAGGACGTGTTTTTTTTTTCCGAATGAGCTCAGGATAGATGTTTATGGGTTCTGGCCAGAGGTTAGGTGGGTAGGGCACTCATAGATATACCCCATCTGGACAAGATTAACCCAGAGATATCCTGTAAAGTAGGTAAGCTATGCTTCCCCCACTTACGACAAGCTATTTTGGCCATGTGTGTTTCTTTTTTCTGTTTCTCTCTTCTCTCATTCCTGTCCCAAAGACAAGATGTCGACAAAGTTAAGGGTTGGTAGTGATGCTTCAGACCCTTCTGTAGTGAGGAGGATGTAAATGGCTAGATTTGAATGATTAGGCTGCAAGGTATTGAAGATGTGGCAGACCTCGTGGCACTGTACTTGGAGGGAAATGTGTTCGCATTGTCCCAACCCATGTTAGAGTGGAAGTTGGATGTTAAACGATGATGATGATGATTATACCTCAAGGTGGATGTAGTAGTCGAATTGGACATGGAGAAGATTGAAAGACACTTAAAGGAAGCGCCCGTGCTGTATTTGCAATACTAAGAAAAGCAAGGTGGATGGGAGAGCAGGCAGTCATGTACGTGGCAGAAATTTGAAGATTGGCCACACTCTCTGGATTTACAGGAAAAGGTCTGGAAAAGGTGATGCAACTGGCGTTCATGAATGGCTTCCCTGGTGAGATATCAGTGAAGCTGCAACAGCGTGATGTCCATAGGTCAATTGATCCCTCAATCCCATGTGTGTCAACATGAAACACCATGATAAAACCTAAGCCCAAGCCAATTTGCTACCAGTGTAAGTGGACAGGCCTTATCACCAACCATTGCAGCTAAGGAAACAATCAAATTGGGGGCTACTGCGCTGGTAGTTAACCCTGCAAACAAATAAAAGCACTCCTGTAGTGGAGGGAGGTGTCAAGTGCACAATGACCTTAGTGACTACAGAGGTGGTTAAGAAGTGGAATAGAATGAGTAGAGTGAGGGCAATTGATTAGATGTAGAGATAGCAGTGAATTGTAGATGGTGGTGTGGGGAATGAGAATAAGGCTGTGAGCAATTTTGATCAACCACGTGGTGGATGGAGTTGATGTGATCATTAGCCTGCATATGATCAGCCATTTAGGACGTGTTATAGTTAGAGAGGACAGAGTAATGTTTGGTGGTGTGGGGACACCATGCGCTGTATGTGTGCAACAGGAGAATTGGGAGAACCCTGAGAGAAAATGTGTAGCAGACACCATTGAAGACAAGGATTTTCAAATTGTGTTCAATAGTCAGTGTGGGCTGGGTGTTTTTTGTTGTGTCACCATTGTGGCCACTTTACAGTGTGGGCTGGGTGCTTTTTGTTGTCACCATCATGACCACTACAGTGTGGGCTGGGTGCTTTTTGTTGTCACCATCACGACCACTACAGTGTAGGCTGGATGCTTTTTGTGTCACCATCACGACCACTACAGTGTGGGCTGGGTGCTTTTTGTTGTGTCACCATCACGACCACTACAATGTAGGCTGGGTGCTTTTTGTGTCACCATCACGACCACTACAGTGTGGGCTGGGTGCTTTTTGTGTCACCATCACGACCACTACAGTGTGGGCTGGGTGCTTTTTGTGTGTCACCATCACGACCACTACAGTGTGGGCTGGGTGCTTTTTATTGTGTCACCATCACAACCACTACAGTGTAGTCTGGGTGTTTCTTGTTGTGTCACCATTGTGGCCACTTTACAGTGTGGGCTGGGTGCTTTTTGTTGTGTCACCATCACAACCTCTACAGTGTGGGCTGGGTGCTTTTTGTTGTGTCACCATCACAACCTCTAGAGTGTGGGCTGGGTGCTTTTTGTTGTGTCACCATCACAACCTCTACAGTGTGAGCTGGGTGCTTTTTGTTGTGTCACCATCACGACCTCTACAGTGTGAGCTGGGTGCTTTTTGTTGTGTCACCATCACGACCTCTACAGTGTGAGCTGGGTGCTTTTTGTTGTGTCACCATCACGACCACTACAGTGTGAGCTGAGTGCTTTTTGTTGTGTCACCATCACGACCACTACAGTGTGAGCTGGGTGCTTCACTGGATGTATGTATGCTACAGTCTGTCCTCATGAGAGACATATGAGAGGGTGAGGTGAAGTGATGGGTGTATACTATATGTATGCTTCAGCCTGTGCACATGGGAAGGTGTGTCGTCTGTGTTGCTGCATAACGCCAGAGATCCCAGTCCTGTGTGTAAGAATTATGAATAATATAAACTAGCAACTTAGAAAAAAAAAAAAAAAGAGGGGAGATAACTACATTTTGTATTTGCCAGACTGCTTGCAATAGAAAGTTTCGTAAGCTATTGTAGTCATAGTAACAGTAAAAGCTATTCAGCAGCACATTGACATTTTTGAAAAATTAATTAATATATGCTTGCATATATTTGATCGGGATAAATTTAATTTATAATTTAATTTATAAAAGTAAAGAAAAATAATAATAATTTCTAATCGACAGATATTGTCAAATCCTTGTCACCTAAAAGCAACCGTTTGTCACCGAAGACGTTTCTATGACAACAAATATTTATTTTACCGTTAATCCATTTGAATGTTTCCTCTTTTCTAGTATTCTTCTTTTTTTAAAAAAAAAATCAAAAAGGTAAGCTTTTTTTTTTTTTTTTTTTGTACAGTGAATATTATAAAGGGTTTCGTAATTGTTCAGATTATATACATAATATAACAAATGTTACTTCTAAGTTGGCTTCATATATAAAAGCAATACATTTGAAATAATGTAGAATAACTTTACAAACCGTCAATTCCCCCAAAACACAGAATACTTACACAGAGAATGGCTCACCATTCGTTTTCATATTTCTTCTTTAAACTTGAATGAAAAATTTGATTATACTCACTCATATATATATATATGACTATAATCAAATTTTTCATTCAAGCTTAAAGAAGAAATATATATATAAATATATTTTTATATATATATATATAAATATATTTTGATATATATATATATATATTTTTATATATATATATATATATATATTTTGATATATATATATATATATTTTTATATATATATATATATATATATATATATATATATATATATATATAAAAATATATATATATATATTTTTATATATTTATATATATATATATATATATTTATATATATATATATATATTTTTATATATATATATATATATATTTATATACATATATATATTTATATATTTTTATATATATATATATATATTTATTTATATATATATATATATATATATATATATATATATATATACAATGATATTAAATAAATGGAAACTATATTTATAAAACCATATTTATTCTATTATATATATTTCAAGGGTACCAAAAATTTTGGTACGCTATAATCAGATAAAATACAAAATGTTTTATAAATATTTGACATGACCAAGGTTGATATACCTTAACGGTTCAAGTTATCCCTTCTACACATATATATATATATATATAGAGAGAGAGAGAGAGATGTGCCAATATATATCTCTTCTACAATATATATATAAGAAGAAATTAAAAGATGGTTAAAAAAGTTCCATGTATTTTATTATGCGCATTTCAAAAACAAATATCATCCTGGGACGATATTTGCGTTCTCATCAGATAAAATAGGGAGACGTGATATGATGCCTAAAAAAAACACTTTTGAACAAGGTAGTATCTAGTCAACATATGATAAATAAATTTAAAAGGATATATATATAGAGAGAGAAAGAGGGGGTGGGAGCTTCACCCCCAAGGAATGGCTCCCCGCCCAGGAAAATAATAACATCCAAACTAATTTATTCAAAATTAGATTAGGGTTGAGGTTTATATTTAGGATTAATTCAATCCGTTTCCTGTAATTAATTATACTCCAGTAAGTATACAAACAGAAAACAAATTAACCCTAATCCTAACCTTAGTTAAATAATACTTTATTTCATAAACATATCCTTCATAGTTGCACAAACAACATAACAAATCGTTTGCAATTCCTTCAGAATGAAAATATAAAGAGAACATATGAATAAATTTACAGTAGAATAACATAACAAATATGTTTTAAATATATACATAAATAACATTACAAATGTCTCGGTAACACTACTAAGGATGATACAATGAAAGATATATTCCTTCAATGCTTCAATATTAAAGAAAATTCTACCCCAAATCCTAACCCTAGGGAAAAGCGGACGTAAAATGATGATGATGATATTGCCAAATACATACATTCATGTATACAGCGCTATTTCAGAACACTAATACTAATACCATATATATATATTAATAAATGGAAACTATATTTATAAAACCATATTTGAAATAAATATGGTTTTATAAATATAGTTTCCATTTATTAATATCGTATATCAACTCCAAAAACTTGTCGAGTGTTTTATATCAGTTATAAAAATATTTACTTGTTGTATCCCAACAACTTTAAATAGAACTTTTGCATATTTCTATATATATATATTTATTTTATCATGAGTTAAGGCTCTATTGATTTTTCCCTGGATTTCACTAAATTCTGTGGATGAATTTATATCCTGATTCTCTTTTGAGATGAGTTTGAATTATTTTTCCTACATCTTACGTTAACTATTTTTCCCATCTTGACGCCATAGTCGCATATATATGTTATGGAATACTGTTAGCTTCTAGCTACAACAATTTCTATACCTTTCATTTATATATATATATATATGTAATGGTTGCATTCTTTAAGGGTATGTCAATATTTATTTATAAAACTGCTCTATATTATATTTGATCTGATGAAAGCACACCATAATTTAACTTGGTGTCCTTGAAATATGTATAATGAAATAAATATGGTTCTATAAATATAGTTTCCATTTGTTAATATCGTATATATATATATATATATATATATATATATATATATATATACGCACACACACATCGGTATGTGTTTCTGCGTACGTGTTTGTATTATACATACGAAAACCGCCGTTTTAAGACCATCTTTTCTGTTAAAGCAAAGGTTAGCCTTGTGAGGACACAATGACAAGCGCCAACATTTTTCCCTATCATCTACCTCCCTCATCACTAACCACTTCATTTTCTCCCTCCATCAATTTTTAGCCAAGTCTTTCTTGGTCTTCTTCCACGTTTATTTCCCTTCACGTAAATGTAGCTGCCACATTATCTAATAAACACTTTGCACCACTACATTTTCGATGTAATCACCCAGTGCATATCATACATTTAATGGTGTTCACCCCTACGAGGCCACTTTCCTGATCTTTCCATCTCACCAAATGCTTTACCACTTGCCATCACTTTCATCTTTCCAATATTCACCTTCATACCTTTCCCCTACATTTCTTCAACCTATTCATTTTCTCCCCAGGGTTCAGAGAGTTGGTACCTCTGCTGACAACAAGGTTTCTCTCTCAGAGTGAGGAGTAGACTGTATGATACCTGCATGTGAACTGCAATTTTACATGGTATCAAAACAGGTCTTGACTGCAGAAAACCTGCAAAGGCTAGAAATAAATAAAACGAGTATGCTCTGATAGATATATATAATAGTATGCATGAATAACATAGCATGAGTGAGCTGAGAGAAAAACTTGGCATAAGAAGAATTGGATGCAGTGTGCAAGAGAGAAGACTGCGTTTGTATGGACATATGATGTGCATATGGAAGATGATAGCTGTACAAAGGAATGCAGAGCAATCTCAATGGCTGGAACCCATAGAAGAGGCAGACCCAGGAAGACTTGGGATAAGTTAGTGAAAACCAACCTTAACCCTTTAGCTTTCACATCACTCTATATTTACTATTGGCTTTACCTCACATAATTATGTCACATAGTATGGAATCTATGAGATTTTGATATTATTTATTTTGAGAACAATACCTTAAAGTCGGTATGAGGGGCTAATTATGGCTGGTTTGAACAGAAAGAGGCGAGAAAATTCTGGCCGGCTATGGCCAGTTTAAATGCTAAAGGGTTAAGAAGCTGAACCTCACTACAGAAATGACAAAGGACTGTGAGGGCTAATAAAGACCCCCCCCCCCTTCCATGCTGTTGAAGACTCCATCCACAAGCCCTCTGCTATCACCTAATTATTCTCAATGACATCACCTCCACCTCTAAAGAAAATCCTGACATTTCTGTGACTACTACACCTAAACTATCTGAGGTCACTCCTTCCCTCCTACTCATAACCTTGTCAAATCCCACCACACTTGCCATATATCGATAACATCATCATACTTATTTTCCTTCACCCCACAGAACAGAGAGGACTCTTCAATTGGGACAATAAGTGACAACCTATTTAGTGTTGGTGCTACCAATATGCACCCAGTACACCATAGATTCAATATTATATAAGACAATGGGCAGTGGATTGGCAGTATCGGTAGTGGGTCGGACGCCATGCTTTCCAGCATAGTTACGTCCCTTTACGATCTGAGTTCAAATCCCGCCAAGGTTAACTTTGCCTTTCATCCTTACGGGGTCGATAAAATAAAGTACCAGTAATGCACTTGGGTAATTTCTGGCCTTGTGCCTAAAGTAGAAACAAATATTATATAAGACAATTATATGACATAAAGCCTTTACCATGAAAATACAATAGTAAATATAGAGTAATGTAAATGCTAAAGGGTTAAGTAAGCTGAGAGAAAAACTTGGCATAAAATGAATCTGATGTAGCATGCCAGAAAGAAGACTACACTGGTATGGACATGTGATGACAGTTGTACATAGAAGTGCAAAGAAATTCCAGTGGACCTTTAGAAGAGGTATGAAGGTTAACCTTAAGAAGCTAAAGCTGACAAAGAAGATGATAAATGACTACAATGGTAATGGTTGGCAGTTTGTAGCACTGGAGAAGACCTGTCTATAAAAAGGTTTGAGTAAACCTTAAAGAACAGAAATACAACACGATCATTAAAAGCTATTTTATGATGTATGTATGAACCTGTAACTCCTGATAGAGTTATAGTGGTACCATAATGACATAATTCATGTCTTGGGCATTTTTAAACCTGGCAAAGCCGATCTCCTCTCCAGGTCTGAACACAGCCGATTTCTTTGAGAGAAAAAGAGAGAGAGGGTGCGAAAGAGTTATAGAGAAAGGATTGACCCCAGTACTGGACTAGTACTTTTTTATTGACCTTGAAAGGATGAAGGAAAAAGTTTATCTCGGTAAGATTTGAACTCAGAGCTCAGAAAACCAGAACAAATACTGTAAAGTGTTCTAATCAACGCCCTAACGACTCTGCCAATTCACTGCCTTATTTCATAAGAGAAACAGATAATTTCTATATGAAATATAATTCAACAAACATTTACAATATTGTACAAAATATATTGTAACTTTAGATTTTATTTCCACAGAAGTATTGATAATATGCCTGTTTTTTATTTCCACAGAAGTATTGACAAAATGCCTGTTTCAAATAGTGATGAACCTTACTACTGTTCGGAACAAATTAAAATCCCAATTGACTTACCAGACATTATGAAAGAATTCACTAAAGCTGCAATTCGTACCCAGCCTAAGGATGTACTAGGGTGGTCAACTGCGTAAGTTTCTTCATTCATATTTATGCTTATTCATGTTTATGCTTATGCATGTGTGTGTGTGACGGCTATTTGGCAGAGCTATGAGAACGTCAGATAAAGTGCTTTGTTCTAGTCCTTCTTGCCCTCTAACGGAGTTGAAATTAACTGTATTATTAATCAATAAATATTTCTTCCTATCTAAAGATATGTAATTTTTTTATTTATTCAGATATTTCCTAGCTCTTTATAATGGAGAGCAGCCTCCTGTGAAAGAGCGATTTGAAATACCAAAAGCTACACAAAAAACTGATTCTGGTTTAACTATAGGTATTTTAAAGGTCTTTCATAAACAGGTAATATATTCTCTTAAATAGTTGGTATCATCATCATCATCATCATCATCGTTTAACGTCCATCTTCCATGCTAGCATGGGTTAGACGGTTTTGTTCCATTTGATGTGGGAATGGTCGGAAGACCATATCTCGCTTGCACAGAAGTGTCTCTGGCAGGTTTTTTTTACAGCTGGATGCCCTTCCTAACACCAACCACATTTACAGTGTGGACTGGGAGCCTTTTTACCGTGTCTCCTACACGGCCACCTTACAGTGTGGACTGTTGTGTCATCGACACAGTGGACGGAACAAGAAAGGGAGGATGGGGTAGGGGTGTATATTGGGTTAAGAGGTGCCTACTGACTGTAGGTTTGTATGCAATGGCAGTCGAGGTTTCTGTACAACTGCATGGTGCCAAAGGTCTCGATCCAGTGACATTGTCTTAGAGAGGTGTAAGTGAACAAGGTCAGTTCTTATCACCTCGTCCCAGGTTTTTCTTGGTCTACCCACTCTGTAGCTTCCATCAATTTTTATTGCCCTGTACTTTTTTATACAGCTGTCGTCCTTCATACGCATCACATATTCATACCAACGCAATCTCCTCTCCAGAACACAACATTCTAGAGAGGAGATTGGTATATTTCATATATTCCACAATATTTTCTAATGGAAGATATCCATTTATTTTAGGTTTCATTCCATTAAATGGGTGGTCTGTATGGACCCAAAACTCCTGGTGAAGTCATAGGAGCACCATAGTGACATACAGGATGTTTTAGGCACTTTTAAAACCTGGTGGACTACATCCCTTCTCTAGGCCAGAACAGAGCCAATTTCTTCCAAAGATGAAAGTGAGAAAGAAAGAGAGAGAGGAAGTCAGAAAGAGATATAGTGAAAGGATCGAACCCAGTACTGTACTGGTACATTTTTTTATAGACTTCAAAAGGATGAAAGGCAAAGTTGACTGTGGCAGGTTTTGAACTCAGCACAGAGAGCCTGAAAAAATACTGCAAAGCATTCTATCAAGTTCTAACAACTGTGTTAATTCACTGAAAGGGATTGTAAGATCTACTCTAAACTAATCCAGAATGAGAATTTCAAGTGGGATGTAGTGGAATCACTAACAGCGGGATTAGCTATAAACTTGTCTACTTGAATACGTTGCTGTTAGTAGTATGTAAATTATGTTACCTAGAGATTGGGTTAGCAATAGCATATTTGCTTTGTTCTGGTTAAGGTAGAGTAACTTTCAGTCTGGCCCTTAAATGAATTGATCATTCTAACTGATATGTATTGACTATAGTTCATAAGTTATTGATTAACCATAGGTGAAGTATTACAAAATTATACAGTGGAAAATAGAAAAACTGCATAAATTCTACATTATATACATTATTGAGTATGTTAAGTGTACATGTGTCTGTGGAATGCTCAGCTACTTCACATTAATTTCACAAGTAAGCTGCTCTGTTGTTCAGATAATTGTAACAGTGGTTATTGAAAGCAATGGAGATCCAACGACTAGACTAGTCGTAGACAATGCAACAATAACTGTTAGTTCTTCTTCCACACCAGAATAAAGATTCACCAGTTAACAATAGAATCATTCCTATGAGGAGCTCAAGTGGATCACCTCAATAACAGAATAACAGACTTAGTATTCATTATAATTGTTTCTACTTTAGGCACAAGGGCAGCAATTACCCAGTGCATTACTGGTTTTTTATTTTATCAACCCCCGTAAGGATGAAAGGCAAAGTCAACCTCGGCGGGATTTGAACTCAGATCGTAAAGGGACGTAACTATGCTGGAAAGCATGGCGTCCGACCCTCTACCGATACTGCCAATCCACCCATCATTATAATGAATACTAGCTAGCAACTTTAATGGATATGTTGGGCAGCACCACCATAAGAATCTATGAAGTACATTGTGACCATGTGTACAGCTTGAAGAATGAAGAGGGATCAAGACTCGTAGAGTTCTGTGATGCAAATGACCCAATTGCACTTATTGCAGTGGTCCTTCAGTTTTTCTAAGCCCTGTAAAAAGAAAACAAATAAGATATCATAGCCTAGATATCCCCATGTGTCTTCTTTAATCCAATACTGTTTGTATCTTTTCAATAAAATATCCTGATCCATTGTTTCTGATGATGAACAATTTAATGGCTGTATTTCATTGAGGTTAATACTAATACTATAGAGTTAAATAACTGCTATTGAATGTTCAATATATTGATAAGATCAATAAGGCAAAATAAACTAAGTTTATTTTGCCCTTTGAAATGACCATAAAATAGATTAATTTAAGTACCACTTTTCGACAAAACCAAATTGTAATATGATTTATATGCCTTACCTTAATTGGCTAGACTGTTAATGTGTATATAATATGTATATAAAACATATTAAACTTAAGCCAAAATCTCGATTTGGTGGGGATATAAGTAAACCGTCTAAGATAAGTCAGTTTTACTCATATAGTCCCCCAACCATGGTGTCTGGAATTCAAAAAACATTGGAACAACCAATATTGGAAGAATTTAAATTATGTCTCCAGGGGAAGAATACTTTGGAATAAGAGGAGATATTAAATATAAAGCATACATACCATGTCGACTTTTTTTAGTCAGTCTAGCTTATATCCTGCGAAATTGAGATTTTGTCTTAAGTATATGTTTTATTACTTCTCTGAGTTGATAAGTATATTTTATCCTTTCATTAGAGACAGATAACCTTTTAATTGATATATATATATATATCATCATCGTTTCACATCCATTTTCCATGCTAGCATGTGTTGTATATATATCTATATAAAATCTTTATATTTCAGCTTTCTGGTAAAGAGGATATCACTAAGGAAGAAATGGAAGAGAAATGGCAAGCGCTGTCCCTTCCAAAAGAACTTCTGGATGAAATACTTCGTGTTGGAAACCTAAATACAAAATTCTCTTGGGGAGAATTTCTTACTATTGCAACTTTAACAATTTCCATGGTAAAGTTATTATTATTTATTTACTTTGTATGATCTGAGTTCAAATCCCACCAAGGTTAACTTTGCCTTTCATCCTTACAGAGTAGATAAAATAAAGTACCAGTAATGCACTGGGTAATTACTGGCCTTGTGCCAAAAGTAGAAACAATTATTTACTTTAGTCAACAAATTTCAATTGAATTTAAGTATTATATTTGTTGATGAACTTCCATTTTTTTCCTCAAAGTTAGCGCTATTTGTCCTATTTAATATTGGTTTTAACTGTTATGTTTAATAAAATAAATTAAATTTCCTGGTGCACAAGTGAAGTGATTCTTTACCTGTTTGGGTTCTAAATTCATAAGTTGAAACTTCAATAAGATTAATAAAGAAGCGTACTGACATAACAGAGAACAACTTCTTCTTCACCCATCTATTCCTGAGAGGGTCATCGGGTCAGAGTCCTCAAACACTCCTTCCAGCGGGTCCTGTCAGAAGCAACCATCTCCAACTGATCCGGCTGGATACTTAAGCATGACTAGCCAAGCTCATGGATGTTATCCATCTTGCTTGGGGTTTGGGAAGATAAATCTAGGGGCATGGGTGAGTGATGGAGTGTTAGGACGTGGGTGGTGTGTTATGCCATGAGGGGTGTATGGAAGGGGTGATAATATGAACAAAATATGGTACACCAAGCAAGAATATTTTATTATAAGTCATGTCTGATTGGATTATTTCTCCTTATACCAAAACCACAACATTTTTTTTTTCTTTTATGATCTTTAAAATACAGTTTCCTACTTAAATTTCTCATTTGTCATCATCAATCGCAAATTCGCTGTTATCAACTTCAATTTTGTCATCATCAATCTCAATTTCGTCATTATCAACTTCAATTTTTGTCACCATCATCATCGTCATTACTGTATTTATTATGAAAAGTGGAGTATTAACACCAAATGATTACTCGTTGCAGAATTGTAAACAAATATAAAGATTTTAAAGTTTTGTAAAGGATTACATCCAAGTCTTTTGTAAAGAAATGTCACACTCTGTATTACTGTAAATATACATACATTACTGTAAATATACATACATACTCTAAATATACATACATTAACAGCTACATACTATACTAAATAGATCACAACAAAGAGACTATATAAGTATTGGACAATATGCTGGAGCCAATATAATCCAGTAATAAAGCTCATGAAGGCAATGCTCCAGCATGGTACATCCAGTGAATAAAACCAGGAAAAGAATATATTTTTTTGTTTATCTTTTGCAGGAAATCCAATCTGCTTTAAAGAACATATCTGACATTATAACTAATGACCCAGAAGGTGGGCCCAGTCGAATAACTTATCCTGATTTTGAATATTATTTTAATCATCTTGTACAACTGGATGGAGAAGTTCCTGCAGAAAAGGCAGACGCACTCATTTCTTATTTCAAAATGAAATCGTAAGTAATTATTTTCTTCTATTAATGCCTTTCTCTCAACATAAGCAGAGAGAGAGAGTGTGATAGAGACTCAACCCATCTGTCCACCCTCTCCTCATTAATCTCCCCAACTCCCCAAGTGACCCCCTCCCCCCTCCTTATTCATATTCTTCTTCATCCCCACTTCCCCTGTCTACACCTATATCAACACCAAAAGAAGTGTGTGCGTGTGTCCCTTCCCATATTTTGTTTCCTTTCCCTCCCACATTTCCAATTCTCCTTCCCTGCCTCACCTATGTCAGTATGGAAGAAAGATGTACCATCTACCTCCAACCGACATACTTGATTTGCTTCCTTGTCCAACCCATGCCAACATGGAATGTCAGGCATGCCTCCCAACATAGCATTAGTTGCAACTCATTTTCTTCAAGGTCACCCCATGACCCAGCACTTCCTCTCCCATTGTGGTATGACCTCTCTCCATCTCCTTAGTGATGGTGCCACAATAAAAATGCATCCTGCACATTCTGTAAAATGGTAGTGGTGATACCACAATGAAAACGACCCAGTCTACACTCTAAGGATGGTGCCATGATGAAAATGACCCAGTCTGCACTGTAAAGTTGCAGTGCTGGTGGGTGCCATGATGAAAAACATCCAACCATAGAAACCAAGCCCAAAATGGAACATATGGGCAAGACATGGTCACCTGACTAGTCTGGCCTCAGAACATGTCACCCCATCTAACCCATGCAAACATGGAAAATAGACATTGAAACAATGACGATGAAGATGATGATAATTATGGTGGTGGTGACATTGATCATGAATAGTTTTAATGAACTAAAGCAGTGGAATATGTAACAATGTTTATAGATTTAATTAGATGTAACTATGAGCAGCTTTTAAGAATTGGAATATGTACAATCATCATTCTACTTGCTTTTAAAAGACTTACAATGGAAAATTTAATTAGTGTATTTCCATTAGAGAAGAAATGAGATCTTTAAGCTTATGTTGTTAGTGGAACACTTGTTAAAATGGTTATTTGATTAGATGATAAATAGATTAGATGTTAAACTATCTAATTCATCATCATCATCATCATATTAAGCTATCTAATTGTAATGTGGCCATGTAGGTAACACGGTAAAAAGTTCCCAGTTCCACACAGCAAATGTGGTTGGTGTTAGGAAGGGCATCCAGCCGTAGAAAGCCTGCCAGATAGTCCTATACGAGCGAGACACGGTCACCCGACTAACCTTGCCTCAAGTGGGACAACTCCCGTCTAACCCATGCTAACGTGGAAGATGGACATTAAATGATGATGATGATGATAATCAATACAAGCACAACTGCTATCATTGTTTTAAAATTACTACAGATGAATTGTTATAGCTAAATAAAGTAAATATGAGTGAAATGATTTAAGAAAGAATTATTCCAATACACAGAGACACGCTTTAACCCTTTAGCTTTTAAACCAGCCGTATCCAGCCAGAATTTTCTCACCTCCTTCTGTTCAAACTGGCTGCAACTGGCCACTCATACTGATGTTAGGGTATTCTCAAAATAAATAATATCAAAATATCATAGAATGAAAGTAACTAGATGTTTGATGAAATAGAATGAAAGTAACTAGATGTTTGATGAAATAGAATGAAAGTAACTAGATGTTTGATGAAATAGAATGAAAGTAACTAGATGTTTGATGGAATAATATAAAAGTAATTAGATGTTTGATGAAATAGAATGAAAGTAACTAGATGTTTGATGAAATAGAATGAAAGTAACTAGGTGTTTGATGGAATAATATAAAAGTAACTAGATGTTTGATGGAATAATATAAAAGTAATTAGATGTTTGATGAAATAGAATGAAAGTAATTAGATGTTTGATGGAATAATATAAAAGTAACTAGATGTTTGATGGAATAATATAAAAGTAATTAGATGTTTGATGAAATAGAATGAAAGTAACTAGATGTTTGATGAAATAGAATGAAAGTAACTAGGTGTTTGATGAAATAGAATGAAAGTAATTAGATGTTTGATGAAATAGAATGAAAGTAACTAGATGTTTGATGAAATAGAATGAAAGTAACTAGGTGTTTGATGAAATAGAATGAAAGATATATAACATTTATATTATTCTCTTGAAATCTATTTCAGAAATAAGAACAATGGCTTTGTACAACCAAGTTTTTTCATGGCCAGTGACTGCCCTTCATGGATTTTCAAAGAATGATCTATTAAATAGAAGAATAACATTATATGATTTATAAATAAATTGAAGAATTTCATATAGATGTAGAATTGTTATTTTCAATTTTAAAGTGGTACCATTATTTTTTTACACTATGAATTTTTCTTTTTTAACCTTTCTATTTTTATATTGAATAAAGTTTTTTCTTGCATGAACAATCATTTTTAATTTAAGAGGGGAATGTTGATTATAATGACACCAGCATTTAACTGGTACTATAGTGTATCAACCCCAGTATTTAACTGGTACTATAGTGTATCAACCCCAGTAATTGACTGTTACTATAGAGTATCAACCCCAGTATTTGACTGGTACTATAGTGTATCAACCCCAGTATTTAACTGGTACTATAGTGTATCAATCCCTTATTGATGCAAAATGGAAATATTCCTATAGGGGGTTATTGAATGCATGGGAGAGTGAGAATCATCCTGAAGTAGACCCAACAGAGAGCAGCCATTAGAGTTGATAGCAGATAAAGTGGAGGTAGACGAGGCAGCTGGTCCTTCAGGGTTTGTTGCTATCTGGTAGAGGAGACCACAAGATAGTCACTTGTATAATTATCAAAATAGTGCAAGGTGTGATACTTAATGACTGGTGATATTCCTAACATTTATCTGAGGTCTGTTGTTGGAAATGTACTAAGTTAATTCTCTTGGAGGTGACACCTAGTACACTCTGTAAAGAGGAGGGCATCCAGCCATAGAAAACTTGCCAAACGTAGGGTCATGAGGACTCTTCAGATAACCTCCCTAGTGTTGGTGATTTACACAATCAACACAACCAGTACTCTCTCTAAAGTGGTTGGTGATGTGTAGGGCATTCAACAAAAAAAAAAAGGCTTGGAGGACTCTTCAGCTATGTCAAGGACATGACAACTTCCCTTGAGCTGGTGTCACAATAAATTGCTACCCTTGGTAGAGTGCTTGAACACACGTGAAATGCAAGCTCTTAGCCTGCCATACCAGCACCTCTTCTTTGAGTACCAGCCAGGTCTGCTGATGACTCATTTAACCCTTGCTAGCAAGGAAAGCAGATGTTAAACGATAATGATGATGATGATGATGACATTATGATATATCATCCAACATTCTGCACCATATGATGATAAAACACTGTCTATAAAGGACTCACACGCTCATTTTTCTCAAGGTCAACAACTGTTCAAAAACATCTTTCTTGTGTGGATCCAATGAGGTCAGTTTTTGCTAATTCTTCTCAAAGTCGTCTAACCTATACTAGCATGGAAAAATGGACGTTAACCATTTAGCATCCAAACCAGCCGTATCTGGCCAGAATTCTCTCACCTCTTTCTGTTCAAACTAGCAGTAACTGGCTGTTCATACTGTTAAGGTATTGTTTTCAAAATAATTAACATCAAAGTCTCATAGATTCCATCTAGTTACTTTCATTTCATCAAACATCGAGTTACTTTCGTTTTGATTCACCAAACATGGAGATACTTTCATTTTGTTTCATCAAACGAGTTTCTTTCCTTTTGTTTCATCAAACATCGAGTTTCTAACGTTTTGTTTCATCAGACAAAGAGTTTCATTCGTTGTTTCATCAAACATTGACTTTCTTTCGTTATATTTAATCAAACATCAACTTTCTGTATATTTTTCATCAAACATTGACTTTATTTTTTTTCATCAAACATCAATTTTCAGTATTTTTTCATTCAAACATCAACTTCCTTTATTTTTTTCATCAAACGTCGACTTTCTTTATTTTTTTCATCAAACATCGGCTTTCTTCATTTTTTTTTTCGTCAAGCATCGACTTTCTTTATTTTTTTCCATCAAACATCGACTTTCTGTATTTTTTTCATCAAACATCAGCTTTCTGCACATTTTTGTCATCAAACATCGATATTTTTTTTCATCAAACATCCACTTTCTTTATTCTTTTTCCTCAAACATCGACTTTCTGTATATTTTGTTCATCAACTTTCCGTATTTTTTTTCATCAAACATCGACTCTGTATTTATTCATGAAACATCGACTTTCTGTATTTTTTGTTCATCAAACATGAACTTTCTGTATTTTGTTAATCAAACATCGACTTTCTCTATATTTCTTTCATCAAATATCTTATTTCTGTATTTTCTTCATCTAAACTTCGACTTTCGTTTTCATCGGACATAGACTTTCTGTATATTTTTCGACTCTTAAATGGCTAAAACGACACTTTAAAGGACTTAAACGACTGTAAAATGGCTAAAACAGCTCAATATATTACTGAAACGACTCCTAAAATGGCTAAACTACTCCTTAAATGACAAAAATGACTTTAAAATGGCTAAAACTGAACTTTAAAAGACTAAAACGACTGTAAAATGGCTGAAAAGGCTCCCCAAATGACTCTTAAATGGCTAAAACGACATCTTAAAGGATTAAAACGACTGTAAAATGGCTAAAAAGGCTCAATACATGATTGAAACGACTCCTAAGATGGCTAAAACTGCTCCTCCTCAAATGACTGAAACGACTCTAAAATGGCTAAAGCCGAACCTTAAATGACTAAAACGACGGTAAAATGGTTAAAAAGGCACCTAAAATGACTAAAACAACCCTTATATGGCTAAAACGACTCTAAAATATGAATATGCTAAAACCGCACCTTAAATGGCTAAAATGACATGTGAAATGACTAAAACGACTGTAAAATGGTTAATACGACTCCTTGAATGGCTAAAGCGACCCTTAAATGACTAAAACGACTCCTTGAATGTCTAACATGATTGTAAAATGGCTAAAACCGCTCCTTCAATGACTCAATATATGACTGAAACGACTCCTAAAATGAGTTACTTTGACTTCAGTTATCTCCTTTTTCATACCTCCCTAACCTTGACATTTTCCCTTGTCTTCAATTATCTCCCTTATTATCAGAGTTACCTCACTTACCATGACTTTGTATGAGTCCCGCCTTGACTTAGGTTATCTCCCTTACCATGACTTTTCCATTCTTTAATTATCTCCTTTCTTATGAGTCCCCCACCCCGTCTTGACTTAGGTTATCTCCTTTTTCATCAATTACCTCCCATGTCTTCGAGTATCTCCCACATCTTGATTTTTTTCTTTGACTTCAATTCTCTCCCTTATCAGTTACCTCCCTTACCTTGATTTTCCCCTCTCCCGTCTTCAATTATCTCCCTTCTTATGAGTTACCCCCCCCCCATAACTTGACTTTTTCCGTTGTCTCATATGACTGTAGAATGGCTAAAACTAACCCTAAAATGATTAAAACGACTAAGACGGTTCCTTAAATGACTAAAACGACTGTAAAAAGGCTCCTTAAATGGCTAAAACAACTCGCAGCGACCTCTTTTTGTAAACAGTGAAACTAAATTTTAATAGTAGGAGATAACTCCACCGGCAATATAGAGAAGAGTGTGAGATTCGAACCATGTAACGTTATAGCCCTGAGGTTGGTAAGCCGAGCTGCTACCAACTCAGCCACGTTGACCAGAGAAGGACAGTTCAGCTGAGCAGGTAGCTACCCTCCATGGTCAGAATCAGGTGTGCATCCTGCAGAATAACCTCACTACGGTTGAGAAAGAACTACAGTGTGAATATATTGAGTGGAGGTGTGTTGGATGGGGTCTGAATGTAGGTGCATGTGAAGGCAGTTATGGCTGGATGGTTACATGACCACTTTACAGTGTGGGCTGGGTACTTGTTGTTGTGACACGTACATGACCACTTTACAGTGTGTACTGGGTACTTTTTGTAATACAAACATAACTTTTCAGAATATGATGATCGTTTCTTTCCTTTTCTGCTCATCAGCCTACATCAACAAGCTATGGAAATGCACAAACAAAAGGCAGTTGAGAGTGCCCAAGCAGCAGCTTATCTAAAGTTACAATTGGAAGAGGCCCAGGTTGCTGTTGCTGAAAAGACTGCTCACCTAGAGAAGGAGTCATTCAAGTTTAAAAGGTTGCAGGTAGGCCTTGTTTCTTCAACTGCTCACATGTCTTGCAGCTGATTCACTATAATAATGATATTGGTTTCTGATTTAGGCACAAGACCAGCAATTTGGGAAGAGAGGAAAGTCGATTAACCCTTTAGTGTTCAAAACGGCCAAAATCAGCCGAAATTATTTCCCCTTCATTTGTTCAAACCGCCCAATAACACCCACATTAAAATATCGTTCTAAAAATAAACAATACCATCATCAAAATCTCAACAATTCGAGATTACTGCGAGATTAGGCCTTTACCGTGAAAATTAACACATAATATAGTGAAACAACTTAAAACAACATGTGTTTTTTTAACATTGAAAGTAGAACAGATGTTTGTGTATCAACATGGCTTGTGAAAGTAACGATACCGACTTTGAAGGTTTTACATACGACAACATTCAGAATGAACAAGAAACAAATGATATTAGTGATTTATCTTCAAATGTATCAGACGTGTATATTTCTGAAATTTCATCCGACGATGATTGTTGTTTTGAAAGTGAAAACGAAGGAGATCCCCAGGACACCATTGAAAGTATTACAGCAACGTGGTTGAAAAATACCATACCAATATATGTTCCTCATTTTATTCAAAATACTGGTCCACAACACGCATTACCTCCCACTGGATTATTTCTTTTTGCCACAAACTTTCTTCAGAAGAAAGTTTGTGGAAAGTTTGTGGCAGAAGAGACTAATTGATATGCCCAACAACAGATTTCAAATCGAGGAAAACCCGATCTGTTATGGCGACCGACAGATGTTGCAGAAATGCAAGCATTTTTTACCTGGTAAAATTATATAATCAGTTAAAATTATATAATTGTAAATTATTGAAATCTAAACATCTACTGACAAAATATAGACATAGAAAATTAAGAAAATTACAAACAAATAAAATTGATAACCCTCTTGAGTATGATTAATTGAAAATAATGTGAATAGATAAGCATGACATTTGACAAATTTATGTGAATGCTAAAGGGTTATTGTACAAAATAAATGTAAATGAACCAACCTCTGACATCCGCTTGAAGTTAGCATCATCTTTCTCCTTGAATCAAGTGCATATTTTGTTCCTGCATGTCTTCAAAAGCCCGGCCAGTTATATCTATTTCACTGAGCAATGCTTCTTCCCACTGAACAAAGGAAGAATTATATTGGAAAATTATTGTTAAATCTTAAATCCTGACACTACATCTTGAAAGGAATTAACCCTTTAGCATTTACATTACTCTATATATACTATTGTATTTTCACAGTAAAGGTTTTACCTCACATAACATTTACATTACTCTATATAACTATTGTATTTTCACAGTAAAGGCTTTACCTCACATATTTTACAGTGTGGACTGGGTGCTTTTTGTAGCTTGTTGATTTTATTTTGCATTTTCTTTTCAATTTTCTGAGTTCAGTTTGTTTAACATGTTCACCTACTTTATAGTTTGCTAAAATTTCTATGTCAGATCGGAGAAGGTTTATTTGGCGATTGATGTTCTCTTGCCAAGTAGGTTTTTTGTGGGCATTCCTTTGTTTTTTCATTTTCATTCAACATAAGTGAGTGGTGACTTTAGCTGATGCATAGTAGAGATGATTTAGATCAGTAATGTTTAGTTTATTTGTGGTGATAATGTCTTTGAGAGTTATGTTAGTCTTGCGTATTATCCTCTGGTTTCGTTTGGAGTTCTGGATCTTAGGGAGAGTGTCTCATTCCCCCCATGTCAGATTCTTTCATTTTCATCCATTGGATCATAATTTCATTCGCATTCATTTCTTTAACATTGGTGATCTTCTCATTGTTTTCATTTTGAGTTTCATCTTGAGCATACACTCCTACTTTTTCGATCCTTTCTTTAATTTGTTCTGCTGTCAGTGATTCCACCCCAACCCTGGGATTCGAAGTGTTACAATTTACTTTGTTTTCACTGACACATGTTTCATTTTCCCTTCGCTGACTTTGTGCTAATTGCTTGATCTGATCAATTTCTATGTCAGTTAGTAACTTCTTCTTAACAATGTTTCTTCATATGTGAGCTAGATTGTTACTGTCAATATAGCCTCTGTTTTCAGGATGTTTCTTTTTCCAGTTGATACATATCTGTTCTGTATTCGATCTATTTGATGGGTGGTACATGGCAGTGTAGAAAGCCTCAAGGACTTCTTTATTGTTTTCCCTTAACCATTTTTCTCTCTTTTTCTTTGGATTTCTTGGTGGTCAGCATGGAGAGCCAACAGTAGGAGTATTCCGGTCTCCAGCTCTGAATTGATGGGAAGGTTTGAACCATTAGCTGATTTTTTTACCCCAGTCTGGTTCCTCTGAGGGACGCGGCCCTTTTTGACTCAGGGACGGCCAATCCGGTATGAGTTTTTATCATTTGACATTGGCTTTATTTTGTTGCGTTTTATCCTTAACCGCCAAGGAGTTATCATTTTGAGTTACCACTCCTAGGACGAGTGTCAACCAAGACTAGAGGAGTCGTCCTCCCCTTGAGATACAGCTATTCCCCGCCGGCCGCCATCCCGGTATTTCTTGGTCACAGGGTTTTTTTGGTTTTTTAAATTGTTATTATTATGAGTGGTTCCGTAATGTGATCCCTGTGTGGCTAATAAAGAAATTATTAATATAATATACTTGTGGCCTTTGTTGTTGTTGGCTATGCCGGTGGTGCTAGGGCTTTTTCCAGAGGGAGGAGGGAGAGTTTTATTGTTGGTGGGGGACTTCAGTGCCATTGTAGTTGTTAATGTTGAGTCACTAAGTCAGTCTATTTACATCTTTTGGTAGCTTCTTCCTTTCTAGTCTTGTATAGTGTTATTGCTACCTTCCCTCTTGTTCTCAGAAAATTTGATGTCAACTTTTCTTAGGTTAACAGAAGATAGTGGGGGAATAGTGGTGGCGGTGGTGACGGGGTAGTGGTACTGTAGTGATGGCGTTGTTAAATCTTGTAGCCACTACAATGTATTGAGCTTGTTTGATATTTTTGTTAGCAGTAGCTATGTGGTTTGTTGCCTATGTTTAATATACATGTTGACATATTTCCTTAATATTTGAACTAAACATTTTGAGAAAACTTGAGATACAATAATAATTATTATTATGCCTAGATTGGTGGTGGTGGTGAAATTGCTGTTATTTGGCTGTTCTATTTAGTGTAGACAGAGGGGTTTTCTTCCATTTGTAACCATTTTCTTTGTGAATATAAAATTTCTAATACAAAATTAAATATTTGAGCCATATGCCAGGGTGTTGTGGGTTCTCACTTCCTGAGAGCTAAGGCCGGTGCCTTATGTCCCATTTATAATAAGAATTGTTATATCACAATTGTTTTAAATATGTAAAAAATCAAAAACTTACAGGAGCGATTCCATAACACTCTATCCACCACATGCGTCGTCTTCTCTTATTATTATTATTATTGTCGTTATTGTTATTGTTGTGTTTTTTTTCGTGCAATGGCCATACTCAATAACGAGGCGGCAGCCATCATATATATATGCTCACCCGGGTGAACCTGAAGTAACTCCAAGTTACACTCCCTATATATATATATATATAGATATATAGATAGAGGGAGAGAACAAGAATGAGAAAGAGGAAGAATCAACCCTAGTATTTGACTTGTATGTTATTTAAAGACTTCAAATAATAGGAATTTAAACTCAAAGTTGAGAGCTGGAATGAGGGCTGCAAATCTACGCAGATGTATACACATATATATATATGAACAATATACACATATATATATGAACATATGAATATACACATATAGATATGCTTAGTGGTTAGAGCATTGGCCTTGCAATCGAAAGGTTGTGTGAGTTCAATTCTCGGACCGGGTGATGTGTTGTTTCCTTGAGCAAGACACTTTATTTCACATTGCTCCAGTTTACTCAGCTTAAGAAATGAGATGACAGGGACTGGGGTCCATATCATTCCACTGCAAAGTGGTCGTGGAGGTACCACGGCAAAAAAGCACCCAGCACTCCCTGTAAATGAGGTTGGTGTTAGGAAGGGCATCCAGCTGTAGAAATCAAGCCAGAATCAGTTCCCGTCCCACCCTTGCAAGCAGGGAAAAGGGGACGTAAAATGAAATGAAAATACAGATACACACATAGAAGTGGCTGATAGCTTCTGCGATCTAGCTTACTTAATTAACAGCAGTGGAGGGTGCTCTGAGAGAAGAATAGCTAGAATAAGGATAGGAAGGAAAAAGTTTAGAGAGATTCTCCTGCTGTTGACCACAAAAGGTTTCTCTCTCTGTACTAAAAGACAACTGTATGACCCCTGTGTGTGAAATGTGATGCTGCATGTGGTGGTGAAATATGGGCTGTGACTGCAAAGGACAAGAGTAGACTGGAGTGAAATGAAGCAATCATGCTTTGTTGGATGTTCCATGTAAGTGTGAGAGAAAAGCAGAGTTTGGACAAGTTAAGGGAGAAGCTGGGTTTAAGAGGGATCCGAAGTGGTGAGCAGGAGAGAACACTACATCGGTACAGACAATGGATAATGATTGCGCTGTGAAGTGCCAGGAAATCCCAGTGGAAGGAAGTCGCAGTTGATGTAGTCCAAGAATGGCCTGGGCAAAGATGGTTAGAACTGACCTCAAATCCCTGAGATTTGCAGAGAAGATGACAAAGGAATGCGATGGGTGGTGAAAGGCCATGTTGAGAAGAACCCATCCAACCCATGCAAGCATGGAAAAATGAATGTAATAACAATGATGATGATGACATACATATACACACAGATATGCTCATACTTATATACAAACATAAACATGGACACACATTTTTATATTCATACATAAACACTCATATATATATATAATGTTTGTACCATACAGCTTTATCAGCACAAGGCTTGGTTATAACTTCTACAAATAAAATGAAAGAGAATAATTTCTGAATAAACCTGTTTTATTCCAAACATTTACAACATTAATTGTTTCTACTATTGGCACAAGGCCAGAAATTACCCAGTACATTACTGGTACTTTATTTTATCGACCCCGTAAGGATGAAAGGCAAAGTTAACCGTGGCGGGATTTGAACTCAGAATGGCAAGGGCCGTAACTCTATGCGTCAAAGCATGGCGTCCGACCCTCTACCGATACTGCCAATCCACCGCCCATTTACAACATTAATGACACTATTTTGGTTGAGTGATATTGTTTTCATCTTGTCTGATTGTGTTTCTGTACTATTAAGTAACAAGAGAATGATTTACCACAGACATCATAGTGATATGGTTCTTTTAAAGTATATGTTAGTGTCTAGTGAAGCCACAAGATTTAGAGAATGATTTACCATAGATATCACATTGATGTGGTTTCCCTCATTTATGTATACTTATATAATTAAGTTAATTTGCTCCATTCAAAGAAATATTTTTAAATATATCAAAGTGATTGGCTTCCTACCTGTATGTATATGTTTGTGTGCAGTTAATGTAGCATTGAAAGAGAATGATTTCCCACAGATATTACAGTATATGTATTTGTGTCTCATTAATTCACAATTTTGAAAGAATGATTTATCACTGATATCACAGTGTTATGAGTTCTCTCCTGTATGTATAAGTTTGTGAGAAGTTAAGCTACTTTTCACAGAGAATGATATACCACAGATATCACAGTGATATGGCTTCTCTCCTGTGTGTATATGTTTGTGTCTAGTTAAGGCACTGCTTACTGAGAATGATTTACCACAAAAATTACAGTGATATGGTTTCTCACCTGTATGTGTTCGTTTGTGTTTAGTTAACGTACCTATTTCAGAGAATGATTTACCACAGATATCACAGGGATATGGTTTCTCATGTGTATGTGTTCGTTTGTGGGTAGCTAAGTGACCACTTTCAGAGAATGATATACGACAGATATCACAGTGATATGGCTTCTCTCCTGTGTGTACACGTATGTGAGAAGTTAAGTGACTACTTACAGAAAATGATTTACCACAAATGTTACAGTGATATGGCTTCTCACCTGTATGTATACGTTTGTGCTTGATTAAGCTTCCTTTTTGAGAGAATGATTTACCACAAATATCACAGTGATATGGCTTCTCTCCTGTATGTATACGTTTGTGAGAAGTCAAGTAACCACTTTCAGAGAATGATTTACCACAAATATCACAGTCGTATGGCTTGTCTCCTGTATGTACACGTTTGTGAGAAGTTAAAAGACTATTTACAGAGAATGATTTATCACAGATCTCACAGTGATATGGCTTCTCACCTGTATGTGTACGTTTGTGAGAAGTTAAGTGACCACTTTCGGAGAATGATTTACCACAGATAGCACAGTAATATGGCTTCTCTCCTGTATGTATACGTATGTGAGATGTTAAGTGACTACTTACAGAGAATGAATTACCACAGATATCACAGTGATACGGCTTCTCTCCTGTATGTATAAGTTGATGATAAGTTAAATGACTACTTCGAGAGAATGATTTACAACAGATCTCACAATGATATGGCTTCTCTCCTGTATGTATACGTTTGTGAGAAGTTAAGTGAATACTTTGAGAGAATGATTTACTACAGATATCACAGTGATATGGCTTCTCTCCTGTATGTATACGTTTATGTTTAGTTAAGGAACAGCTTACAGTGAATGATTTACCACAGATATCACAGTGATATGGCTTCTCTCCTGTATGTATACGTTTGTGAGAAGTTAAGTGACTACTAACAGAGAATGATTTACCACAGATATCACACTGATATGGCTTCTCTTCTCTATGTAAACTCTTGTGTGTAGTTAAGTTACTCTTATGAGAGAATGACTTTTTACAGATATCACAGTTATATGGTCTCTCTTCGCTATCCTTTGGCATCTCATCAGGATTAGTAAACACTTTAGATTCTGTTTCACATTTAATCTTCCCACTCAATTTATTTTCCATAATGTTTCTTTCTTCTCGATATAGAGGTTTTCCTTGTAATATTTTTTACTATATTCCTAAAAATATTTCTTCTGCTATATTTCCTTCTATTGTGATCTCAGTTAATATCTGAAGATGATGCCAACTTCTTTGTCATCCAAGTTTCGTTAAAATACAAAATCATCTTGTAAATATACCACATAGTGAAGAAGATAAATTTTGTCAATAAAGTCAGTTCTAAGGAAGTATTTCACAGTAATTTCTGCTATAGATTTATACAAAGCATGCTATATCAGTTCAGTATAAAAAGTTTTAGTTCTTAAAATGATGATAAATATAGTTCAGGTTTCCAAGGTTAAAAAATTAATTTATCCCAATGTCATCTGGTATTCTGAAATGAAAAAAAAAAAACAGTATGAGATAATAGAGAATACTTAAAAAGCAGAGATAGATTTATTTAACAATGGAAATTTTACATTTCTAAACTGTAGATATCAACTTTCCTGTCCAGAGCAATTATCTCCAATGTGAGCAGTGGTATTCTAGCATACTCTATGAATTTTATCCTTCTATCTCTTGGGAAGACTCCCCTATAGCATTTTCCAAGAAAATTCCTTCTTATAGGACTTTCTAACATAGCTATTGTCTCTTCTGATGTTATGCCCAAACCAGATTAACCTCCTCCTTTTTATTACTTGGAGTTAATTCTTTCTCTATATCTTTTTCTCGTTTCTTCTGTATCACTATCTCTCCTTCTCCAGGAGTTATGAGTCTATATGAACCCATGCAATATCTGATTTCACTTCGAGTTTTATTCAGATATCAATTGGAGAGGAAATGGGCTTCATCAGGATTTAACAAATGCCCAAGAAACACTGTTTATCACTAGAGCACCCATACGACTCCACTAAGAATTACAAGTCCTTATAATACATCATCATCATCATTTTACGTCAACTTTTCCCTGCTTGCAAGGGTGGGACGGGAACTGATTCTGGCTTGATTTTTACAGCTGGATGCCCTTCCTAACACCAACCTCATTTACAGTGAGTGCTGGGTGCTTTTTTGCCGTGACACCTCCACGACCACTTTGCAGTGGAATGATATGGACCCTAGTCCCTATCATCTCATTTCTACAGCTGAGTAAACTGGAGCAATGTGAAATAAAGTGTCTTGCTCAAGGAAACAACACATCACCCGGTCTGAGAATTGAACTCACAACCTTTCGATTGTAAGGCCAATGCTCTAACCACTAAGCCACGTGCCTCCATATATATATATATACACACACACATCCCTTTCTCTGTAAGAAATCAAGTGTATTCAGATCTGGAAGGAGGTGAGGTCTCCATCAGGTTTGAAATACCCAACAAATGCCATATGTCTCTAAGGTACCCCTATGACTCCAACAGGGTTTCATTTTATTAGGACTATGTCTGGGTTAGCCAATCAAGTAGGATTAAGTATCTGTATTTTAGGAAGCTGCATTGAGTATCAGTATTTCAGAGATTTGCTTTGATGGTGAAGGGATACCTGTTGGTGTGGAGTTTCGTTGGTGACTGTACATAATAAGGTTCTAATACTGTAAAGAGCTACCTGAAACACTGTCTGGTAATGTCTGGGAGACACGATCATAAAGCCATGTATAGTGAAGCAGTCAGCAAAGTTAGGATTAACAGTGACTATCGTGAAGAATTTAGAGAGCAGAACTCTGTTCTTAGCCCTCTCTTCTTTATTATCATTCTGTAGGCAATAAAGGTGTTTAAGACTGGCTGCCTATGGGAATTTCTGTATTCAGATGATCTAATACTTATAGCTGAATCTATGGCAGAATTAGAGAAGAAATTCCATATCCGGAAGCACAGCCTAGGATCAAACAGTCTTAAAGTCAACCAAACAAAGACTAAGAACCTAGTAAGTCGAAGGGAAAAAAAGGCCTTGATCCCCTCAGAGAAATGGCCTTGCTCAGTGTTCAAGAACGGCATACATACAGAAGGAGACGTCATTGTTCTGGCTGACCATACCAATACCCAGCCATTTGCCCTGTCAACATAAACGTAAATATTATCTCTGAGATTGGTCTGGCTGTCTACCATCTCCATTTTAAACTGACCGGAGATGGTAAACAACACTGTATATCTATGGTAAGTATTGTTGGTTTATATTAAGGCTGTGTATATGTATGTTTGTATGTGTGATTGTGTGTATTTAACCCTTTAGCATTCACATTACTCTATATCTACTATTGTATTTTCACAGTAAAGACTTTATCTCACATAATTATTCACATCGAATCTGAGATTTTGATGATGATATTATTTACTTTGAAAACAATACCTTAACATCAGTATGTGTGGCTAGTTACGGTCGGTTTGAACAGAAAGAGATGAGAGAATTCTGGCCAGATATGGCTGGTTTAAATGCTTAAGGGTTAAACATGCGTATGTGTTCTGTCTCTCTCTCTCTCCCTGTCTCTCTCTGAAGAGATGGGCTCCACCAGGTTTATAAATGCCCAAGGCACACTCTACATCTCTATGGCGCCCCGACTCCTCCAAGAGTTGGGACACACACACACGTGCAAGTAGAAGGGAGGGAGAGAGACCGTGAGATGGGAGACACACATACATATAAAAGATGGTGGATGGGTGCTAGACGAGAATGCTGAGGATGGCTCTGAACATTAATCAGGGACCCGCACCACCAGGCCTTTTTGTTGCTGTCGTCACCGTGGTGGGTTCATTACTGGTGTTGTTATTGTTGTTAAGTGTTGCCGCTGTATGGCTCTCAGGTAGTGTGTACTCGCTGCCATTAACTGGGTACATCATTGATACCACTACTACTGCGACGACCGGGGTGGGTGATGGGCGGTGTTTCTGTTGTTACCGTTATTTATTGTGTTGTCGCTTTGATCTTGAGGAAAGATACCATCAAGTAAATACACACACACACATTTATATACATATATAAGATATAATACATACACATAAACACGGATATATAAAAATGTATATATGAAATGCGTAAATACATATACATACATTTATATATTACGTGTGTCTATATTAGATGTGGAAATATAATATATTGGCAGTATCGGTAGAGGGTCTGACGCCATGCTTTGCAGCAAAGAGTTACGCCCCTTTATGGTTTGAGTTCAAATCCCGCCGAGGTTAACTTTGCCTTTCATCCTTACGGGGTCGATAAAATAAAGTACCAGTAATGCACTGGATAATTGCTGGCCTTGTGCCAAAAGTAGAAACAATTATTTATTACGGATAATGTCATATTTGCTGGGTTGATATGAATAACAATTTTTAGAAGGTTTATAACACAAAAAATAGAATTTTTTAATAAAACATAATAAATTAGTGAAAAAAAACGTAATAATGGTAAAAACTGTTGAAATACCTTGAAAATATTAAATATTTTTATATCGATAAACTCTAGATGTAAACCTTTAATTTAATATTACACTATACAACCTTGTGTGATGTATATATATATATATGTAAAATACATCTTAAACAATACATTATTATAGACTTCAAGTAAATCTTTGTCAACTTACCTTCGTCACATATAATCAATGTGTTGTTTATCAGCTTTATTTCACGACATTAACGTTGGTCTATGTTCGTCATGAATTTATAGCTTGTCAGAATGAAGTAGTGAGGCTGACTTTATTGCTTTGGTCACAGATTTGATAGGAAATATGTATATATTAGGTTGATATGTGGCCTTATATATATATATATTTGTTTCTACTTTTGGCACATATATTGTCTTCAAATGTTCTAATAAAAAATGGTCGTTTTTCTACCACAGATTGTAATGGAACTCTTAGAAGACACAATTGTAAAGTAAGAATAGATATAATGTCGGAAAAAGAAGATTGTGTGTGTATATATATATATATACATAATTATTACAGAAGATATAATTAAATTAATTAAAGTTATAATGAAGACAACAGGCACGTGGTGTCATTGACAATGTTTCTTACCGGTGACATATGTTAAAAGTCCCTGATATAATTTAATAGTCAGACACAGTTCCAATCCTATATAATTTGATGGTATATAAAAAATCACTCAGTAAAATATCGATTATGTATCTATAAGGACATCTCTACGTAGTCTCTCACCCTGCTAGAAATAGCAACGGAATTATCCATTACAGCTTTATTTTTTGTTTAAACTAACTTAAGTTATGTTACATAATTGTCTCTACTTTAGGCACAAGGCCAGCAAATTACTCAGTGCATTACTGGTACTTTATTTTTATCGACCCAGTAAGGATGAAAGGTAAAGTCAACCTCGGCGGGTTATGTTACATAGTCAACAACGGCAAGTCTTTTGTACAGACTTCGGAATAAACTCAAAGACTGTCAGAATATAATTCTCCTTGTTACCTCTATATATAAAGTTGTATTCCTGTCTTGTGTTTGTTCGTTCACGAACTACGCCTATCGTTTTGGAGATAGACCCCCATAACCATATATATTCTGAAAGTACATTGCCCAGGGTACTTAGATAAGTATATTTCATTTTAATCAAAGGGTTCCCGGGGGCACAAAACCCCCGCTAAAAATGTTTTCCCTTCGATTTAGATGAAATTTAAACCATAGGTAAATGACAAGATATCATATCTATTCACAGAATTTCAGCAAATTTCAATAATATTTAGAGACCCTAATAGGAGGTTAAACCCCCTATTATGGTTCCCCACATGCACAAACACCCGCTGAAAAATTTTTCCCTTCGATTTATATGAAATTTAAACCATAGGTAAATGACAAGATATGATGCCTATTCACAAAAGTTTTGAATTGATATTTTGAAAAAAATTATTTACAAGAAACAAAATAAGAATAAGATTTAATAATGTAATTTTGATTTGATATAATTACAAAAAATAATGTTTTCCAATTTTTCATGCATTACATTTTACATTGAGTAATATTGAAATACAAAAAAAATGTGTGAAACGCAGCTAGGCGTGGGCAATTCGGGTAGTATATCAAAATAATAAATCATACACAAAACGCCAGCACCAACAGTTTTCCAAGAGATGAATGGACCTGTTATTTTTATCTAAAGACATTTTTTCCAATTCAAACCCGCCCGTCCCCTCAATCTATCTTATTTCTCATTCTTTCTTCTGATAAAGGACTAGCATCCGAAACGTTAAGACCCTCTTCCTGCTATATCAAGCATTAACCTAATATATCCTTTCCATATACTGTACCGATTGTGTTGTTATTTCTGTTTACCTTTTACATATATATATATATATATATATATATACACAGGTCAGTTGAACTGCAGGTAATGACCCCTTCCCCAATAATTATATATTTTCTCTCGAAACTACCAAATCACACATCTATTTACATATGCACTACAATTTATATATATGTTGTTTATCACATATTGAAGTTTTTTATATCTTTGTTGATATTTCATAATTGTTTCTACTTTAGGCACAAGGCCAGCAATTACCAGTGCATTACTGGTACTTTATTTTATCGACCCCGTAAGGATGAAAGGCAAAGTCAACCTCGGCGGGATTTGAACTCAGATGGTAAAGGGACGTAACTATGCTGGAAAGCATGGCGTCCGACCCTCTACCGATACTGCCAATCCACCGCCCTTGTTGATATTTCATAATACCAGCTAAACTAATCACTACACCTAAATTGACCAAATTTGGCCTCCCCAATTCAGGAATGCTTCTACCACCCTTTATATAGAGATCGACAGTATCGGTAGAGCGTCAGGCACCATTCTTTGCAGCATAGAATTATGGCCTTTATGGTTTGAGTTCAAATCCCGCCGTGGTTAACTTTGCCTTTTATCCTTACAGGGTCGATAAAATAAAGCACCAGTAAAACACTGGGGTAATTGCTGGCCTTGTGCCAAAAGTAGAAACAATTATATATATATATTATATGTATATATATATCATCATCATCATTTTACGTCCGCTTTTCCCTGCTTGCAAGGGTTGGAAGGGTCCTATTCAGCACAGCATCTCTCCACTTGTCACGGCCCTTCGTCATTTCCTCGGTGAGTTTCAGCGATCTGAGGTCTGC
>OZ024755.1:31089594-31099594 GCA_964016885.1 Eledone cirrhosa
TTTGCAATATCCTCAGAGTTGCTGCCAAGAAAACAGCCACTTATGTGTTTATTGCAGGTGACTTCAATCATCCAGAGATCGATTGGGAAACCTTTCATTGGCCACAAGGTGCAAACGATTTCCTTGAACTAGTGCTGGACTCAAACTGGTCACAAGTAGTCACCTCTCCAACAAGAGGTGACAACACTTTGGACCTGATCTTCACCACTACTCCTGAAGTGGTTATCAGTTGTACTACTGAGGAACCTCTAGGCGACTCTGATCATGCTATGATCATTGCCAATCTGGCACTTGAGGGCAGCAACAAAAACCAGAGCCATCTCCAATCTGCTTGCTTTGATTGGAAGAGGGCGGATTGGAACTTGTACTGCACTGAGCTACAGCGCCCAAACTGGCATGAGATGTATAACTCTGGAGATGTGAACTCTATACTCCAGAGCATTCTGGACACAATATGGATAGCATGTGCAGCATCAGTGCCACGGAAGCGGAAAAATAACCACCCCAAAAGTGCAATCTGGGAAACTTCAGCAGTCCGACTTGCCAGGAAAGAACGTCGGAACGCTGAACGGGAATATAAACTGCATAGATCAGATGCCAGCAGAAAAAAGCGGAATAAATCTTCTAACTATCTCAAGCAAGTGACAAAGAAGGCAGTGCTTGAATTTGAACAGTGCATCGCAACCAATCCTGACAGTAAGGTGTTCTGGAAATATGTTCATTCAAAGCAGAGACCTCACTCTCCAGTTGGTCCTCTTCGCAATCCCCACACAAGCCAGATCACTGACAATCCCAAGGAATGCGCAGAACTCATTGCTGAGTGCTATGCAAGTATTTTTACTGTTGAAAACCAGAATGTACCATCTCCACCATCTCTAACATCAAATTCCATAACAACTATGGAATTTACACCTGCAATGTTGCGACGTCACCTTAAGAATAAGCGCAACTATGCCTCCCCTGGTCTTGATGATGTGACATACCTGCTTCTCAAACGTGGCGGGTATTTCCTTTTGCGCCAGCTTTCTTTCTTCTTTCAATACTGTCTCAACAATGGTGCTACTCCGGAGCAGTGGAAAACTGCCAGTGTCATTCCCCTGTTCAAAAAGGGCAACCGCATGTCACCTGTCAACTATCGTCCAGTTAGTCTTACTAGCTGTATGGCCAAACTGATGGAATCCTGTGTCAGAGAAACACTTTGGAACTTCTGGAGCTCACAGTTTGGATTTATCTCTAACTCCAGCTGCTGTGATCAGCTTATCGAGTTCCTTGAGGACATCACCTGGATCACTGACAGCGGCTCATGGGTGGATGTTGTTTACCTTGACTTTGCTAAGGCTTTTAATTCTGTGCCACACAAAAGACTTATAGCAAAACTCTCTGCAATGGGTGTGAGGGATGATCTTTTCGACTGGTTGAAATCCTTCATTCTCAGCCGAAAAGAAGTAGTCACGGTTCTAGGACAGCATTCTTCACCATATGAGATGTCATCTGGTGTACCACAGGGATCTGTTTTTGGTCCTCTTTTGTTTGTGGCATATATTAACGACATAGATGCCAACTTACAGAATGCCACGGTACTAAAATATGCAGATGACATCAAGCTGTACCTTGAAATCAAAAGGACTGATCCTGAAATTTACAACTCTTTCCTACAATCAGACCTGGACACAATGCAGCAATGGATCACAGACTGGCAACTGAAGCTGGCTGTGGACAAGTGTACCACCATGCATTTTGGAAGGAAAAATCCAGCGTCCACATACTCCCTCCACAACACTGATATCAAAAAGTCCTCTTGTGAACGTGACCTGGGCATTACTGTCAGCAACGATTTGCGTTGGACAAAGCATGTCTCTAAGATTGTCAAGAAGGCCGAGGGTGTCTTGGCATCACTCAGCAAGACCTTTGTTAGCCGCTCTCCAGCCATCTATTTAAAACTGTATACAGCTATGGTACGACCACACTTGGAATTCGCATCATCAGTCTGGAACCCCTATCTTGCTCAGAACATTGACCTCCTGGAAACTGTTCAGAGACGTGCAACCAAGCGCATACCCTCCATCAGACACCTACCATACTCTGAACACCTTGCTCCCTGGGCATGGATTCATTGAAGCTCCGACGTCTGGCAATGGACTTGGTGAATACCCACAAAATTTTTAACCATCTCGCCAATTGCAACCCTGAGCGCCTCTTTGATCTCCATGTGTCTAACACACGTGGACATGCCTACAAGATCAGAAAACAGCACAGCTCCCATGACTTTCGTAGACATTTTTTCACGCTCAGAGTTGCTGAAGCATGGAACAAACTGCCTGCGTCAATTGTTAGCTGCCGAGACACTGCATCCTTTAAGACACTCATGCTTCCCGAAATACGCCAAAACTACACCTGATGTACCCCTTCCATACACATGCACACATGTGTGTATCATGACTCGTGCACTGTTCATTTTACTGATGTTTGTGCATTGCCCTATGTACTGTACATGCACTTTTTTGATGAGTTGTGGTGCACCTGGGCACTGTACACAATATTTCATTATTGTTATTGTTATTATATCATGACTCGTACACTGTTCATTTTCCTGACATTTGTACATTATTCTATGTACTATACATGCACCTTTGATGAGTTGTAGTGCACCTGAGCACTGTACACAATAATTTCATTATTATTATTTATTATATACATACATACACATATACATATATATATATATACATATATATATATATACATATATATACATATATATATATACATATATATACATATATATATATACATATATATATATACATATATATATACATATATATATATACATACATATATATATATATACATATACATTCATATACAGGGTGCGGACGATATTTGTTCGCAAGATAAGTCTAGGAAAAAATAACACAGTAGTTTTATTTTTTAAGATTTATTTATCAAACTTGGGTCAGTTTGTCTTCATGACTTGTTCTTTCGATCTCACTCGATAAACCCGCCATTGGCTTTGATGACGGCCTCAAGCGGCCTCGGAACCGGCTACAGGCCTTCGTCATTGTCCCCCGACTTAGGCCCCTAAAAGTACTTGTGATCCTGGCCTTCAGATCGTCTTTCGTATTGCAGCTAGATCTTTTGGTGTCTCATTCCACTGCGCCCCACACAAAGAAGTCGAGGGGTTGCAGTCGGGCGAGCTGGGAGGCCAGATGTCAGGTGAAGTATGGTCGACGAAGTTCTCTGACAGCCAGGCTTGGGTCTTTCGGCTGGTATGGCAGGGTGCTGAGTCTTGCTGCCACACGTACGGCTTACCTACAGCTACCTGGTCGATCCAGGGCTTTACTACCTCGCTCAGAACGTGGATGAAGCCATCGGTGTTCGGCTTGAGGCCCTCAGGGAAGAAGTGAGGTGCCATGACGTCACCTTGACTGCTGACGACACCTAAGACCAATATTGTTGCTGGAAACTTTGTCTGCATGACTCTGGGCACGTCTTTGGATGAGACAGCGAGCCACCTGTTGTTCTGGGAGTTGATCTACTGGTCTTATTTGTCCTCCCGGCGCGGATTCTAAGAAGAACTCCGTGTCTCTTCCACAAATTTGGAGGTTCAAAATTATTCATAATCAATTATTCTGAAAATAAATAATGGAAATATAGTCACTGTTTTTATGAAGACAAGAGTGACAACGGAAGTACAAAAAATTGGCATAAAATTACCAGTTGAAAATTGCGAACAAATATCGTCCGCACCCAGTATATATAAATATATATATACATATACATATATATATATGTATATACATATATCCATATACATATATCTATATACATATATACATATACATATATCTTTATACATATAATCTATATACATATACATATATACATATATCTATATACATATAACCAAGTCGTACAGAATGGGGTTGTTCCGAAGGACTGGCGTAGCAGCATCATCGTTAACTGCTATAAGGGAAAAGGAGATGCCCTAGATAGGAGTAACTATAGAGGCATTAAATTAATCGACCAGGTCATGAAGGTCACGGAAAAAGTAATAGCGCAACTAATCAGAGAGAGAATTGATCTAGATGAAATGCAGTTCGGATTTGTGTCAGGCAAAAGTACCAGAGACGCTCTTTTCATTGTACGACAACTACAGGAGAAGTACCTAGCTAAAAGTAAACCCCTATACTTAGCCTTCGTCGACTTGGAGAAAGCCTTCGACAGAGTCCCCCGTTCCATTATCTGGTGGTCTCTTAGAAAACTAGGTGTTGACGAATGGCTTGTGAGAGCTATACAAGCCATGTATAAAGAAACAGTCAGTAAGGTTAGAATTAACAACGAATATAGTGAAGAGTTTAGCGTAAAAGTTGGTGTCCATCAGGGCTCTGTTCTTAGCCCCCTACTATTTATTATTGCCCTTCAGGCTATAACAGAGGAGTTCAAGACCGGCTGCCCATGGGAACTCCTATACGCAGATGATCTAACGCTCATAGCTGAATCAATGACCGAACTAGAGAAGAAATTCCAAACATGGAAGCACGGCCTAGAATCAAAAAGCCTTAAAATTAACCTGGCTAAGACTAAAGTTCTAGTTTGTAGGAAAGAAAATATGGCGGCAGTCCCATCTGGGAAATGGCCATGCTCAGTGTGTAGGAAAGGCGTAGGTAGAAACTCCATTTTATGTCCCAAATGCAAAGTATGGGTGCATAAAAGATGTAGTGGGATCACAGGTAAGCTAACTAAGAACATAGATTTTACATGTGGCCGGTGCTCTGGTGCAATAAGTAGCAGCAAGTGCCCACAAAATACTAGCTCCTTCAACTGCGCAGAGGGTTCTATAGAAATAGTGGACAGCTTCCGTTACCTGGGTGACAAAATCAGCAGTGGGGGAGGGTGCTCTGAAAGTACAGTAGCTAGAGTCAGAACTGGATGGAAAAAGTTCAGAGAGCTTATACCACTATTAGCCGCTAGAGGGTTCTCCCTAAAAATGAAAGGCAGGTTATACGATGCCTGCATACGAACAGCAATGCTGCATGGCAGTGAGACCTGGGCATTGTGTGCAGAGGATATACGCAGACTAGAGAGGAACGAAGCTTGCATGCTCCGCTGGATGTGCAATAGTAATATACGTGAACGGCAAAGCATAAACGAACTAAGGAAAAAATTAGAAATAAGAGGGATCAGATGTTGTTTACTCGAGAGAAGGCTACGTTGGTACGGTCGTGTGATGCGCATGAAAGACGACAGCTGTATAACAAAGTGCAGGGCAATAAAGATAGACGGTAGCCACGGAGTAGGCAGACCCAGAAAAACATGGGACGAGCTGATAAATTCCGACCTCACACGCTTACACCTCTCCAAGACAATGTCACTGGACCGAGACCTTTGGCGGTACTCAGTAATAGAGAAGACCCGCCTTACCTAAATACAAAGTAAAAACCTACTACAGTCAGTAGGCATCTCTATCAAAACACCCCCCCGTCCCGCCACCTCCACCCCATCCACACCGCCCCTTTCAATGTACAGTTATGTTGGTCCCACAACATCCAGGCCGAAACAAATGAGATCGTGTAGGTGTCACGACAAAAAACACACAGTCCACGCTGTAAATGTGGCCGTGTAGGCAACACAGTAAAAACCTCCCAGCCCCACACTGTAAATGTGGTTGGTGTTAGGAAGGGCATCCAGCTGTAGAAAACCCGCCAGACAGTCCACGCTGTAATGTGGCCGTGTAGGCAACACGGTAAAAACCTCCCAGCCCCACACTGTAAATGTGGTTGGTGTTAGGAAGGGCATCCAACTGTAGAAAACCCGCCAGACAGTCCTATGCGAGCAAGACAACCACTCTTGCCTCAAGTGGAAAAACCCCCGTCCAAACCCATGCAAGTGTGGAACACGGACGCTAAACCTGATGATGATGATGATGATGATGATATATATATATATATATACATATATCTATATACATATTACATGTATATACATATACATAGTAATAATAATAAATTTGAAGACTAAAATCCAAAGAGGGCTCGATAAGGATAAATATATATCAAATATATAAGAACCGTAGAGCAAATATTTATTAAAATAACCGATTAAAGTTTAAGCAAAGAATCGCTGCTTTCACCCTTAACGGGATCTTCTGAAACTCCCGTTGAGGGTGAAAGCAGCGATTCTTTGCTTAAACTTTAATCTGTTATTTTAATAAATATATATATATACATATATCTATATACATATATACATATATATATATGAATGTATGTATAGTATATTTGGCAATATACCGTATGTTTAATTAAAAACATTTAGAAGACCATTCGCTATCAGTTTTAAAGTAGTGACTATGTCACTTACTTATTTTCGGCAAAGGTAGGGAGAGAGGCTAAAGACTCGTGCACATAGCACGTTAAACCAAGTTCCGATCAGCGTAGACACGGGGCAGACGGAGGCTCCGTAGGCAACCCATCTAGGAGAACTACCACTCCGAATAAATCAGTGTGGGGTAGAGATGTCCCCTAAGTCCAGTAAGACAACTTCCTTAGTGCTGGTGGCACGAATAAAAGCACCCAGTCCATGCTGTAAAATGGAGGGGTAGAGAGGGCCCCTGAGTCCAGTAAGACCACCTCTCTAGTGCTGGTGGCACGAATAAAAGCACCCAGTCCATGCTGTAAAATGGAGGGGTAGAGAGGGCCCCTGAGTCCAGTAAGACCACCTCTCTAGTGCTGGTGGCACGAATAAAAACACCCAGTCCATGCTGTAAAGTGGTGCTGGTGTTAGGAAGGACATCCAACCAGTATATATACTACTTCCAAAAACTATGTGCACAACAAATGAGAATTGCATAAACAGCAATAACACTAACCATATTAGGGGTGTGCACGGTAGTGAGGTGGCTGGTCCAGCCATGTGCGAGAACCCCACAACCGTCACCAAGCATTTGCACAACAGGAACAAGAACAAGAATATGAACATCTCAGAGTTGCCACACTTAATGTTGGCACTCTAACAGGTAGATCTGGTGAGATAGTAGAGATGCTAGAGAGAAGGCATATGGATGTGTGCTGCGTGCAAGAGGTGAGATGGAAAGGTGCCTCTGCAAGACTAATCGCAGGCAAACATCGTAGTTATTTCTGGATGGGTAATGATGATGGGTTAGGTGGGGTGGGCATATTACTGGCTGAGAGATGGATCAATAAGACAATAGAGGTAGTTAGAGTTAGTAATAGAATAATTAAGCTTAGGTTAGTTGTAGGCAAGATACTACTGACAATCATCTCTGCCTATGCTCCCCAGGCAGGCCTAGGTAAAGAAAAGAAAGACTGCTTTTACGAGCAACTTTTAGAAACAACCACAATGACAGAGGACAGAGACATCGTTATGCTAGCAGGGGACTTCAATGGACATGTTGGACAGCTCCAGGATGGATACACTGGGATACATGGTGGGCATGGTTATGGCTCAAGAAATGAAGAAGGAGTGAGGCTTCTTGAATTTTGTGATGCAAATGCACTAACCATTTGCAACACTAACATCAAGAACCCTACCAACCACCTAATAACCTACAAATCAGGCGAGCACATAAGCCAGATTGACTTCTTGCTAGTTAGACAGCGAGACAGACAGATGGTGTCAAATACTAAGGCATACCCCAGGGAAGAATGTACCCCACAGCATAGGTTAGTCATTAGTGATATCTCAGGAAGCATGATACAGAATGAGACATACAGGAAGGTGTGGAAAAAAAAAGGTCTGGAAGCTAAAAGACCTTTCATTAAAATATAAATTTAGGAAAGCCCTTCAAGATGTGTATGAACAAAAAGATGACGATTTAGAGTCATATGACATAGATGATAACTGAAATTTCTTGCGTGACAACTTACTGCAGGCTATTGAAGAAACTTGTGACAGAGAGAGACCTGGTGGTGGAACAGCATGGTAGATAGGGCCATTAGAGACAAAAGACTAACATGGAAGACTTGGAAAAATGGTGAGAGTAGAGACCGATACACAGCCGCTAAGAGAGAAGCTAGACGTCAGGTATACTTAGCACGCAGGGAGGGTGAGAGTAGAAGGTTTGCCAATGTTCTGTGACGGGAAAATCGAAGACGTGTGATGTTCCGCATTGCAAGGCAGTGTGTCAGTGTAAATCAGGATGTTGTTGGAGATAAGTGTGTCCAGAATGATGCCGGTGTACTTAGTGTCTCAAATGATCAAAAAAAGGAGGCCTGCAAATGTCATTATGAGAGACTGATGAATGTAGAGAACGAATGGGAGAGAGAGAGAAATTACCCCCAGTAGACCCGACAGAGGGACCAGCTATTGAGATTGATGAATATAGGGTCCAAGAGGCAATTAAGGAAATGAAAAATGGTAAGGCCGCTGGACCATCAGGCATAGTTGCTGAGATGCTGAAGCCATCAGGAGAAGTAGGTACTAAACTGGTTGCACGCATCATCAATCAAGCTATATATGGTGGAGTCATACCCAAAGACTGGTGCAGCAGTATTCTCATAAATTGCTACAAAGGTAAAGGGGATGCTCTGGAGAGGAGCAATTATAGGGGCATAAAGCTGTTGGATCAGATTGTGAAAGTGGCAGAAAGGATATTAATGAAACTGATTAGAGAAAGAGTCAAATTAGATGAGATGTAGTTTGGTGTTGTGCCTCAGAAAAGTACAACAGATGCCCTCTTCTTAGTGAGGCAACTACAAGAGAAGTTCTTAGAGAAGAATAAGCCACTATACTTAGCTTTTGTTGACCTAGAGAAGGCCTTTGATAGGGTACCCCGATCTATCATCTGGTGGTCCCTAAGGAAACTAGGTGTAGAGGAATGGCTTGTGAGGACAGTGCAAGATATGTACAGGGGTGCTGTCAGTAAAGTGAGAGTAGGAATGGAGTTTAGTGAGGAATTCCAGATACAAGTAGGAGTACATCAGGGTTTGGTCCTCAGCTCGCTCTTGTTCATGATAGTCCTCCAAGCCATAACAGAGGAGTTTAAGACTGGCTGCATATGAGATCTTCTCTATGCTGACAATTTGGTTCTTATAGCAGAATCAGTAGAGGAGCTAGAGAATAAATTCTGGCTATGGAAACAGTAGTTGGAATCAAGAGGACTGAGTGAACCTAGCTAAGACAAAAGTGTTGATAAGTAGAAAAGAGGACAAAACTCTGATTCCATCAGGGAAATGGCAATGTTCGATATGTAGAAAAGGAACTGGCATAAATTCTATAAAATGTACACAAGAGTTGTAGTGGGATAGCAGGCAAACTAACAGTTAGGGAAAACTACATATGCAGTAGATGTACAGGGAAAGTTGACAGTAGTAATCACAATGATAGACACATTTTTCAAATACAGGTGGTTTCTAGTTTAGGGAGCTGTTTCCTCTGTTGACAAAGAAGAGTTTCTCCCCGCGTACGAAAGGCCTGTTATATGATGCCTGTGTGAGATGCGCAATGTTCCATAGTAGTGAGACATGGGCAGCAACTACAGAGGATATGCGATGGCTGTAGAGAAATGAAGCAAACATGCTCCGTTGGATGTGCAATGTCAATGTGCGTGAAAGACCAAGCCTAGATGAGTTGAGAGAGAAACTGTGTATATGAGGGGTAAGTTGTGGTGTGCGGGAGAGAAAACTGAGATGGTATGGACATGTGATGCGCATGGAGGATGACCGCTGGGTAAAGAAGTGCCAAGAAATGCCAGTAGCAGGAAGACGCAGTAGAGGAAGACCATGAAAAATATGGGCGGAGGTGGTGAGAGCGGACCTCAGATCGCTGAAGCTCACGGAGGAGATGACGAAGGACCATGACAAGTGGAGAGATGCTGTACTGAATAAGACCCATCCCACCTTTGCAAGCAGGGAAAAGTGGACGTAAAATATATATATATACATATATATATACACATATATACATATACATATATATATCATCATCATCATCATTTCCTTTTACGTCCGCTTTTCCCTGCTTGCAAGAGTGGGACGGG
>OZ024755.1:31104594-31134594 GCA_964016885.1 Eledone cirrhosa
TCCAGTGAATCATGGAGATTTCATTTCTTTCCAATCTTCGCAGGTCCTCCGCACACAGTGCCCAAGTCTGCTGTGCAACATAGATGTTCGTATACATCCATCATACAGTCTGCCTTTCATTTTGAGGAAAAAACCTTTTGTAGTTAGTAACTGTAGTAGCTCCCTGAACTTTCTCCAGCCTTATCTCATTCTGGCTACTGTACTTTGGTCACCCAGGTAACAGAAACTATCTACCACTTCTACTGTGCCCTCTGGGCATTTGAATGTGATTGTATCCTGTGGGTTCTTGCTACTTACTGCTTCTGTGCACAAGCCACAAGTAAAACCTACATTCTTTGTTAGCCTGCCTGAGATCCCACTACATCTCTTGTGTACTCATAGCTTGCATTTGGGACATAGGATGGAATTTCTACCTACTTCTGTGTACACTGAGCAGGGCCATTTCCCAGATGAGATCTGGGTTCTGTTTTCCCCTTCTACTTACTAGAACTTTAGTCTTTGCCAGGTTGACTTTAAGACCTTTAGATTCCTGCTTCCAGTTTTGGAATTTCATCTTTAATTCAGCTATAAAGGTTAGGTCACCTGCATACAGAAGTTCCCAAGGGCAGCCAGTCTTAAACTCCGTCGTTATTGCCTTTAGGACAATGATAAAGAGGAGGGGGGCTAAAAACTGCACATTAAATTCTTCACTTGTTAATTCTGACCTTGCTGACTATTCATACATAGCTTGTACTGCCCTCACTAGCCACTCGTTTACTACTAGTTTTGTAAGAGCCCACCATATATATATATATATATATATGTATGCGTATGTATATATATGTGTGTGTATATATATGTGCGTATGTATATATATGTGTGTATAAATATACACTGTAAATGTGGTTAGTGTTAGGAAGGGCATCCAGCTGTAAAAAACTCGACCAAATTTACAGTTCTCGCCGGAGTAAGTGCAACATGGCCAAACTTGCCTCCTAGCAAAGGACGACCCGTCTATCCCATGCACGTAAGAATTGACTCTAAACGGAAATGATGATGATGTGTGTGTGGATTATATAACAAGAGAGTTGATATCTTTACACACACACACAAAATCCCAAATTGTTTCTAAAATATTTACAGCACTATTTCTTCTCACATAACACATTTCTATTTAATATCTTGCTTCTCGTTTAGACTTAAAACACTCTTCATTCATTAACACTGAAAGCCTATAAAATGTTACCTACTGGTTGATCGATCATTCCCAGCTTGAACCTAATAGCTCTTATATTTGACAGATGTCTTTGTTAGTGGTGATATGCCACCGAAAGAAATATTGAAAAATCTATAAATCCTTTTGATAACAAACAGACTTCGGTTCGATAAAACAAAACTACTTATTTTAAAGGGGTCATATTTAATTTAATGCATTATGACATTAGTTCATATAAAAAATAACTTGTAAGTTATGTATGTTACAAACACCACCTTAATGAAACAATTTATGTTATTATATTCCTCTTAATCCTTCATTAATTAATTCAAACACTGTGCATTTTATTATCAATATCGTAACGAAAGGACTAACTAGAATAGCTGAGATGAATCAGATTTAGAAGATAACATTTGTCAATTATTGTTTGGTTCTAAGCATTTGGGGTTCTTTTATTTCTTTCGGCGCTTATTACCCTGAATTTCAAATTGAAACATAAATTGAAGTATAAGATTAGAGTTACAGTTTAGGGCTAGGATTAAGAATTAAAGTTAAGGAAGGGGCTAAGGTTGGATAACCTTTGTTTCAAATTGAAATGCAAGATAATAAACTAGCGCCTTCTTTTTTTCTTCTTTATCTTCATTAGAACAATATATATGCAAAGTAATTGATTTCGGCACTTTATAGGAAATGTTCAATAAAAAGGACAGGAGAAAGACAATAGATGTTCAACTTAGGACAACCTTCCTACCCAAACAACCTTTACACATTTTAAAGTAATGTAGAAAGCAATGACTCTTCAAATCAGTAGCTTCACACTTTGATAGGTGGTGAAAAATAAACGAACACAGCTTTATAATAACAACAATTACATGAAAACATAGGAAAACAGTTTTTATCTATCTTGGCTCGGTGAGCGTCGCACGACAGGAGGGTCTCTGCAAGCCAATCGGTATGTATAAACATTTAAAATAATTAAAAATATAGCACTCCATGTTCTTACGGGACATGTATAAAAAGCGAAATGGCCATAGGCTTTAGGGAACCCAGTTAAGGCGAGGTAGAACTGAAATAAAAATAAACAGACGAAAGGAATTTCCATCACCGTTAGCCACCATACTGGAAGCCTAAAGTTGGTATTTTGTCGATTCGGGCACGAACGATTCCAGCATTGGAATTTATAACCGACTTTATCGAAATAATAACTCATATAAAATGTCAGTGGTATGTTGAAAGTAAAAAGCTGAAATACTCCAAAAAAGTATGTAAAACTACCTGGTATTAGAGTCTTCATAACAACGATACCCCACACAAACATGACTCCAATTTCATTTTCGAGAAATTCTCCTATAAACCATGGCCCGACACCAATGTAGGCGGACATGAAGACAATTATATAGAATAATCTATTCACTTGTGTTAACTTCCAGAGCAACATAATCCAACAGTTGCAGCAACTGCACAGCCAGTCAATAATTCGGACGTCCGAAACAAAGAGATAACTTCTAATTCTATGGCAGTTGCGGAGTAAAAATAAGACTGACAACCAAAGTGAGAAGATGGTCCAAAACAATACTTTACCGATCATATAATGATTCATCATTAACAAAAGCTTAGGTACAATTTTGAAATTTGGTTGACTGTTGTCAAGAGAGAATGGTTGCTCAACAGTTTTTTGATGTCCATGAGAGTCGGCAACTGACACTGATATTTTGTGTAAACCCTTTGAATAAGAAGCCGGTTGCCAGGGCAACACATAAAGAGCATTTTTTACTGGTTCCGCAGATCCAAGAAATATATTATCAACAGAGATATTCACGTAATTGATTAAGTTTGGACTGAATGCTAGTATCCTTATATGAGTTGAAGTGGCAATCCTATATAAAGGTTCGTGCCTGGGTGCGAAAAACAGAGCATGTTTCGGATTAGTGATGAGAACAAGTGGCCATGTATTAATGACTTCGTCGGTGAACGATAAAATATCGTGGTCAACGGCCAGAATACGGAACATTCGGTTATCTTTCCAGTCGCCTAATTCCAACTCCAGCATACCGGTCTTTTGACGTGTGTACATATTAGGTACGTGACCACCTAAAGTGTGAAGATGTCCAGATAGATGAGCGATGCCTCGTTTCATTACTGAACGCAAATCTGGGTAGATGATGAACGAAGTCGGGTAATGACTAAACCATATTGTTAGATTACTCTTGATGCTATTCTGGGTAAATTCCAACAACTGGCTCACGTCCTGTTCTCTCAACCGGCCAAAGAAATTAAACGGCCTTCGTGGACCGGGCGCTAGACAAGCATCTATGCCAATGAATGTATAACGACCGTAACGGGGGTTGAAGTCAAACATGTAAGATGTTTGGTTAGTGAACTGTTTTTGGGGTGTGTAACGTCTGAAATAGTTATTTGAACTATTAACGTGGGGTACATCAAAAACATCGTGGTTACCTCGAATATCAAACCATTGACCACCCACCACTCGAGCACACTCATCCGTCACTTGCTGATAAATTTTCCATTCGGCTAAATATTGTTGTGAGCCAAGTAAATTTTCAGTTTTTGCATCTACAATGTCACCTGAAACGATAACAAATTTCGGGCGAATTACACTTATCTGAGAGCGACAAAATTGTATTAAATCCGGTCCTCTTTTTAGATCACGAAATATACTAAAATGCATGTCAGTTACTTGAATAAACCAGAAGATTTTGTCGTATTCTCCATTCAAAATTGTGTTATCCTCGTCTTGTTTTAAAGTCCTGCCGTTGTTTTTGGTGAGAGAGTAATACATTTCTGAAGAACTACCTGGCTCGGTTAAATCATAAAAGAATGCAATTACAATGATTACAACAGTCACAAGACCGCACAATAATGGTATAATGTTCATGATAAATAAATGAATAATTAAATAAATAAACAGCTGAATGGTAAGAAATAAACATAAACACAACTTCACTGCACTTCTTGGGCGACGCTTACATATTTAACTGACGGAACAAACCGGTGTAAGCACAGCAATAGTTTCCTATGTAAAAGTACCCACCGACAACACAAGACCCACTTTATGTGGGTGTTTAAACATTTATAAAGTTTTTCAATAACAAATTTACCACTGAGAATCTTCAAAAATAAAAAAAAGAAAGCGAAGAATATAATTTTTTTTTTCTATAAAATTCTATTTCGGTAAATTTTTACAATTATATCCGACTGGCTTTGTAAGTAAAATATGTTTTCCTTTGTTTTGTTTTTTTTAATATAGATATTTTATTCACAGTTGTATAAAAAAAAATAATACTTACAGAACGAAAACACAAACAAATATAATAGATACAAAGAAAAGGGAAAGGAAAAGAGAAAAAATAAACATTAGCAGGTAATGCACACATCTAAGACTACATACAACAAAAGGCAGGCGAAACGAGCCACTACCAGAACAAATGATATATTTTGAACGATTCTGACCTTTAAAACTATCGTAAATTATTCGTTTTTTAGTTAACTGAAAAGGGAACACTCTCGAACTTTTCATTATAATTACACCCGTCTCGCTTTGGTGGTGAAATATTTATATCAATGAGATATTGGGCCGATTTAATATTCCTATAAAGCACCTTAAGATATTCCTTTATTGGATTCCGTCATTAGACTACTTGAGTCCATATATGTATTTATAGGTATCATCATTCTACATTTACATGTGTTGGACGTGTTCTTCTCAGTACAGCATCTCTCTACTTGTCACATTCCTTTGTCACCTTCACCCATTCATTATTCATGTTCATTACGTTTCTTCGCAGTCTCCTCTCTTGCACACTACATCTCATTCCTTTTATACCCAATTTCTCTCTTGGGTCATCCATGCTTTATCATCTTCGCACATTAACATTGCACATCCATAGAGGCATGCTTACCTCATTTCTTTCCAGCTTTTGCAATATCCCCTTTGATCACTGTGAATGCCTCACTATCATACAGTATTGCACTTCACACAGGCATCATACAGTCAACCATTTGTTCATAGGGAGAAACATTGTCAACAAAGGTAGTAGTTCCCCAAACAACTTCCATCCTGTCCTTATTCTAGCAACTATGCTCTCCAAGCCCTTTCCACCACTGCTAATTATATCACCTAGGTAGCAGAAGCTATCAATCACTTCTATGGATTGTTCCTGGGATTGGAAAAGGTTTATATTATTGGCACTCTAACTATCAATTGACCCTAAACATCTACTAAATACAAAGTCTTCATTTCCTGTTAGTTTGCCTGTTATCCCACTACACCTCTTGCGTACCTAAGATTTGCATAGTGTACATTGTAGAGAGCTTATGCCTACTCCTTTTCTATGTATCAAGCAGGGCCACTTCCCTGGTGGGATTAGGGCCCTATCTTCTTTCGTACTTATTAACACTGGTTTTTGTTAAGTTTACTTTCAGCCCCTTTGATTCTAAGTTCTGTTTCCACAGCCAGAATTTATTCTCTAGTTCTTCCACAGATTCAGATATGAGGACCAGATCATCAGCATACAGAAGTTCTCATGGACATCCAGTTTTAAACTCCTCTGTTATGGCCTATTGAACTATAATGAACAGAAGTAGGCCGAGAACCGACTTGGGACAAGGCAATGAAATCTGACCTTACAATGAAATCTGACCTCACAATGAAATCTGACCTCACAACTGATATAACAAAGGACCACGAAAGCTGGTACTGTGCTGTGATGATGAAGACCCAACCGCAAGCCTCCAATATGACCTGACTCATCCATGTGTCTCCCCACTTCCACTAGCACTCTCCAGCAGCTATCCCCACCACCACTGCTCCCCCCACCCATTCCCCCTCTAAAAGAAAAGTAGTAAAGACCCCCTTCAGTTACAAATAACCATGGGATTTGCACCTAGAAAGTTTCCCTCCAAGGCACAAGTCTGGGCAAATTTGTTTGTGGAAGACCAGCAGTCGCCCATGTATACCAGTCTCCTCTCTCCATGCCACCGATGATGTCCAAGGGAAAGGTAATGGCTGATACAGCTTGGTACCAGTGACGCCACAACTCATTTCTACAGCTGAGTGAACTGGAGCAACATAAAATAAAGTGTCTTGCTCAAGGACACAACGCATCACCTGGTCCGAGAATCGAACTCACAACCTTCCGATTGCAAGCCCAATGCTCTAACCACTAAGCCATGCACCTTCACTAGTGTTCTTAGATACCCTCACTGAAGTAGCTACTCTTTCTACCTCCAATGCACCCCTTCCACTACCACCGCTTAACTATTTCTCCATCACCCCCACCCCCAACACTATTGACCACACCTCCATATCCCCCCCCCCTACTCATGACTGTCAAATCACCACACTCTCCATACACATATAACTCCATACCTATCTTCCTACTCTATCACCTCTGCACAAACCCTAGAGAGCAGAGAGAGCTCTTCAGTTGGGACTATAACCAACAACCTCTCACCTGGTAAGGTAGTTAGTGACAGGAAGGGCACCCAGCGGTAAAACCATGGACCCCTCAGTAGTGTCAAGGGCACAACAACCTCCCTAATGTTGATGATCTACACAGTAAATACTGTAAAGTAGGCAGTTGGTGATAGGAAGGGCAAATGTAGAAAGCCTGTCAAACAAAGGGTTGGAAGGACCCTCCAATTGTGTCAAAGACATGAAAACCTCTCTCATGTTGATGCCATGATAAAATACTCTTGTTAGATGTGGAACTGCATGTAAGTAAGATGTGAACCCCCTGCCTGTCTGTGAGGTCAGTAGCCCCACTTCAGTACAGACTCGGTCTACAAATACCTGTCCAACCCTTGCTAGCAGAAAAAGTGGACATCAAATATTGATGATAGTGATACATATACATAATACGCAAATGATCTAACGCTCATAGCTGAATCAATGGCCGACCTAGAGAAGAAATTCCAAACATGGAAGCATGGCCTAGAATCAAAAGGCCTTAAAATTAACCTGTCTAAGACTGAAGTTCTAGTTTGTAGGAAGGAAAATAGGGCACCGGTCCCATCCGGGAAATGGCCATGCTCAGTGTGTAGGAAAGGAGTAGGTAGAAACTCCATTTTATGTCCCAAATGCAAAGTATGGGTGCATAAAAGATGTAGTGGGATCACAGGTAAGCTAACTAAGAACATAGATTTTATATGTGGCCGGTGCTCTGGTGCAATAAGTAGCAGCAAGTGCCCACAGAACACTAGCTCATTCCATTGCACAGATGGTTCTATAGAAATAGTGGACACCTTCCGTTACTTGGGTGACAAAATCAGCAGTGGTGGAGGGTGCTCTGAAAGTACAGTAGCTAGAGTCAGAACGGGATGGAAAAAGTTCAGAGAGCTTATACCACTATTAGCCGCTAAAGGGTTCTCTCTAAAAATGAAAGGCAGGCTGTATGATGCCTGCATACGAACAGAAATGTTACATGGCAGTGAGACCTGGGCATTGTGTGCAGAGGATATACGCAGACTGGAGAGGAACGAAGCTTGCATGCTCCGCTGGATGTGTAATAGTAATATACGTGAACGGCAAAGCATAAACGAACTAAGGGAAAATTAGAAATAAGAGGGATCAGATGTTGTTTACTCGAGAGAAGACTACGTTGGTATGGTCACATGATGCGCATGAAAGACGACAGCTGTATAAAAAAGTGCAGGGCAATAAAAATAGACGGTAGCCACGGAGTAGGCAGACCCAGAAAAACCTGGGACGACTTGATAAATTCCGACCTCACACACTTACACCTCTCCAAGACAATGTCACTGGACCGAGATCTTTGGCGCTACACAGTAATACAGAAGACCCGCCTTACCTAAGTACAAAGTGAAACCTACTACAGTCAGTAGGCACCTCTAACAAAATACACCCCCGTCCACTACCCCACCCCATCCACACCACCCCTTTCAATGTAAAGTTATGTTGGTACCACAACATCCAGTCCGAAACAAATGAGGTTGTGTAGGTGTCACGACAAAAAAACACACAGTCCACGCTGTAATGTGGCCGTGTAGGTAACACGGTAAAAACCTCCCACTCCCACACTGTAAACGTGGTTGCTGTTAGGAAGGGCATCCAGCCGTAGAAAACCCGCCAGACAGTCCTATGCGAGCAAGACAACCACTCTTGCCTCAAGTGGGAAAACTCCCGTCCAAACCCATGCAAGCATGGAAGATGGACGTTAAACGATGATGATGATGATAATGATGAATACATAAGCGGTAGATAGGATAAAATGCTTTGTAATATTCATTCAGGCTCTCTGCAAATCTACAGTGTTGGAGGTCAACTTTGCCTTTCATCCTTTCCAGGTAAAAAAAAAAAATGTACCAGTTTAGTACTGGAGTCGTTTCTTCCTTTGCATTACTTTCTTACATCTTCCCTCTATCACTCTCTCTCCTTCTTTGGAAGAAATAGGTTGTGTTCATGACTGGAGATCAGATAGGTTCTGTCATGTTTAAAAAATGTCGAAGACTTGTTTGACACAACAGCTTCCCTACGACTCCACCAGGAGATATGGGTTCCTACACACATATATACATGGATATATATATATATCATCATCGTCATCATCATCATCATCATTTTACGTCTGCTTTTCCCTGCTTGCAAGGGTGGGACGGGTCTTATTCAGCACAGCATCTCTCCACTTGTCACGGTCCTTCATCATCTCCACCATGAGCTTCAGCGATCTGAGGTCTGTTCTCACCACCTCCGCCCATGTTTTTCGTGGTCTACCTCTACCACGTCTTCCTTCAACTGGCATTTCCTGGCACTTCTTCACCCATCAGTCATCCTCCATGCGCATCACATGTCCATACCACCGCAGTCTCCTCTCTCGCACATTACATTCTATCCCTCTCAGACACAGTTTCTCTCTCAACACATCCATGCTGGGTCGTTCACACACATTGACATTGCACATCCAACGGAGCATGCTTGCCTCATTTCTCTCCAGTCATCACATATCCTCTGCAGTTGCTGCCCATGTCTCACTACCATGCAGCATTGCACACATCACCCAGGCATCATATAACCGGCCTTTCGTACGCAGGGAGAAACCCTTCTTCGTCAGCAGAGGAAGCAGCTGCCTAAACTTCTTCCAACCCGTCCTTATTCTAGATACTATGGCCTCGGAACCCCCCCCCCCCATGCTAATCTGATCTCCTAGGTTCCGGAAGCTATCCACCATATATATGGAGGCACATGGCTTAGTGGTTAGAGCATTGGCCTTGCAATCGAAAGGTTGTGAGTTCAATTCTCGGACCGGGTGATGTGTTGTTTCCTTGAGCATGACACTTTATTTCACATTGCTCCAGTTTACTCAGCTGTAGAAATGAGATGATAGGGACTGGGGTCCCTATCATTCCACTGCAAAGTGGTCGTGGAGGTGCCACGGCAAAAAAGCACCCAGCACTCACTGTAAATGAGGTTGGTGTTAGGAAGGGCATCCAGCTGTAGAAATCAAGCCAGAATCAGTTCCCGTCCCACCCTTGCAAGCAGGGAAAAGTGGACATTAAATGAAATGAATGAATGATGATACACAGTGTACCCCTGGCATTCGCAGTCCTTAGGACCTAACTAATAATTGTTTGTGGAAACATGACATATTCGCTGAATTGTAAATATCTTCTGCGATTTTTTAAATGTCTTTTTTGTGGCAATATATATATTTTTAACGCTCAGTTATTAATAACAATATACATTATTTGCCGGCCCATTGGACGCCCCTTCGCATAAGACACTCCCTCTGTTTTTATTATATTTTACATTATATTTTGACGTTTATAGGCATTTTTATGGACCGCGTCCAATATTTGCACTTTTTCACTTCTAGGAATGTAATAGCAGGGGACAACTGTATAATTATTTTGAGAAGATGGTGTGTGGCACTGATCACACCTACTCTGTTAGCCACCTCTGAATGAAATATTTTCTTTGTTTTTATTTTCTGGGTTAGTGTGTGCCATAATTCCTTTATTATGTAACTATTATGCAATATACACCTGATGATGTTGCTGGGATTCTACATAACCTGGCCATTGAAATATACATAATGTTTTTGCAACAATAAAACTTTAAGAGAACTTCATCAGTACGGTCTCCTATCATTTTATTCAAAATAATAATTAACTCTGTTGCTGCACGACCAACAGGATTCAACATGAAAGAGGGATAAGTTGCGTAATGTTGAGTGCTTTTCCTACTATTACATCATGGTTAAAAACAAAAAAAAGGTTAAGGGATTGCCGAGATTGATTTAATGACCAGTTGGTCAACTGACAGCTAACAACTGTGGAGCAGTGTAAAGTTGGTTCATTGGCATTGGACTAATAGACATTTTAATCCAGGTGGTTATGACTGGATACTGAGATCGTTAGATCGAATTATGCCGGTCGCAGTTTGAAGTTGGAGAATTTAATGGCTGCTTTATGCCTACAGAAGTTTGTTCACTCGATCTTGCTATTGAGCAGCATTTTGTTATATTTTAGAATATGGAACAGTTCTATATTGCAGAGTCCACAGTGGGACATTCCGTTGCATTTGATAATTTCGAACAGCTAATCTCATATTCCTGATTAGTGTCATTAAGCTGCCAGATTTTATTGGCTAGCGTCGTTGTATTTCCAAGTTTTCATTTTTTTATGGAGTGTCTATGCACATACCATCTTTTTTTGAAATCTCATATTTTTATTATTATTATTGTTTTCATTTAGGCTGCTACTATGTCCCTATAAATACCAGTGCCTTGTGTTATACACACATTAGTATTCTGATGATTTGATCAGGCAAACACTGTAATTAAGGTTGGATGATATAATTTCTAACGATCAGCGGCTTTAGACACTTTCTACAGACCTCTTGGGATCTTACAGACTTTTACTTTTTCTTACTCTCTTTTTCACTCAATCTCTCTATCTCTTTCTTAACCAAGCTAGTGAAGTTCATCAAGTTTTCTTGGTAAATACAATTTAATTCTACTTTTACAAACAAACAAATTCCTGTGTAATTTTCATATAGCTTCAACATGAGCTATTTCCAATAAATTAATACTATGGCGGTTTCGTGTCATCGTGGTTCATTTATACATATTCATTTTCTGAGTGATCAAGGAACTATCATATCATCATCTTATTGAACACTTACTCACTTACCTGCACATATGTAACCTCTGGTCATACTGTATTACACCGCAATGACCACACAACATAGCAAGCTACAAGTGAGCACACACGTAACAAATGAATCAACACTACAACACAATCAACTAACCAACACGATCATCCAAATAATTGCTATATATATATATCAACTACATAATCTATAGAAGAATATGTACACAGGTGGAATCATAAGAGAAACTTTATTGCGCTATTTCATACCTATGTAATAGAAAAATATCAATCAATATAATCGATAATTGAAGACAAACTATCAATTAAATCACATGAGACTGATACTCATCAGAGGTTAGTCTTACCATTCTAAGGGAAATATAGTTATTGAAAATAACAATAATTCATTATATTTTTTTTATTCTGTCGGATTTAAGTAAAAGAGGATCTTTTACTTTTTACCTACAATCTTCGATTTGTATGGAACTTTACCCATTTTCAACTTTATCTTCATCATCTTTACACTCAGACACACGGCGGGCTTCCGCAGTTTCCGCCTACCAAATTCTACTCACAAGTCAATTAATAAAGCAGAGGTAATAGAAAACACTTGCCCAGGGCGTTACTCTGCGGGATTGAACCCAGTCCACGTGGTTCCAAATCGAACTCCTTAACCACACAGCCATGTCTGTGCATAGAAATGCGATAGACAATTTTTGCGAAACAGATTTTTAAGACAGAAACAGAAGAAACCATAATATGCCTGATTCGGTATTACCGTTTATTACAAGTTGATCGCCAATATAATTTATCAGAATATCAACATTACACATAGTAATACTTCATTTTAAGAATATAGACATTTCCGGTTATTTCCGTAAGTGAAAATCACAAGTCGGCCAGGACCGGCAATAATCGTAAATGAAATGAAACATGCCCAAACGAAAGTGAACGTTGTTTGCTTCATGTGTTCGAATAATTTATTATGAAAAGAAATCATAAAAATCGAGTGATTTGATATTAAAGAAAATGGTTAAAATTTACATTAAATGGTTGACTCAAATCAATACATTTAAAAATTGTATAAATTTAAGGGGATATAGTGCACCGATGTTAATCTCATTCACAGAAATGTCAGCGATCTTAAAGCAAAAGATTACTCAATGTTTAGTTAATTAAATCGGACGTTAATATTTGATATTAGAGATTGAATAGTAGAAACGACTTAATGGTAGAATAAAGAAACGTTTATGTTAATTCATAAAAAGTCTAAACCTAAGAGAGAGAGAGAGAGCAATGCAAAGATGGAAACAGATAGAGAGGGAGAGAAGACGATTAAAAAAGACCAATAAACGAAAAGAACTAATCAGACCCTCGCTTTCTGTCAACGTTTCCACCAATCAAAATGTCTGTATAGCGACTGAATAGCCGAGCTTCAAGGGACACAATTCAGGACGGCCAATATTTCGTGGAATTGAGATCCAGACCTTAAAGTGATTGCTCGCCATAACTGTTTTAAACAGAAAAAGAATCCCCATTTTGCTTAGAATTGGTAGGTGATTTAATAATATTTATATTATAAGTTTTTTCAATTATTATTTTCCTGTCCAACCATTCCATGTGCAGATGCCCCCCCCCCCCCAAAGCCTGCATTACCCCCTCCCCCATTTTGGAGGGGGGTTACAATGTCGGGGACCGTTCTTGTTGAACATCACATCTTTTTCTTCTTTCTTTCTGTTCCTAATTATATATACGTTATTTAACTATTGTTTCTTCTCTTCTGCTGTGATTATAAATCTTGTAGATTTCCTTCATAGATAAATCTTTTCAGATGAAAAAAAAGATGGCAACCCTTTTCTCCCCCCCCCCCCCCCTATTCCCTTCCCTTCCAACAACGATTTACTTGAATCTATTAAACCTAATCCCCTTTATTGCTAAAAAGGAATGTCTAATTATTTTATATTTCTCCAGATGAAAGAAGTAAAATATAATGTCATGCTGTAGAACTAGACATTTTTTTTTTCTTCGTTAGAAATGTACATTTTGCCCCCATCCTCCCCTTTTGAAACCTACTTCTGCCGGTTGTCTTTATTGTCTCACATTATATATATATATATATATATATATATATATATATGTATATATAATTATTATTTAAACCATGTAAGCCCTAAATAAATATATTCTACTTTCTTTAAGGTATGAATTAAGTTAAATGTCTTACTACTAGTCTTAATTTGTAATATCTCTCCCTCTCACGACACATATTAGTAGTTCTCTTCTATTAAATAGTTGATTTATTTTAAAAATAATTCCCTCCTTTTTATTAATATTTTCTCCTACATATATGGAATAAGTATAGTATTTATTATGTAATTATATGATCTAAAACTACATATACAGACATATATGATATATAACTACATATGTACACACGTCTATGATATATAACTACATATATAACACACATGATATATAACATGACAGTGAGTTAATGCCGGCTGTAGTGGTGGTTGCTGTAGCCGTCATGTTCTCTGAAAGACATGCTAGCAACAATTCACAGCATATATAGTCGCTACATCTTTATATATACACATTTATTTCTATCACACTTAGAAAATATATATATATATATATATATATACATACATTTTATATTTTACATTTATAATTAACAAATATTTAGTGCCGGTTTAATTAAAAGTCTGCCACCATTTATTTCACTTGAACTCTCACCATTACTACAGCATGTGTGTATATATATATATATATATATATATTCACATAAATCACGCGTTACTTCTTTCTTTATATACACATATTTTTATTCCTTTTTAAAATATACAATTATATCTAAATAGAATATACATTTATAATTAACAAATATTTAGTTCTGGTTTGATCTTCATTCCAGTTTAACTACAATCTAACACAAACCCTTCTGCATCTTCCATTTTGCAGTTATTTATTATACTGAAATTTTAAAACCTTATTTCTCCCCTTCTATCCTAAAATAATTATCCTGTTCATTTTTTATGGGTATATTTTTTCTGTAACATTGTTTCATAAAGAGATATTATATTTTCCGCGGTTTTGATTTCTTAATAATTATTTGGTGATGGAAAATGAGAATATTAGATTAGTTTTTATTTATTTTATAGTAAAAAATTTGAGAAAAGCTATATTTTCTTGTCCCCGAGGGTATTATAGAGAAAAATGGAGGTAAAACAAAACAAATTCCTAATCACGGAGCAAGTGTATCTATGACTGTTAGACATCAACTCGCAGCTTTTATTTAATATTTTACTCGCAGCTTTTATTTAATATTTTACAAGATTTGTAGAGCATGTCCAGGTTTAACTATAAATAAATAAATATCGATTAAATTTGAGTAAAAAAATAAAATATGTTGATTACACTTCCTTATTCCGCATTTGTTGAGTTACCGCCACAAGAAGTCAGCTTCCTCCGACTTTTTACAGCCGTTCCTCCACCTTCCTTATAAAATACAATCACTGTCATCTTGTAAAATGTATTTCGTTCTGTTTCCTTTCTCCAGTGGGGACTTAAGCAGATTTTCTCTACTATTAAAGTGTTCTAATATTATTATAGACATTTGCGTTACGATCACTATATTTCAAGTACAAGGGCGCCATAGTACTTTACAGCATGTCTTTGGTATGTTAAACCTGGCGGCGGCCATCCCCTCCTCCAGTTCTGAGCTGATTTCTTCCAGAGACGGAGAGAGATTGTGAGAGGAAGAATCGATCTGGAAAAGATGAAAAGCGAAGTTAGCTTCAGCGATGTTTGAACTCGGGGTGCAGAGAGTCGGAACAAATACTACAAAACATTCCAGCTGACTCTGCTGATTAGCCATTTATATGTGTGGTCATTCTGAGAAATTCTACCTTCATTTCCTGCCGCCCTTCCATATATACTCTATACATGTATTCTGGGAGGTAGCCAATACTTAGAATATATGTATGTATACACAGAGAGCTGGAGAGAAAGTGAGTGATGTAGGCAGTCTTGTTTGTAGTTTGTATATTACACAAATAAGTAAACCTGACAATATATATATATATATATATATATATATATATATGCTGATGATATCACCGGCATATATATATATATATATACGTTATTCCGGGTTGAATCGGAGGTAACCACAGTAAGTAAGGTACTCAATACATTGCAGAGTATAAAAGTTTTAATATAGATGAGATTCTACAGGACTAGAACTGTTTCATTCTTTAGAAATCATCAGGAATCATATATATATATATGCTGATGATATCACCGGATTCATACGGAACCCGGTCATTTAAATGATCATAGTATAATAAACCTTTCAAGGATTTACACAAGTTCAGCTTCCTGTTATTTTATTATATTATATATATATATATATATATATTGGTATATAATCGATTGTTGTATGATTTAAATATAATACAGTACGATGATTGAAAATCCAACGAGAGGAAGGCAAGGTAGAAATAAAATATGCCGTGTCTGTTGTTCCGTACATGTTCTCGTTTGTATTGTGTGTACTAGCAGTCAAACCAATGCTAGTCCCGTCAACTTATATATATATATATATATATATATATATATATATATATATATATATATATATATATATATATATATATATATAATAGAAGTAACTTTTACTAATATACCTACTCTACATCGTACCATATATCGAGTACTTTGATTTGTGGTCTTCACGGCCCCGGTATCGCAGACTCTCAATGTATATATATAACCACTCTTGGTTTATATTGTCCTACCCAAGTGGCCAATAAAGGAAGAAATATTTTAAAGGGCCAAATCAGACTCCTATCACTGGAGTTTCGCCTGTGTATTCACAACAAGCAGGAGACCCAGGGGTCTCCTACTTGTTGGTTTCGCCCTTAAAATCTGTCCAGTGATTCTTTTCTGAGACATTCTAACCACATGCCATTAGTATCGGAGCTGTATTCACATGGTCATTAGGCAAAAATCCACAACAGACTTGACCTCAGCATAAAAAATATTAATCTACTATGGTGTTGAGGACTCAATTTCGTGACCATTAATACTAAGCACACATATATATATATATATATATATATATATCCATATCCTTATCTATGCAGTGTATTCCTGGCATTCACAGGTTTTTCCTTAGAACCTAACTAATACTTGTTCGTGGAAACCACCGCATATTCGCGGAATCGTAAATATCTTTTTCGATTTAAAAAAAAAAAAAATTTTTTTTCACCCTCGTGTCAATAATTATTAATAACACGCGAAGGGGCGGCAAATACGGTAGAGTATTAATAATTATTGCCACGGGAAAAAAAAATGTATATATATATATATATTTTGATATTTATAGGTGTTTTTTTTAATTATTTATGGACCGCGTCCATTATTCGCGGGTGTTCTGGGGAAGCAATCCTCGCGAATACTGTATATACACACACGGTTGTATCTCTCTCTTATATATATACGAATAAAAAAATTCGATGTTTTCTCAAATATACGGCGGTATCTATTTAGGGTTTCATTTTCTGTTTCAGGACATGCATGTGTGCACACACACACACACATACATATGGTGTGTATGTAATATACATTCACATGGATTGTATTTAAAAGCATATTTTGTCTTGTGTATAAATTATACATTTGCTGGTAGTTTTATAGAAATGTTTGCTTAAATAAATGTCTATACTTCCCCATATATTGCAGCGATATTTCATTGTATAAAGCATGGTTTTTATTTATTTAAAAAGCACAGTAGTGTTACGTGTACTTACCTTTCATTAACATTAGGTTATGTATCGATGAATGAACGATTAGAACACCTGTAAAGTACTGGGTTGGTATAATCGATCTTCCTCTTTTATTGTGTTTAATCTAAAAATTATTATTGGAATTTTGTGCAAATAACTTCTTAGCTGCATATCGGTTTCGATTGATTGGGAACTGATCACTTCAATCGATTCATCAATATCAATGCAATTTAATGGGTTTTTTTAAATTTTTTAACCCCTGAGATATTTAAAAGTCTGTTTTAATTATCTGTGGTAATCTTTCTCATTGTCCACGTCATTGAAACAAATTATAAATCTTACACAATCTCCACTTCCATACTCTATAAATTCCCAAACTTCTATTTGTAACATTCTACTGTTAAATCTGAAAATAGAAAATGTTTGTTTGTTTAGATTCTTTGTTTCATTCGTTTGATTGCGACCATGTTGGGGCACTGCCTTGTGATTAGCCGATTATATAGACTGACCCGTACTTATTTTTTCAAATACTTTCAAAGAATATATATATATATATATATATATATATATATATATATATATATATATATATATATATATATATATACACACACACACACACACACACACACACATACATACATGTGCATACAACGAGCGTTTACAGTTGCCAATTACCAAATTCCACCTGCAAGGCATTGGTTAACTTGATAATAAAAGACACTTGCTCAAGGTACCGTGCAGTGGGTTTGAGCCATGAAGTGCGTTGTCCCATGACCATGAGGTGGCAGGTTCGATTCCTCGGTTGGGTGGTGTGCTGTGTTGATAGTGCTGGGACCCATATTAAAATACTCAAGAAACCTCCTACAAGATGTCGCATTGTAGGACGCCGGTTAAAACTGTAAGATGTTATGGCTGTCACCCCGCCCCTCCTATCATGAAAGCACCCGAGAAACCGATGAGATACATAACTACGGAGGTAAACTAAATTTCATTTCGCTTTATATGTATATATATAATATATAATGTGTGTGAAAATTCATTGAATTATCATAAAGCAGTCCTAGACTTTAGAAACTATGTAGAAATATTGATTTGGTATTTTGGTACTCAGCCGTGGTTAAAAATATTTCTTCAAAAATGTCTGGTGATTTATTTATTTATTTATTTTTTTCTCTGGTAATTTTTTTGATATGACTATTGCCTCTGGGTTTAAGTCTAATTTTAGTTAAGTATATTTGATGGTTTATTAGACCTTCTTTCAACCAAGATGACTAAACAATATCACTTGTGTCTTATATACGAATTTGAGATATTTGCTAGACTGTTCTTAATATTCTCTGTTAAAATGGGAACAAGATCCTATATACCACGAAATGCAGTATTTTCTGTGTCAAGCCTAAATAGCAACAACGACGTAAGCAACCGGTGCCTTCTTGAAAAACAAACAAACAAACGGTGGAGATAAAGCCGTTATTACTTTACAGTTGGTGTAATGTTTTAAATATTAAGTTGAAAGTATTAAGTAATGTAACATTATTTAATCCTACTTAGTTTTAGTAAAATAAAATAATGCAGTCTTATGAATTTTCTCACTTTACTATACAAACCTGTGATATTGTTAAATTCAGATTTCCGGCGGCAAAACATATTTACTCTATATGCAATATAAATGTGTGTTTGGTGGGAAATGAAAATGCATCACATATATATATATAATGGCATATGACTTATTTATCGACTTCGACTGCTGAAACTGACCAGTCATAGTTTCCATTGCCTTAAATTCAAATCTCACCGAAGTCAAGTTTGCTTTCCATTCTTCTGCTGTCAATAAAATAGGGGACCAGTCTAGCTGCATGCACATTACGTGTGTGTATTATATATTTATACACGATACATTGCATCCTCTGATGTTACTAACTCATCACACACACACACACACAAAGTACTGTCAATTTTATGGTTTGGCTTATGGTTGAAAGGTGTCATCAACCAATGTACTCTGTTATGGTTGAAAGGTGTCATCAACCAATGTACCCTGTTATGGTTGCACGTGCCAGTTTTACCAAACATTTTCACGTCACTTGAAACACGCAACTTATTCCAAAGCAATACATTCCCAGCACTTAACCGTATATATCTTTTTAATATATGATTTTATCTGTTGGATATGTAATATTTAATTTTTGAACAAGACAGCACAGTTGAGATGGTGTGCTGGAGAGGCAGTTGTGCTGATATGATGTGTATTGAACAAACAGGATTTTGATACTTTTAAGGAAATGGCTGTGCTCAGAAAGGGAGTTGGTAGGAATTCCATCTGGAATGGACCTCTGCTGGTTTTGATGGTGTGTTTCAGTTTGATTAACATGCAAGCCTATCCGTGAAATTAATGTGCAAGTGGCTGAGCATTCTACATACGCGTACTATTAATGCAGTTCTCGGGGAAAATCAGCATACTAGTGTGATAAGGTTAGCCCTTTGAATTACAAGTTCAGTCCATCTACAGGCTTCCATACAGTTTCTATCTACCAATTTCACTAACAAGGTTTTGGCTAATCCTGCTCAAGCTACCACACTGTCAAGTGAACTTTGAGCCAATGTAAACAAGCTGAGCAAGAAAGTAGATTTTATATGTGGCAATATATATTTATCTATCTAGGGTGGGTAAAATTCCCGAGATACAATATATAAAACGTTTTAAGGCCATTTTCCCTTCAGGTTTAAAACTCATCATAGGGTCTTTTTTATGCAATGTTTTATTGTAGGATGTCCTTCATGGCACTAACCTTTTTTTTTTTACCTCTTACTGCATGCTGAAATATAGTGTCTAAGCTGGATGCACATAATGTTTAGAGTGTGAAATTGTGTTGTTTAGTGGTTAAGGGTGTTTGATTTTCAAATCAGGTAGTGTACTTGAGCGAGACACTTAATTTTATGTTGCTCCTGTTAATTCAGCTGGCAAAAATAAGTTGTGTCTGTAATTCAGATTGATTTCCTTCAGAACTTTAAGAGTGCAGTTGGAAATGATGGAGGCCCAACTAACATATGTCTCATCATTTTTACACCTATTTTGCCATGCTTGTATGGGTTTGAAAGGTTCTCTCCCACACATCTTGTGTTCCATATCTTCCTTTTCCAAGATTCTTTCCACTTAGATGTCCTGTCATTTCCTTACCCAGTTATCACCCATCTACCATGCAATGTTGCACAACAAGCAGGGCTACTAACTCTTTTTTTTTTTAGGTGTCCAGAGCGTCCTTCTTCATTTCTATTTAGGTTACTTAAATAACATATACCGACATACACGTCTTCTATTATACCGAATATCTCATTATAAACAAATTTTCACCATTTGTATCTATTTTTTAGTCTGTTCTGCTCTCTCTCTCTCTCTACACACACACACATACATGCATGCATGCACAAACGCACGTTATATTATGTTCGATGGCCCTTATTTGTTATAGATGCTCTGATATTGTACCTAGAAAGTTCCTTGACAAGATCCCTTGTGAAGCCAAGCCCGATAGAGATTGGCACCAGGGCCAAAGTAGCCTCTCATACGTACTAACTGCTCAGACAATTCGCCATGTCATCTTCCATTCCTAGCATCACACACATACACACAGTAATAATAATAAATTTGAAGACTAAAATCTAAAGAGGGCTCGATAAGGATAAATATATATACCCGTTAAGGGTGAAAGCAGCGATTTTTTGCTTAAACTTTAATCTGTTATTTTAATATATATATATATATATATTAAAATAACAGATTAAAGATTATATATATATATATATATATATATATATATATATGGCGATTTCATCTTGAAAATAGTTTAAATATAAAGATTTTGAAAGACAAGCAGTCAATAGATGAAGTGTTATGGTTTGTGTGTAAAGAAATGTTTTTTTTTTTACTGTCTTTGAATCTTAGCATTTATAATTTTTGTGGCAAAATTTCATTTCACTGTTAAATGTGACATGCTGTAGAGAAATGGCACTTCTCATTTATAGACCGTTATACTTCACATTAATATTTATTGAATAAATTTTATGTTCGTTACATAATTCTTTGTTACTACAGTTTAGTTCCCAACTCTCTTGGTGGATATTTTTAAATGGAATTTTACAGATACATTTTAAATGATGTAGAGATCTTACTATTATGTTTTAAAAATAATTTTTATTCGCAGTTGTATAAATAACATAAATCGTTTGCAATTATTTTAGAATGAAAATATAAAGAGAGCATATGAATAAATTTACAGTAGAATAACATAACAAATATGTTTTAAATATATACATAAATAACATTACAAATGCTTAGATAACATTATAAATTGCTCGCGATTCTTTCAGAAAGATATTTATTGCAATACATACTTGTAGAAATTCCATTCCATTCGTATATGTAATGTATATCATCCTGATTGGAATGAATAATGGACAAAATTTCCGATAAAATCGAAAGTATTCAATAAATGAAAACAGAATTATATGCAATGATGAAAGTATTATTTTTAAATGTATTTTTTTCTTTTTGTTAACAATCAAAATAAAACTCATCAGACACGGTATCTCCTCGAAATGTCATTTTTATGAAAGTTATGAATAAACAAAGTGTAGATGTCGGGCACTAAGATGTTATTTTTACCTTATACAATATTGGTGTTAAGACGAAATATTATTAAAATGAAATTGTAAGGCATGATGACAAATTGTTTTAACCTAGACAGATCGAAAGTATTCTAATGGGAATATTAAAAAAAATAATCAATTTCCTTTTTCAATTCATCAGCATAATCGTGATCTAGATTATGGAAAGTTATGAGGAAATAAAGTCTGGGAGGAACAAGGACCAAGCTGTTGGCATTATATACTAGTTACTTTGCCTTTCATCCTCACGGGGTCGATAAAATAAAGTACCAGTAAAACAATTATGAGTTACTGAAGATATAGTTCACACATGTGATATAGTCGTATTTCTCCTCTATACTATTACTCGACACTGTGTAACATATTGTATGAGGAGGGTGTCTTTTGCGCAATCGGAATTTTTGATGTTTAAACTAGAAATCAATCTGAGTGTGAGGGTGAAAATAAAATATGAAATGAAATAAAAAATGAATAAAAAAATTGATATATTTTGAAGCATTTTATTTATTTCATTTATTCGTTTCAGCAATTAGGACAACTCATATTTTTTTTTTTTTTTTGCATTCCTCCATACTGCGGTTTTCTGATTTTTATTACAATGATTTTCTCCCATTTTAGAGTCGGGTCATATATATATACACACACTCACGCACACATAGGATGCTTTTTCTAGAAATATTGTTTGCTAAAAAGTTTAACTTGAATATTTTCCCATAAATTTTGCGCCTGTTACAATGGCATTCGTTTTTTTTAAAAACTGCTTAGAAAAAGAAACATTAAATTTTTTTTTTTTATTAAATCCTGTACATCTTATGTTATCGACATAAATATACAGTGGAACCTCGGTTCACGAATGGTGTCTCGAGTAACGAACACGCAAGCCGGGAGCATCGGCGGGAAAGTGTCACTTGCTGTGCAGTTAATTACTATGGTGATATCTGTTTTTTCAGTTTTAACAATATATCGGAAAATAGTTTCGATTCACGAACATTTCGGATGACGAACGGCCTATAGGACGAATTAAGGTCGTGAACCGAGGTTCACTGTATTTAGTTCGTGTCGGTATCTATAGAATGGGCAACTTATACACGAGCCTCTCTCTCTCTCTCTCTCTCGTGTGTATGGCAGTTTCATGTTGCTCCAGTTCACTCAGATGGAAAAAAAAAGAGTTGTATCTGTATCACGCTGAATCTCCCTGAGAACTTCGTTAAGGGTACACATGTCTGTGGAATGCTCAGCCACTTAAACTATGATAGACTATACTTGTTATTCACTGGGCCAACCATGTCACATTACTTGTGTGTTGAATCTTAAGGTTGCATGTGTTTGGGATGCACAGGTTATTATGTTGATCAAATAACTGGAATATGTTGAAACTGATGCAAGTCTCCTTTTCTTCACTCCTGAGAGAGTGGTGGGGGCAGGGTCCTAAATAGTAGGTCACATTATCTTTACCCTTTCGTTACCATATTTCTAATGAAAAACACTATCCATGATTTTCAAATCATTTTGAAAATAATCAAGAATTTGGGTGGATTTAGTAATATAAATAACTTTCTCATTATTAAGCTGGTGTTTGAATCATAACTAAACATAAAATGATGAAGGAAGGTTTTTTTAGATAAATATAAACACTTTAAAACATTTTAGTATCATAGAACCAGGAGCAATTTCAGGTAGTTTAGTATCGAAAGGGTTAAGCAACTGGTACTGCTTTTAATTTTACAATTAGTGAGGTGATTTAAGTATAAATTAGAAAATCACTAATATATAACATAATTTAATCATGCTTAGTTTTGGTAATAAAATGATGCAGTTGTATGAATCTTCTCGCTGTTTAAGATTTAATACATTGTGACTCAGGCGGGTTTGGCCCAGTAGCAAAACAGTTGTCATTATGACACTACATAAATACTTGGAACCAACATTTCTCCTACACATAACTAAGTTTTAAGGCCTCCTTGCTAAAGCTGGGGTTTGCCATGGCAATGAAAGGGTTAATGACATAGTCTCTTTCATTAGAAATATGGTAACGAAAGGGTTAAAAACATAGGCAGTGTCTTTCATTAGAAATATGGTAGTGAAAGGGTTAATGACATAGACAGTGTCTTTCATTAGAAATATGGTAATGAAAGTGTTAAAGACATAGGCAGTGTCTTTCATTAGAAATATGGTAAATAAAGGGTTAAAGACGGTTTTTCATTAGAATATGGTAATGAAAGGGTTAAAGACATAGGCAGTGTCTTTCATTAGATATATGGTAATGAAAGGGTTAAAATTTTAAGAGGAATCTGGGTTTTAAAAAAAATATATTTACGTTGTCTGTCTTGTGCCAAACAGATATGTTAACCGTTTTGGTGCCAAACCATCTGAAACTCTCAATGGTTCTATGATACAAAACTATTTGTTTTAAAATGTTTATAGTTTTTTTTTTAGTTTTTTTATTCCAAACATCAAGTTAATTATATTACTAAATCTAAATTCTTGATTATTTTCAAAATTATTTGAAAATCATAAACATGCTAATGAAAGCGTTAAAACTTGAGTCTTTTATATATATATATCTACAGTGTCTATGTGCTTGTGTCAAAGTCAGTAATAGAACATGAACTGTTTTGTTACCATATTTCTAATTAGACACTATAGTTTTCCATTCATTTTGAAATACTCAAGAAATTTGAGGGATTTTGTAAAATAACTTTCTCATTATTAAGTTGGTGTTTAGAACAACTTTACCCTTTAGCATTTACTTTACTTTACATTTACTATTATATTTTCATGGTAAAGGCTTTATCTCACTTAATATCGAATCTATGATATTTTGATATTTATTTTGAGGACAATACCTTAACGTCGGTATGTGAGGGCGGTTTGAGCAGAAAAGGATGAGAAAATTCTGGCCAGATATGGCCCGTTTAAATGCTAAAGGGTTAAAGGTTCTTACTTAAAATTATTAACAACTGTATGGGTTGGCATTGATAGATGTATTATATAATTGCAGGTTGTACTATTAGTCAACTAACTCTACTGGTGGCAAGGCTGTTGATGAAATACTGAAAAGGTAGGGTTTTATATAGACACTTATATTTTCTTGTCTAGTTATAAACATTTCCCTTCCTGCAACCTTGATGGAGAACACTTTGTTGGTAAAGTATTTTATAACCTATGGTCTTTATTATTTTGTTTTTGTTTTTGTTTTTATTCAGTTATAGCTATGCATCTAAATACTGTAACCCTGTTTGTCGTAAGAGGTAACTAAAAAGGTTGGTGCCAGAGAGAGCATACGGACCCCATGATGAATATGTAGCCTGTCATGGGGCTCAGAAAACTAATCCCTCTTTATAAAGGAAAATGGCTTTAAAATGTATGTGTGTAAATATATTGTACATTCTATTCTTGGGATGGTTTCTATAGCTGGTTTACAATAAGTACACTGCATCCATGTGTCTTAAGGACCTATGGTCAATATCAAGCCTGTTATACAGCCTGCAGAATTAACCCCTGCTTTAGCAAGAAAAATAGTAATAAAATACTTGTCTCTGACAGCATAATCTCAGCCAATCCTTTGATCAAACCAAGGAAACAAACCCTTCTCCAATGTCTTGCTCCACTATCGCTGTTTATATTTCCAGTACAGAAATTATATCACTAAAGTTAGTGGTTTGTCTCCCACAGTTAATCTGTCTATATATTGGCTGTCATAGGACCAGATTTGAGACTATTTCTTTAGGATATCTCACATATTGATGTCTATAGTAGTCTTCCCTGAGCTATCTTTTTAAGTTCTGTGTTGGTGGTGTGGCTCTTCCAAGTGTTGTTTGTTTTGTATAGTGATACAGATTCAACTGTTACTCAAATGAAATTTACAGCTGACAACATTGCAGGTTTACCTGGCCTTCTACGAGTCTGCATCTCATTAGAAGTTTCTCAGCTGTTTTAATAAGGGCCCCTGTACTATTATGAATAAGCTATGCTCAAGAAAATAAATGAGCTATCTGGTCCAGGAATCGAACCCATGATCTTATGATTGTTTAATATCTTAACCTTCAGGGATAACTTCCAGATATTTCATAATTTATTACATACATGGCTTTTTTTTTAAACCTGTGTTTGTAATCCAAGCTCCAAGATAATTGAAATGTTCAACCATCTTTGCTGCTGTCTAGATTTTCAGTTTATGACAGCATAAATTTGTTTTCTGTTTTAAATTTTGTTGATACATGGTTGTTTGCAGGGAGGTTATCAAAACTCAACAATGGATTTCTTTCCAAAGAAAGCTACTGGCTCATATCGGTGTGAGGTGTGTGATGTTACTGTCAACTCAGAAGTGCAGTTGGTGCAGCATCAAACAGGAAAATTACATATGCGTAAAATGCGCTCAGATTTACCCCCTGATGAAGCAGGTATGTTATTGAAGAATACATATTTCTAGCTTTATGTCATCAACTAAGGTAAAATATTTAACCTGAAAAATCTTATATTAATGATGAAAGCTTGATGAAATTTTTTTATTTCTAATTCTATATTTTATACATAGCAGAGTTGTTAGAGCACCCAATTCAAATTCTACCAGCTTCAACTTTACTATTTAATCCTTTCAGGATCAATAAATAAAGTACCAGTCAAGGGTTGGTGGATGATTGGAATTGTTTTCAAACGTGGTACCTTTTCCAGCCAAAACAGTGGTACCACTTCTGCCAGGATATGCAACCAGCAGACAGATAGTATCTGCAATGGAAAGATCCATGGAAATATTGTTCCTGTGGCCTGATATAAGGATCAGTTCCTTTCCTTGATATAAGCTGAAATATTTTGAGAACACGTTTAACTCTCTAGCATTTACATTACTTTATATATACTATTGTATTTTTTGTGGTAAAGGCTTTACCTCGTATAACTATTTCACATAATATCAAATCTATGAGATTTTGATGTTATTTATTTTTAGAATAATACCTTAACGTCAGTATGAGCAGCCAGTTATGACTGGTTGGAACAGAAAGAGGTGAAAGAATTCTGGCCAGTTTTAAATGCTAAAGGGTTAAATTGGCAATTATGCTTGAAACGGCACAAATTTCATCCATTTGCTACTATATTTCTCATGGAGCCATATATGGATGCCCCTCTATACACTGGGCGTGTTTATCATGTCAACAACAGTAGAGGTTGTTGTGCCCGTTACACAACTGGAAAGTTCTGTTGACACTTTTGGCATGGTTGCTACAATTCTAGTTGTGAGTAATGATAATTTTAAATAAGGCAGTGTTGTGTTATCTGTGTTACACTAAGGTAGTGTTGTGTTGTCTGTTACACTAAGGGACTGTTGTGTTTGTGTTACATGGAGGCACTGCTGTGTGTTACACTGAGACAGTGTTCTGTTTCTGTGTTACACTAAGGCAGTGTTGTGTTGTCTGTGTTAAATGATCTTATCATTTGTTTTACTTGATCAGGTCGATATCAAAGCAAAGATGATGAGGAAATGGACCCAATCACACAGGCTGTAGTGAACAATGCTCTGGGGAAAATACCAACCAAACGAAAAGCAACCGCAGTAAGTTGCTATAATGTACCTTCTACTTTCATTAGAAATAGTTTAGTTATGGCATCTGCTCACAAAACAGTTTTATTTCAGTATGAATTGAGTGTGGAATTATTTCAAATAAGAAGATAATTCCTCTGTGAGAACAGCAGATCTTAACCGCATTAACCATTAGCAATAAGATTTTCGTCTTTTGCAAATGTTTATTCTTTCATTGTTTCTATCATTAGACTTTGCCCATGCTGGGGCATCATTTTAAAGGGATTTTAGTTGATCATATTGACCCCAGTACCTTTTTTTTTTTTTTTTTCCAAGCCTGGTATTTAATTTTATCCATCTCTTTTTGTCGAACAGTTAAGCTACAGGACATAGACAAGCACTGGCTCACACACATTATCATCATCATTATCATTTAACATCCCTTTTTCTGTTAGCAAGGGTTGAATGGGTCTTTACAAGCTGAGTTAGTACTGAAATGGGGTTATTGAGCTTTTTTTTTTTTTTTTTTTTCCTCAACCACATTTAATTTTTAATGGATACCTGTTTCATAATCAAGGGATGAGGTTGATGTTGAAGGAAGAAGTATTTACAGCAGATGAAATATAGAACCATTATATCCACATGTGGGTTTCAAATTGTTTTTCTAATCATGGAACAAACTTCTACAACAACATAGCTAGCGAGGGAGCAGAGCCAAAATGTTAACCCTTTTGTTAAATAAAGGACTGCCTATAATTTTCAAATTATTTTGAAAATATTCAAAACTTTGGAGGGACTTGATCATCATCATCATCATCATCATCACCGTTTTACGTCCGTTCTTCCACGCTAGCATGGGTTAGATGGGTTGTCCTGTTGTGGGCAGTGTCTGGTCGGTTGCCATGCCTTGCTCATACAGGAACTGATTTGGCTTGATTTCTACAGCTGGATGCCCTTCCTAACACCAACCTCGTTTACAGTGAGTGCTGGGTGCTTTTTGTGGCGCCTACGCATCCACTTTACAGTGTGGGCTGGGTGCTTTTTTGCCGTGGCACCTCCACGACCACCTTTTAGTGGGGGGTGTGGGGGCATATTGTCTATATGCTTCAGCTTGTACCCATGGGAGGTCGGGTACTCTGTATTACTGCGTGACGCCAGAGGTCACGATCGTGTGTCATCGCCTTTGATAATATAACTAATTTTCTCATTATTAAGTTGGTGCTTGGAACAATAACGTTTTTATATGAAATTATAATGAGGTTTTTAGATAAATATAAACATTTAAAAATAGTTTTGTATTATAGAATCAGGGCTGGTTTCAGGTTGATTGGTGTTAAAAGTGTTAGTTCCCTCTCTTTAGCTGATCTTTATCAAATGATTGATTATCCTAAGAAAGTCTACTGGAATTGTGAATATGAGAACATGGAAATTCCAAATGAGTGTTCCATTGAACAGCTTACCAATGTGTAATCCAGAGTGGGATGTTGTACATGGGAAGAATATATCAAGTAGTTAAGTAGTTTATTCTGTTAAAATGAATTATTTTTCTTTATATCTCATTTCAAGAGGTTTTATGTTGTTTTAACCATATCTTGCACCACATGAAACCACAATAACAAGACATTGTTAAAAAGGTACAAAGCAGGCCTATGATTACATCACATTAAAAGTTCATGTCTTTACTCTAATATTGCAAATTTTCACAACAATCTGTTCAGCAGTAAAAAATAGTATAAACATTTGAATTAACAAACCACATTGACTAGACACTTTTTGAAAAGTACAAAACAACACTATGACTGCATCACAAATAAAGCTAGTTTAAACATTTGCATTAACAAAACAGGTTTTCAGATATTTTGTGCTAAAATCATTACAAGATATTAAAAGTTAAATGACTTGCAAACACATTATTTTTAGCATAATTGACTTCATAACATTAAAAACAAAAGTCTTTACTCTAATACTATAAATTTTCACAAAGATCTGTTTTTAGGTATTTTTTGTTAAATCTTTACATTAAGAATTAAGCATAACTGGAAGTAGGAACAGTTGTTGTATTGTAATAATAATGTGAATGTTAAGAGTTAAGCACTGCTGGAAGTACGAGCAATAAATAATATAGAAAATAAGAAATCTTGAGTGAACTCCCAGATTGACTATTATGACAGAAGAATTTGTGTAATAATGATAATCACATTGGGGGAATCTTTCTGTAGTTTTCTTTCAAATTCTATCATACATGAAGGCTAATTTGTCATAAATATCCAGTCAAGCAGATCTTTACTTTCATCTTAAAAAACCATTATAATAGGAAGCATTTTTATATCACCATCACCATTTAACATCTGTTTTCCCTACTAGCTTATGTTGGATCATGAAGATATATTAACCCTTTTGATACCAGCTTCTCTGAAATTGCCTTTAGTTCCAAACTACAATTTTATTTTAAAAACTTTTCAACATAATTTTGTTCCAAACACCAACTTAACAATAAACAAATTATATTACTAAATTTCTTCAAATCTCTTCTTGATTATTTTCACAATTATTTGAATCATAGACAGTGTCCTTCATTAGGAATATGGTAATGAAAGGGTTAATGACATAGGCAGTGTCTTTCATTAGAAATATTGTAATGAAAGGGTTAATGACATAGGCAGTGTCTTTCATTAGAAATATGGTAATGAAAGGGTTAA
>OZ024755.1:31142094-31197094 GCA_964016885.1 Eledone cirrhosa
GGTTCACTCTTAACTGACTATTGTTTATAATACAGTGAGATATATATACACACATGCACACAAACACATACACACGCGTGTGTGTGTGCACATATATATATATATATATATATATATATATATATATATGTGCCCATATATAATGTGTGTGTATGTTTATACGTAATATTCCATTAACCTTTTTGTTAGCATATTCCTAATGAAAGAAACTGCTTGTAATTTTGGAATTAGAGAATTTGATAGGATTTTGTAATATATCTACTTTGCTGTTATGTGGATAGAAGAAAGACTTTCACATAACAAATATTTTTTTTAGATAGATATATGCTTATATATATTAGCTATAAGTGTACAGTTGGTATCGAAAAGTTTAACAATTCTTTTTAACCAATTCAATCTGCGTATTTCACTGAATTATAACTAAGTTGTCAAAAGATAAATGGACAAAGTTACATCAATAAAACTGAAATTAACTTATTTGTTACCATATTTCTAATGAGATGAGAATTTGGAAAGATTTAGTAATATAACTAACTTTCTCATTAAGTTTGTTTAAAACAACATAAAATTCTGTTGGAAGGTTTTTAGAAAAATATGAACTCTTTAAAATAAACTTCTTTGTACCAAAGAACCAGGTTTGGTTTGGTATCAAAAGGGCAAAAAATATACAGCTTTATGATTATATGAAATAGTGGAAATATTTCCCTAAAACTTCCAATTATGAAATAAGTAGAAATAGTTTGCAGGATAAATTTAATTTCACATCAAGTCAATGAGTTTGTTTTCAACATAGGGTTTAGCAATTAATAATTGCTGTTGTTCAATAATGATACATGGCTTACTGGTTAGGGTGTTCGCTTCATGAATATAAGGTGGTTAGCTTGTTTCCTGGTGGGACATTGTGTCCTTCAGCAAGATACTTTATTTTATGTTACTCCAGTTGACTCAGCTGAAAAAAATGAGTTGTACCTGTGATTCAAAGGCCAGCCTTGTCACACACTGTGTCATTGAATCTCTTTCAGAATTAGATTAAGAATATATGTGGTTTGCTCAACCATTTACGCTATATACAAGATAGTATATTTATGCTATAATACAAGATAGTATATGTGTGATTCAAGGGGTCGGTCCAGTCTCCCTAAAAATGTAATTGGTGTATGTCGCGTGTCTGGCATATTCAACCACTTACACTATAAGATGGGTGATTGAGCTAGCCTTGTCATACACTGGAACATTGTCATAACTGACAGATGTCCCACACAAGACATGCTTCATCTTTTTACATTTCTTTGTAGTACTAAGGAGGGCCCATCTGTTATAGACGTTTTTGAACGCTGGATTTATGTCCCATGTTGCCGTTTATTGCAGGTGACCTGTAGCCTGTGTTCCCAGAAATTCAACTCTGAAGTTCAAGCCGCTCAACATTATAATAGCAATCGGCATGCAAAGAAGGTGAAGATGGCCGAATGTGGAGGAAGGCAAATGGAGACTGATGAAGACTCCCCTGATAGAGACACTAATGGTGAGAAGGATGTGGTTTTCTATGTATTATTGTTACTTTTTTTTTTGTACTAAAGATACTGCAGTAGATGTAGACTAAGCCTTAAAGAAGGCAACCTGTCTTGGAGCGCAGTCACTCTGAATAAAAGAGTAGAAGGGACACCTGTCAATCTCTATTATTGGTGGTATGATAAAAAGCATGCAGTGGTTGGAAGTAGGGAGGGCATCCAACCAGAAAAACACTGCCAAAACTATAAAAAAGCACAAATTCCATCATCATCATCATGTCCAATCCATGCAGATATGGTGATGATGATTAGTAGGACTACTTGATGCAAACATTTTTTTTTTTACCCTTTGCACTCAAGGAATATGTTTATAGGTGCATGTCCTTGTGGTTTTAGGATCAGGGTTCTCCAACTATAATTACTCTCCTCCCAGATACAGTGGGAATAACAATACCACATACAGTTGGACTGTAGGTCTGTTGCACCGGCTACATCAGCCATTCTGCCTCACAAAGCTCCTTCCTATGATGTTCTCTTGATTTGTGAAATATACCAAATTACTATAGTTTAGGTTAAGTGTAGACCTCTCAACACTGTTACTATTGGAGTCCCATGCAGTTGAGTAAAGTGAGTAAAGTCACTTAACTCTCAAGCTGTAAGGATTTAGCAAAATGTATCTTCAATAGTGGAGATTGTTGTAAAAATTTGCAAGATTGTCTTGCTAATGTGCTTTCATGTAGTATAGGACATTAAGAGCCCTCCAATTTCTTCAGTGTCCTGTGATTTAAAAAAAAAAAAAAATTTGCTGATATTTATAGTTTTTTAATATTTTTTATTATATTTATTTTCCAGGAGAAGATTTAGGGAAAAAATTAGGATTGTTTTTCTGTAGCTTATGTAACATTTCTGTAAACTCTATGCAACAATTGGAAGCCCACAAGAGTGGTAAGTATTATCACTTAAATGTTTAATATTTAGTTAGCATTGGATTAACAAAATTGTTAGAACATTGAACAAAATACTTTGCAGTATTTAATCAAGCCATTTAAGTTCTGAGTTTCAAATCCCACTGAGGTAAATTTTGCCTTTCATTTTTTCAAGGTTAATAAAATAAAGTACCTGTCAAGTACTAGAGTTGATGTAATCAACTCCCTCTCCTTTCAAATAGAATAAAGTACCAGTCAAGTACTAGAGTTGATGTAATCAACTCCCTCTCCTTTCAAATATTGCTGGCTTTATTCCTAAATTAGAAAAAAGAAAAAAAACATTGTCAGTTATGTCTTCTCATTTTTTTGTTTTAACCCAGTGACGGAGTGCATTAATGACTAATTTACATTTTGAAAGATTGATTATCTTTAATTTTTAACATCATGTAATGATTTAGCGAAAAATATCTAAAAACAAGCTTGTTAATTCAAATGTTTACAGTATCTTGACTCCCAAATAGATAGTTGTGAAAATTTGCAATATTAGAGTAAATACTTTAATATTTAGTGTCATGTAGTCAGTCAATTATGCTAAAAATAATGCTGTGTGTGCATGGTGGTTAACTAACTCTTAACATCCTGTAATGATTTAGCAGAAAATATACAAAAACAGATTTGTTAATTCAATTTGTTTTTAGATATTTTCTGCTAAATAATTCAAGGTATTGAGAGTTGAATATAATATTCTAACAATTTTATATAAGAACCATTTGTTAAGTTACTATCCTAATGGCATAATTAATAATTTTAGTAAATTCCTAAAAATTCTTCACTAATTCAAATAGTATATTTCTTTACAAATAGTCGTAAAAGGGTTTTTTAGTTTCTCTAATAAAAAAAAAAAATGTTTAAATCAACATTGTGTTTGTTTTTTCCTGTTAATTTTTCTATCATAACATTATATTTTCGTGCAGGCACTAAGCATGGGAATAAGGTACAGAAATTAGATGGCAAATGTCTGGATGATTCTAAGGATGGAGACTCTCTTGACTGCAAAGATGATGACTAAATATCACCCTCTTCTGGTAACAACAATTATTGTGATGTGGTTAGGATTGTTTGGAGAGCATTGAAAACTAGAGTAGGGCGATCATTAAAAATTGGAGTGTGATGATGATTGTTAAGGAATGGTGTGATGGTGATGGCTTAGGAATGGCGTGTGATGAGGGTGGTTAAGGAATGGTGTGTGATAGTGATGGCTAAGGAATGGAGTATGATGGCAATGGTTAATGAATGGAGTGTGATGGCAATGGCTAATGAATGGAGTGTGATGGCAATGGCTAATGAATGGAGTGTGATGGCAATGGCTAATGAATGGAGTGTGATGGCAATGGCTAATGAATGGAGTGTGATGGCAATGGCTAAGGAATCGAGTGTGATGGCGATGGCTAAGGAATGGTGTGTGATAGTGATGGTTAAGGAATGGAGTGTGATGGCGATGGTTAATGAATGGAGTGTTATGGCAATGGTTAATGAATGGAGTGTGATGGCAATGGTTAATGAATGGAGTGTGATGGCAATGGCTAATGAATGGAGTGTGATGGCAATGGCTAAGGAATCGAGTGTGATGGTGATGGCTAAGGAATGGTGTGTGATAGTGATGGCTAAGGAATTGTGTGTGATAGTGATGGTTAAGGAATGGTGTGATAGTGATGGTTAAGGAATGGTGTGTGATAGTGATGGTTAAGGAATGGAGTGTGATGGCGATGGTTAAGGAATGGAGTGTGGTGGTAATGGTTAAGGAATTGAGTGTGGTGGTGATGGTTAATGAATGGAGTGTGGTGGCGATGGCTAAGGAATCGAGTGTGATGGTGATGGCTAAGGAATGGAGTGTGGTGGTGATGGCTAAGGAATCGAGTGTGATGGCGATGGCTAAGGAATCGAGTGTTATGGTGATGGCCAAGGAATCGAGTGTTATGGTGATGGCCAAGGAATCGAGTGGTGGTGATGGCTAAGGAATGGTGTTGGTTATGGAATGTGATGGTGGTGACTAAGGAATGGTGTGTGATGGTGATGACTAAGAACTGGTATGGTGTGTGGTGGTGATGCATTCCACTGACCTGTGTACTCAATTCTCAGGGAGATTCAGCATGACACAGGGTGTGACATGACTGACTCTTTGAATTGCTGGTACAACTATTTATTATCAGGTAAGTTCACTGGAACAACATGAAATTGTCTTAAATACAAAATTTTCTGCCATGAATCAAACTCACAACTTTGATTGTGAAGCAATCACCTCTCCCCACTTGCTACACATCTTCACAGATAGATGTAGCTCATTTGTATTAAACTAAAAATCCTTTTCAAATTAAATCTTCCAACATAATTTCCTATATAAACATTTAATTATGTTAGAAATACCATTTTAATAATGAAATAATTAATATTGTTAATTAATCACTGAAAATTGATGATTAATTAAATGAAATACAGTGTATTTCATTAGAAATATATTAATGATGATTAATCTCTGATTTTCTTTTTTCTCTTTGCAGCCTGATTTCATATGCCTCCCCATGTTGGCACTTTGGAGATGGGTACTGTCTTCATCTATTAATGCTACTATTTCTACTATTAACCACCAACCAACAACAACACTACATATTATTCAGAGCAGCTTACTCTTTACCAACTTCATTTAACAAACATAAACAACAAAAACTACATTTTTTTCCCTTTCAATTTTGAACAAGTTTTAATTTTTTTTCCCTTCTTAAATTTTCAATTTTTTTTTTTTGTTTTGTGTGTCTAACCTCCCACTCTGTCCCCCTTCTATGGTTGGCTAATTTGCAGAAACGGCTTTGAATCAAATGATTCTCAACAAAAGACAATAAGGTTTTAACACCTTCTTCCTTGATGTTAAATCTCATTCTTCGACATCTAGACAAATGTCTTCTTAACTCTAACTTTTTATACACACACACACACACCATTTACTGTATACAGTAAACAATAGCACACATGAGCATAAACATCAATTAACATACACACATAGTTACATCATAAGCACATGTCTATATATATATATATAGACATGCGGTCATGTTTAAACCATTTCAATAGCAAAATGGGATATTAATCTTGACCTTCAGGCATTCTATGATAAAATCTACACTCTATTTTCCTTAAATATGGAGTGCTACTAAATTGAATAATGGTTGTACTAGTCTTAACTAGTAACATCTCATCCATATATATATAATAGGCAAGATCATTTTAAAGATTTCTTCTGAAGTAGTTCATAAACAAAAAATGTTATCCCCTACCCCCAAACTCTTTTTTTATATACTTAGTCTTCTGTCTTATGCCAGTGATTCATATCTAAGTAAATGTTGTTTTGCTGTTGTGTTTTAAAGAAAACCAAGTTTTATTGACAGGACAAACACTCCCACACCTCCATTATTCAATATATTTCAAGTTATCCTTTAGTTTCTTCAGATTTGTATATTTATAAATAATTTAACTTGGCAACTTTTAATTCATTTTCTTTATTTTTCCTCGAAATTTCTACAAAAGTCTACGAGAAATCTTCACCAAGTTGTGTTTCTACAATTATTTAAAATTCAACATCTCATGCCATTTCTGAGTTATATTTCAACATTAAATTTCATTTAAGTTTTTCTTGTTATAGAATCACTTGGCTAATATTGGATAAGAGAAGACATTGGAAAAACTTCCCCATGAAGCATAAATATAAGGCAATCGTCAAGCGCATAGACCATAGAGGGACCTTAGAAACTAGCATGTAATGTTAGCTTAAGGTTATTTGTTTTCTTACTCTTAATATAGAGTATTCTGCTCTTCTCTTTCATTAACATTTTCATCACGTTTCTCAGTTGTTGATAAACTGTCTACTTGACATGGCCTGATGGTGATCATTGTTTAAGTAACTTTTCTATTCACAATTCACATTCATTACTACTACTATTATTATAGACTAGACTAACAGAGACTGGCTATAGGAGTGTGTAAATCACCTATATTTACTAACAAATATACAGTCCTACTCTTGTGGTTTGCTTTTATGTCGGACATATCACAGCAATTATAATGTTAGAAAACAATGTGATGGATGCCCTTCCTGCTATTTGAGAACAAATTCTGAAGCAGGTGTTTTAAATACACATCATGGGCGTTAAATTTCTTCTTAATTTGGCTATTGACATTTTGAATTTGCTGCTGACGTAATCGAGATTAATTTTCTACATGCGTAAAAAACCTACAGTAGTGGCTTTTGCATTCTGATAACTGAAACTAGATTGTGCAGTATATACAGAGATAGTATCAGCAATTAACAGACGAATGGGAACATTCTTTCCTTGGTCCACTCTGATGATCAACTACTCCTCCTCTATTAAGAGCATATCACAACAGCATATCAGGATGTGAAAGGGCAGATTGCTGTGCAAATATTAATTTGTTTGTGCTTTCTAATTAATTAATTACTTAGTGGTACAAGTAATTAGGTGGTCAACTATTTTAACTTCCATCCCTATTTAGTGTACAATATTTGAGAAAATTTCACTGAAAGTTTTTATTTTTAGTGAAGCACATTTAGTTTTTCGTCTCCCCTTACAAATTCTTCAGCTTCAATCCTTTTTATACAATTCCAGATAAGAATAAAATCTACAATTTCTCCCCCAATTCAAAATGGCCTTCATAGTCAGTCTTCCCTTGATAGTAATGCCATCATTGTGCTAATTCAGTCATTTGTTTCTTTGTAATGGAATACCCATCCAGCATATCTAGTAACTGTTTTTCAGTTTATGCTTGTACAATTGCTAGCTTTTCTTTGCATTGATTTCTTATAATCCACACTTTATATTTGTTCAATCTCAAATAGTTTCTTTCTTTCTCCCCACTCATCCACCTTGTATTTTCTTTGAGCTTTTTAGAAACAAAAGCAGTTTTTTAATTTCAGTTCAACATTTTTATCAATGTTCCTCTAATTTTGACCAGCCACTATGTAAAACGTTTGAGACTTTGAGCAAAAATAGTTTAAATTCCAAACTAGTGTGCAGCAGGATTTCAAAGCTACTGAGAGCAACATTTTGATGTGTGCTAAACAGCTGTGCACCTGCACACCTTAGAGGGAGCATTGCTTTTGATATAAACATTTTAGATTCACTTCTCTTTTACAAGTTTTCAGTGGCATATTTTATTACACTTTTGTCGAATTGTTTTGTTGCTTTCACCAATGGCATATTTCTTAGCATTGCTGTCCAATCTTCTGAAATTCCCAGTATTAGTATTTTTACTAATTATTCCAATAGCAACTTTAATTTTACTGATGGTGAATGGTGGAATTAAAAACAATATATAGACAGGTCCGTCATATATATATATAAGGTTGTAGAGAACATGTGAAGTGTTAATGATTGTCACAAACTACTAACTTGTGATTTGTTCAGGATTACTTCCCTTGTGTTGCTATGAACACCAATTAGTATTGCTTTTTTATTGCTATCATGAACAAAACAAATGTTTTTAAAATATATAGTTTCTTTATTTTCCCCTCTTACCCACATTTTTTTTGGTTAAAATGACTGACAACCAATTAGGTCTTAGACTTTGTGAGTGCATTTTTAATTTTTTTTTTTTTTCCAGTGTTTCTTTTTCTATTTCAAACCTTTCAAGTTATCAGTAGTTGACTCCCCCTCCCCTTCTAGATGTTGTGTTTATATGTCCTCTCTCTCTTAAAGGAAAAACAAAAAAGATCAATAAATTAAATCTGGCCTCACCAATCTGTAGTTTTATCTTCATTTTTTTTACCCTTAATGTTTGGGTGTAAAATGTATGTATTATATATATATATGTATATACTATATATATCATGTTGTGTCATATATGTTTATATATTATTATTATGTCATATATATATAATATATTTAGATGGTTAAGATCGTGCTAGCAGTTTAATCTTCAATGTAGGTTATGTATCCAGCAGTCATATTTTCTAGAACATTATCAACAAGATTCTCGAAAATTCTAAACAAATTTAGAAATATTTAAGATATGTTTACAATATATTCATACACTATTCTATTTTTACTGAAGTAATTTGTTTTATTCACTTGACCAAAGAGTTTACTAACTTACTGTCAATGTTATATAGTAGTATATTATATAGTGGTATATTAGTGTATGTCACGTTAGGAAGAAAAAAGTTTCCTGGAATATGAAATACAATAGCTTTACTAAAGTTTTTATTTATTTATTTATTTTTTTGGGTCAGACATGGCTTGTGAATTTAAAGTTCACTATATATTAAATTACACTCATATATGTATATATAATATATGTATGTGTGTGATATATATATATTGTGTGTGTGTTACATTATATATGTGTGATGCATATATATATATGGCATTATATATATATTGTATTATGTATGATATATATATATATACAAAACTTTAATTGCAGGTTTGTTTTATGTGAATTAAAAACCAAAATCTCTCTGGGTGTTGCATCTAATACTGCATAAAGCAGAAGAAATGTTTTTCTTTAAAAAAAAAAAAAAAAAGTTTTATTCATTCCTCCAGGCTTCTGTGACCAAATATGTGTGGTCTCCTTTGGTGAACTTTCTCTTGAACAACACTGATGCAAACCCGTGGAGTTTTTTTGTTTTTGATTTTGCACATCTTGTCTTTTCCAGCAGGCATCATCCACATAGTTAAGACTACAGTGGTTTATACTACACACTATCTAGTATTGAGGCCTATTTGATTTGTTTCTTTTATTATTTTTCTGTTTCTGTTGTGCATGGTTAGAGTGTTTGACTTGTGATCATAAGATCAAGGGTCTGAATCCTGAACTAGATGTGTTCCTGAGCAAGATTCTCCATGGTAGGACTAGGGCCCCTATCATTAAAACATCTAAGGAACCTCATGAGATGCAACCTGGCTAAGCCTACATAGTGTGAGCTGTAATTTTCATTTTTCATGTTGAAACTGGTCTCAAAAATTTTTTTTTTTATTTTTTAAACTCTTAACATCCTATAGTAATTTAGCAGAAAATCTTTAGAGGTTTGTTAATTCAAATGTTTATAGGATGTTTACTAGTGAACAGATTGAGAATATTTGCAGTACAAGACTTAATACATTCATAGTGAAATGTGGTACAAGATAGGAGATAATGTCATTTAAAGAAAGTATTTGTTTCAGATTTTAAAATCTGCTTTTAATCCCTACCTGAAAGTGTTGAAGTAGTTATTTATTCTAAAGTAGGCAAACCTGGTTTTGTAAATTATTTATTCTCAGGTAGGCAAATCATCATTCTCTCTACCCCCCCCCCCCCTCCTTTTTTTTTTGTTAATTATATTTAAAAAATCATCGGTTTACATTTCATTTCCAAAGAACATTGATCAAAGTTGCTATTTCACATTGATTCTTAACATCCTATAATAAGTTAGCAGAAAATATCTAAAACATCACTCTTTACAATCTATTTTGCGTGATTTAGATGGGTTGTCATGTACAGAAGCTTGACTGGTCAGGTGACTACGTCATGCTGGTATGCTCCCATTTTCTGCTTGGATTCTATGGCTTGATACCCTTCCTAATGCCAACCCAGGTTTGTTAATTCAAAAGTTTATAGTATCTTTGATAGTGGACAATGTGAAAATTTGCAGTGTACAGTAAAGACTAATATTTAATGTGATATAGTCAGTGTTTTGAACTTTTGAAGAATGTTTTACTACTGCAGTTTTGTGTGATACAGGATATTGAAAGTTACTGCTTTTAATTCTAAGAAACAATTCAATGCATCTTATAGGGTCATGAAAATTGTTGGTCTCCCCACCCGCTCCCTAATGTTTTTTAGGTTTTATCTTGTTTATTTTGGTTTCATTTCACAGGAGCTTTCATTTTAAAAAATCCAAGAATCCTTCCTATGAAATGTCTTTTTATATATATATATATATATATATAAAAATAAAATTTTCACTCTACATGGCTGAATACAATAAATGTAATCGAATATTAATTATAACATTCGATTCGTTTGCAATTATGCTTGAGACTTGCTTGCATAATTGCAAACGAATCGAATGTTATTATTAATATTCAAAAAACTCAGATTACATTTATATATATATATATATATATATATATATATATATATATATATATGTGTGTGTGTTCCAAATGGGATTAAGTCTGAAACAGCATTTTATTTCCTTTTTGTGAAGTTAATTCATGAACACCCGTATAGTTTGGTATATTGTTTTATATATATATATATATATATATATATATATATATATACACATACACACACAAACAATGTACACTATTCTATACTGGGTAGTCAAGTGCCTCTCATTTAAGAATCACTAAACTAGATAGACTATTAGTGTTTCATATGCTCTCAGTAAATTTCTCTTCATTCGTACTTCCTTCATATTCTTTCATTGAATCATTGAACTGTTCAACAGGGTTATTTATTGTATGATTGATTATATTTGTTACTGATTGAGTGGTGAAAAGTGCATCAACTGCTAAATGTCACCAGTATTTTGTCATGTCATCTGCATTTTACAGTTGACATCAAATATTACAATAAAAAAAAAAAAAAAAGAATCAGTTTTATAAAGAAACTGTGTGAGTATATATACAGAGGTGAACTGGTCACATGATCATTTGGTATGTATATAAATCTCTTCTTCACTCATTATTCCTGAGAGGGTCGTAGGAGCAGAGTCCTCAAGTACTCCTTCCAACAGGTCCTGTCAGAAGCAATCGTCTCCAACTGATCCGGCTGGAACCCCAAGCATGACCAGCCAAGTTCGTGGATGTTATCCAACCATCTTGCTCCGGGTCTCCTACCTGTTGGTTTTGCCCATAAAATCTGTCCAGTGATTCTTTCGTGAGACATTCTAACCACATACCTATAGTATCGGAGCTGTAATCTCTCAATTCGGAGAAATAGCGGCTCTACCTGGAGTGACTCTCCAAGCTACGCACTTTATCGAGTAACGTTACTCCAAAGATCCTTCGGAGGAATCCCATTTTGGCCGCTTGTATTCGCAATCGTGTTCTTTCGGTCATTATCCAAGATTCATGACCATAGGTTTGTTCAATGAGTTCGCTGAACTTGGATGCAATAGTACCTGCATACCTGGTCCTGACTTCCTTATCCACCAATGCTTCTCCTTATACCTTGTATAATTATGGATGAAGGTGTTCATAATAGAGAGTCCATTGCTAGAACAGAAGTCTAGTAAGGCCTCTCCATTTGTATTTAGATCGGGGTTGCCATTCCTTTCCGTGTCAGGTGGTCAGTCCCAACATTTGTATTGAAGTCTCCCATCAGGATATATGACTCAGTCTTAACTACATCTAATGCTACAGTGACTTCAAGGAAGGACCTGTATTTTTCTCCTTGTGTGGAGCACAGAGACCTATCTTTTAGTCTAAGCTTCAAGAGGCAAGTCCTCCCTTCTAACGGGATCCAGTTCTTAGCACATTCTAACAGCCAGGGAGGGGCTTGTGAGTATCCCCACCCTCACTTGTGCAGTCATTTCTGCATCACACCCAAATCTACAGTATCAGAGCCACGGAACTTTGTTGAGGAAACCCCGACTATATTTAGCTGGTAGCATCTAGCCTCCTCAGCTGTAAGGGTTGTGATGTTCCAGGTTTCAACTGTTATTGTTTGCTCTCTTTGGGGTCTTGGGATATGCAACCTGCTAGAACTGGTCGCAGGCCCATCGCCAGTTTTTATGACATGACATGAAATGGAGACTGCAATATATTTTTCAAACAGGCCTGAACAAGTCCCTTGTTAACCTGCATGAAGGACGGTGTGGTACGGTTCTTTGTTTTCCTCACTATATTGCAGTTTCAATTTCAGTGGTCTTATTCATGCAAGTCACCAATCTGGTACTTAGTCAAACCTGTGAAGACTAGGCTTATTTAGAAGCGGCTTTTACTACGTCACTGGATTGTGAGAGTTTTCTTGAGCTACTGGTGTCACCGATTGCTCCATCACCCCAGTAGTTTACTGATGTTGGTCAGGGGTTGCTTATTCGTCTGGCAGTTGCCTGCTTATATCGCAACTAGCCATCGTATCAGGTAGCTGATCCCTATCTGCCAAGAAGTATATATATATATATATATATATATATATATATATATATATATACACACACAGGTGAGCTGGTTACATGATCATATGGTGTGTGTGTGTATATACGCACAGACAGGTGACCTGGCCAGTCATTTGGGTTGTGTATATATGGAGGTGGCTGGCTGAAACACACCACACTAAGTATTGAGTACTACAATATCATACACCACGCACTGACAGCTGTGTTATATGTATAATATCAAAAATGAAGGCTCATGGCTTATTGGATTGTGTTGAATTCACAATCATAGGGTGATGGGTTTGATTCTCAGACACAGCAGCACGTATTGACCTTCAGGAAGACTTCATATTGCTCTACACTCATGGAATAGATGAGTTGCGATGACACTGCTGTCATACTGTGTTGGACTTTGTCTTTCACTTGTACAGCATCATAATGTATACATACTGTGTATATACTAGTTGTGGTGACACTGTTGTCATACTGTATACAATGTGTATATACTAGTTGTGGTGACACTGCTGTCATAGTGTATACATACTGTGTATATACTAGTTGTGGTGACTTGTCATAGTAGTGTATACATACTGTGTATATTAGTTGTGACACTGCTGTCACAGTGTATACATACTGTGTATATACTAGTTGTGGTGACACTGCTGTCATAGTGTATATATACTAGTTGTGGTGACACTGCTGTCATAGTGTATATATACTGGTTGTGGTGACACTGCTATCATAGTGTATACATACTGTGTATATGTACTGTATATATACTAGTTGTGGTGACAGTGCTATCATAGTGTATACATACTGTGCATATACTAGTTGTGGTGACACTTGTCATAGTGTATACATACTGTATATATACTAGTTGTGGTGACACCTGTCATAGTGTATACATACTGTATATATACTAGTTGTGGTGACACCTGTCATAGTGTATACATACTGTGTATATACTAGTTGTGACACTGCTGTCATAGTGTATACATACTGTATATATACTAGTTGTGACACTGCTATCATAGTGTATACATACTGTGTATATACTAGTTGTGACACTGCTGTCACAGTGTATATATATACTGTATATATATTAGTTATGGTGACACTGCTATCATAGTGTATACATACTGTATATACTAGTTGTAGTGACACTGCTGTCATAGTGTATACATACTGTATATACTAGTTGTGGTGACACTGCTGTCACAGTGTATATATACTAGTTGTGGTGACACTGCTGTCATAATGTATACATACTGTGTATATACTAGTTGTGACACTGTTGTCACAGTGTATACATACTGTGTATATACTAGTTGTGGTGACACTTGTCATAGTGTATACATACTGTGTATATACTAGTTGTGGTGACACTGCTGTCAAACTATCAGCCTTTCACCTGGGCAACATCATATATAGAGTGTGCAGTGTGTGTGTATGTAAAAGGTAAACAGAAATAACACAAATTATACAGTATATGGAAGAGAAGTATAGTTTAACGCTTGGAATAGCAGGAAGAGGGTCTTAACATGTCGGGTGCTAGCCTTCATTAGAAAAAAGAATGAGAAATTGAGAAGTTTAGTGGAGGAAAAGTAATAGTGAGTCATGGTGTATTCAAATAATGCAAGAAAGAAAGAAAATATCAGTGACACGAAAAGATTTCTTGGTGGAAGTTCAGGTAAACTCCAGGTGTAAATCCAGTTTCAGAGTGAAAATCCAACGAATTTGAGAGGTCCACGTAAGCATATATATATATATATATATATATATATATATATATATATATATATATAATATATATATATATAAATGGAATAGAATGAAACATAATTTCATTTCTCACTCTTAGTACAGCACTTAATTAAATGTAAGTATGTATGTATGTATACGTACGTACATACATATATGTATACAGACGTACAGTAATATGTATATATATACATACATGCACACATATATATATATATGCATGTATCGGTTTACCGAACATTTATTATAATGCTCGGTGTGTTTGTTTGTAAACAAACAAACAGCCTGAATTACGCCGTACAGTGTTTAGGTGACCCGGTTGCCTAAACACTATACGGCGTAATTCGGGCTGTTTGTTTACAAACAAACAAACCGAGCATTATAATAAATGTTCGGTAAACTGATACATGCATATATATATATGTGTGCATGTATGTATATATATACATACTACTGTACGTCTGTATACATATATATAAAATGTATGTAAGAAGTAAACAGAAATAACAACACAAATGGTACAGTATATGGAAGGAATATATTTAAAGCTTGAAATAGCAGGAAGAGGGTTTTAACGTTTTGGACACTAGTCCTTCATCTGAAGAAATATATATGAGTTGCGTTGAGACTAGTGGAAAAATATCAGCCTTTCACTTGGATATCATATACTAATATATATAATGTATACACAATGAATATATATAGTGTATATATAAGTTGGGACAACACTGTGGAGAGGGAAGACTGGGATATATATATATATATATATATATGGGAGACTGCTGGTCTTCCACAAAACACTCTACCTTGTGCCTGAGAGTCAGTTAGTGATGGCTACACAACTTATGGTCAGTTAAGATTGAAAGGATCTTTCCTATTCCTTAAAATCAACTCCTTCAATCTAACAAGTATAATAAAATGTGTTGAACCCTCGTTGAGTTCTGAAGATAAGTCTACCTGCTTGACTGATGGAACAACCGACTAAAAAGTACTTCTCAGGGAGATTCAGTGTGACATTCTACGATAAGGATGGCTCTTTGAAATGAAAGTGTAACTCATTTTATCCAACTAAGTGGACTGGATCAATTTGAAAAGAGTCTAACTCAAGGATACAATGTACCAGCAGGAGTTGAACTGAATGTTATGGTCATGAGCTGAAAGCACTGACCACTAAGCCATATGTCTGCACAGCTGCTATGTTAAACAATTATGACTGTTGTTGCCTTCAGGACTGTTTAAAAGAAATAAGTATGGATACAATCCAACTATGATGGCCTTGCTAATATCTCACTAGCGGTATCACTCTAAATTCTTAATATTTAGAGATTTGTTTAGATTCACATCGTAAGTTTAACCCTTTGTTGCATTTTCTAATGAAATACACTGTGTTTCAATTAATTTTTAAAATAATCACACATTTGGAAGAATTTATTATACTCTATATTAAAACCTTGATAATTTTATCTAAATATGAACATTTTTTGTATCATAAAATCAGTGTGGTTTAGTATCAAAAGTGTTAAACTGTTCTGAGATCAACTTTGACTTTCTTCCTTTAGAGGACAATTAATAAAATAGCAGCCCATTGGTGAAATTATTAAAGGGTTGGATGAGATGCTTTGTAAGTATTTAATCCAGCTCTGTGTATTCTGAGTTCAAATCCCACTTCTATCAGGAGTTGTAACTGGCAAATAGTATCAGCAAGGGAAACATTTGGCTTGTTTCCTTTTTTTTTTTTTTTTTAATTCCCAGGAATGCCAACATTTTGTTCTTCTTTGTCTAATTAGAAGGGTGGTATGAGTAAGTTTGATAATGCTCTCTAATTAGAGGAAGAAAGGGAGGGGAAGGTTTGGTAATGCTCTCTAATTAGAGGAAGAAAGGGAGGGGGAGGTTTGGTAATGCTGTCTCATTAGGGGAAGAAAGGGTGTTTTGAGACATATCACTTTGGTTATATTGTCAAATTTGTGTTGCTTAGTTCCAATAGACATTGTTACAGTCAGCAATATCTGACATTTATAGAAGTAACATAATTTCTAGTTCATTATTTCTATTAATTTATAACTCATTGTTTTTTCCAATGGAATAAGTAATTCACCAAATTATAACCAAGCTATGTATTATATATATGTGTGTATCATCCAGTCACTCCTGTAAGCTGGTAGTGCTGGTGCAATGAAAAATACACCCAGTCCATGCTGTAAAGTGGTTGACATAAGGAAAGGCATCCAGTTGTAGAAAACAACGTATGAGCAAGACATAGTCACCTGATCAGTTGAGCGTCATAACGTGACAGCCCATCTAACCCATGCTAGACATTAAACTGATATGTGCATGTATATGGCTGGCAGTTGATTTGGATATTCTGAGTCTCTACATCTTGAGTTCAAATCCCACCAAGGTCCACTTTGCCCGTCATCCTTTCATGGTTGATAAAAAAGTAGCAGCCTTTTCTCCCTCCCGAATATTTGGAGAAACAAGAAGGCATTTGTTCATGACTACATTGACACCTAAAACCTTCAGTGAATGCATGGTACATATTACTCAATTACAAGGAGTAAATGTTTTATTAATATATATAAATATTGCTAGAATAAGAACAGGCAGAGAAACGTTTAGGGAGCTACTTCTGTTGACAATAAAGTAGTAAAAAGTAGATTGTATAATGCCTGCATGAGAAATTGTGAAGTTGTGGTGAGACATGGACAATAAATATAGAGGATATATGGAGACGAGAGACATGAAGCAAGTATGGAGGGTATATAATGTTAGAGTGGATGAACTGAGAATATAACTGGAATTAGAAGTAGTGTGCTGTCATGCATATGGATGACTAACACTGGGTGAAAAAGTGATAGGCAGTAGAGGAAGACCAAGAAAAATCTGGGCAGAAGTTGTTAGAACTTACTGGTGATGATGAAGGAACTCTGAGTGGAGGGTGGCTCCACTGAAAAGGACCAGTCCAAACATGGAAAATGGTGATATATAGATAGACAACACTGTTGACGGAATATCTTAGAGCATTTGTTCCTCTCTCATTTCTTTTACATTTATATTCCATGAATTCTAAATGAAAAATCTGTGCATGTTTTTGGCAGATTGTAGCATTTGTGATGGTCAGAAATATACAGTTATTGTAGTATCAAGTCTGTTGGTGGTGTTTTCAGTTAAGTACCAGTAATATAATATTTTTTTAATTTAAGCACAAGGTCATTTAGCATACAGGTTGGTGTCCATCAGGGCTCTGTTCTTAGCCCTCTCCTGTCCATCATAGTCCTGCAGGCAATAACGGAGGAGTTTAAGACCGGATGCCCATGGGAACTCCTGTATGCAGATGACCTCACACTTATAGCTGAATCTATGGTAGAACTAGAGAAGAAATTCCAAACTTGGAAGCAGGGACTAGAAAGAAAGGGTTTCAAAGTCAACATGACAAAGACTAAGGTCCTTGTAAGTAGACGAGAAAACAGAACCCAGATCCCCTCAGGGAAATGGCCTTGCTCAGTATGTAGGAAAGGTGTAGGTAGGAACTCCATTCTCTGCCCCAAATGCAAACAATGGGTACACAAGAGATGTAGCGGGATCTCAGGAAGCTGAATTAAGAATGTAGGCTTCACATGTAGCAGCTGTGCTGGGACAGCAAGCAGGAAACAAGTACCACCAATCTCTGGGAGTGCTCTGTAGAAACAGTAGACAGCTTCTGCTACCTAGGTGACCAAATTAGCAGTGGAGGTGGGTGTTCAGAAAGTACAATAACTAGGGTAAGAACGGGATGGAAGAAGTTCAGGGAACTACTGCTAGCTGCAAAGGGCTTCTCCCTCAAAATGAAAGGCAGACTGTATGATGCGTGTATCCGAACAGCAATGTTACATGGTAGTGAGACCTGGGCGCTGAAGGTGGAAGACTTATGTAGATTAGAAAGAAACGAAGCCTGCATGCTCTGATGGATGTGTAATAGTAATATACGCGAACGGCAAAGCATAAATGAATTGAGAGAGAGACAGCATCAGACGAATCAAATGCTGTGTGCAGGAGAGGCGGATGCGTTGGTATGGACATGTGATGCGTATGAAGGATGACAGCTGCATAAAAAGGTGCAGAGCACTAGAAGTCAATGGAAGCCGCAGAGTGGGGAGACCCAAGAAGACCTGGGATGAGGTGATAGGGGCCGACCTTACCCAGTTGCACCTCTCAAAGGCGATGGATGACACGACCGTAACCTCTGGCGTCACGCAGTAATACAGAGTACCCGACCTCCCATGGGTACAAGCTGAAGCATATAGACAATATGCCCCCACACCCTGCCACTGCAAAGTGGTCGTGGAGGTGCCACGGCAAAAAAAGCACCCAGCCCACACTGTAAAGTGGACGTGTAGGCGCCACGGAAAAAAGCACCCAGCACTCACTGTAAATGAGGTTGGTGTTAGGAAGGGCATCCAGCTGTAGAAATCAAGCCAAAATCAGTTCCTGTATGAGCAAGGCATGGTCAGCCGATGAGACACTGCCCACAACAGGACAACCCGTCTAACCCATGCTAGCATGGAAGAGCGGACGTAAAACGGTGATGATGATGAAGGTCAGTAATTTGGCAGAAAGGTATAATTAATTTTATTGACCCTAATAATTAACAGCTACTTATTGACTCTGAAATTCTGAAAAACTGGCCACGTTGGAATTAGAACTCTGTAAAGAACTGGAGTTTCTAATTTAGGCAAAGTTGATTAGATTGACCCCAGTACTATATTTTTTAAAAGTCGGGTATTATTTTATCAATCCCTTTTTGTCAAACCATTAAATTACAGGACAAAAACAAACATAAACACACACGCACACACATAAATAAAGGAAGTATGCTTGGAATATAGCAGGTGAAGTATAGAAATAGAAGCTTCACATAACATTCACTAAATAATGTCTAATAATGGGGTGTATTAACCCACTGAATGAAGAGAGCAAACTGTCAAAGTTTCGTCTGCTCTGATAGGTTTGTTGTGGAGACTTTCAGTGCTGGCTCCTGGACCACATCCCCACTCACTGCTATTGGAGTGGAGTGGCTGTTTCAGTGTGTCTTCGCCATCCTGTCTATCAGGACCACGAGGCAGACTAATTCTTAAACAAAAAGTAGTAAATATAGATCTCTCACAGACTAACCAAGAAGTAATAATCATTCTTCATTAAGACTATTTGTTGTATTTAGTGCAGAAACCAGAATTACAGGTCAGTGTGGTCTTCAAATTACATACACCTAAAATGATGATGATATATATATATACCCTTGCAAGCAAGGAAAAGCGGATCTAAAATGATATATATATATATATATATACCCTTGCAAGCAAGGAAAAGCGGATCTAAAATTATATATATATATATATATATACCCTTGCAAGCAAGGAAAAGCGGATCTAAAATTATATATATATATACCCTTGCAAGCAAGGAAAAGCGGATCTAAAATGAGATATATATATATATATACCCTTGCAAGCAAGGAAAAGCGGATGTAAAATGATGATACATATATATCAATTTGAAAAAGTGTCCTGCATCGTGCAGCACATTGGTTTGTAGCAAATTTTATTTGTAAATAGTTGAAAGACCAATTGTCGTGTGTCTGTTACTGTCTCATATACACTGGAACCAGTTGTGTCGATCTGAAGGCACAGAGACATGTCTCCAGTGGTCGACTGATGAGAGGGGACTGTCCTGTGCTCCGTCTGTTTTTCCATTGTCTTTGCGTACCTATTTCATTATTTAATATAAATATATAATCACTTTGGATATGACCTTTTTTAAAACTTTACACTATAGGACCAAGATCTCTGGCATTACACAATAATTGTTTCTACTTTAGGCACAAGGCCAGCAAATACCCAGTGCATTACTGGCTTTCCACTGGTCAAAGCTGAAGCATATATATATAGTATACCCTACCCTACTATACATCCAGTGAAATCCCCTGCCCACAGTGTAAAGTGGTCATAATGGTGACACGGTAAAAAGCGCCCAGTCCACACTGTAAAGCGGTCATGTCGGTGTCACGACAAAAAGCACCCAGTACTCACTGTAAATGTGGTTGGTGTTAGGAAAGGCTTTCAGCTGTAGAAACCAAGCCAAAATCAGTTCTGTATGAGCAAGACATGGTCACCTGACCTAGCATTGCCAACAACAGGACAACTTGTCTAACCCATGCTAGTGTGGAAAAATGGAAGTAAAACGGTGATGATATATCATGTATGTAAAAGGTAAACAGAAATAACAACGCAATCAGTATATGGAACGAATATATTAGTTTAACGCTTGAAATAACAGGAAGAGAGGCTTAACGTTTTTGATGCTAGTCCTTCATCAGAAGAAAGAATGAGAAATTAGGTTGAAGGGGTAGGCAGGGCATAACTGGAAAAATGTTTGTGGAGGAAAATAACAGGTCCATTCATATTGCCATCTCTTGGAAAACTTGATGCTGGCGTTTTGTGTATGATATACTTTTTTAGAAAAGTAGATGATGGAGGGCGTCTTTCTGAAATAGAAATAAAAAAACGTTTTGTATATAGAGCTACATGTGTGTGTATGTTAATATAAGGGAGTGTATATACAGAGATGTGAAGGGAAAAGTAGAGGTGTGTGTGTGTGCATATTTAGTTGGTCTGTATCAGCTGTAAGAGTATGTTTCTGACCACAAGAGAGCCATAGGAATCTAGGGGTGAATGTACAAGCGCGTGCATGATAATTGATGGGGTAAATGTGACGGAGGGGAGGGGGGGTCAAGGGGTAGAGAAGTAAGCACGAACGTATATGTGTAATATTAAAGAAATTGAGGAGCGGAGTTGAGTCCATGAGGGAAACAGGACCCAAGGCGGAAAATCAGACCATGTTCAGTCCTGGTGAGCGAGGCTTGTGATCTGTAATGTAAAAGGACACCAAAGATTGAGACATGTAGGGAAGAGGTACCTGGGGAACGGCAATGATGGGCCATGGGAGTATCCATACCAAGTCCCTCAAATGTTCAGCCTGCCAGACGGCATGCCATTTATCCAATGTATAAGGACCTGCAAAGGGAACACCGAAGGGCATAGACATTGTGGGTGGAGGTGCAGGTGAAGAAGTAGCAGATATGAAATGAACCTGTTGTGGGTAACGTTTGAGAAGGCTGTGGGTTCGAATCACGTTGGGGTCACCATTTGTAGCAGATAAATGTTATTCTTTGATGGATGTTTGATAAGAATAATAATGCCATGATTGTGATATGTGACATGATGCAATATGTGACAGAATTTATTGCTACATTAATTGCTGGCTAGCTACTTCGAGCTAGCGTGCATGCAGGTATCAATACGATGATACAATATAAGTGATCCAACAGGAAGACGCAAAAATAGATAAAACACAGAAATAAACAGTATAATCAAACCTGTGTGTGTATTCTTAGTATACGTTATTCGTCTCAAGGTCTGCTGGTTCATATCTTGCTGTGGTCGAGAAGGTGAAAGCCAGTAAGGGCCAGGAGAAAGAAAGGGTAAAAGGTCTGCTCTCACTAAGTCCTTGTATTTATAATAGTGCTATAGTTAGAAAGATGTGTATATGAGGTTGATTTATGATCAGCCATGTGGATATCGTCTCCAGGAAGCTGGGGTCACAGGCCAAGTGGTATGTACGTTTATCATCACTGTCTTTGTCAGGGCAATGGTGGGAACCTTCCAAAAATGGGTGGTACCAGAGGTGAGAAACCTCAGATTCGGTTTCGAATCTTCACCGGTAAAACATAGGAGTATTTCGTTATAAACTGTTGGTGCCTGTGAGAGTGGTGAGGTTGGATATTTTAGGAGAGAGTCATGCTGCCAATAAAAATTACTTCAATTTATTATTTGAATTTCTCAGTCTGCTCGTTGGTTATACCATCTTGGTTTTGAGAGCTCACAAAAACAAGATGGCGTAAAACAGAACAAAGGAGAGACAGAAAATAACAACAAAAGTAGTCACTGATGAGGTCACAGAATGTGTGACGAAAGAACTTTGATGACAATCAACAACTAAACAACCATCTGGTTATTAAACTAACAGACTGGGAAATTATAATAATAAATTGAATTGAATCCAACAGGCCCGTGTTTCTTATTGGCAGCATGGCCCTCCCAAAGGATAACAAATCTGTTTCAACAAATACAGAAACGAAATATGTGTTCATGTCTGTGTTTAGGATAATATCCAGTAACTTAAAAAGTAGATAAAATGAAGATTGATAAAATAAGCAGTGCGATATGAGCGACTTTCCTTCAAGGTAGTGCCCTAGCATGGCCGGATGTGTGCATGTATTTATATAAGTCGACATGTGTAAAATGAACAGCGAGCAAGTTCGATTTAAATAATGACTCGGTGAAGTGATCGGAAGACTATCTGTACTAATCGATTATGTGCTTAGGGATGTTGTTTAACTGTGATCAATGATATTCCAGCCGTAGTCGTCTGGCCTTTTTAGGGGTATCTGGGGTTAGATTATATAATGTAGTTTCCTTCTTATTTTAAGACAGTAGAATGTGATTTAAGGGAGATTTGGCTGTTATTTCTAGCTAGTAGAACAACCATGTAAAAGCTGCCTCGTTCTGTTTTACCTGCAGTGGAGGAGAGAGATATAGGGAGTGTACAAGAGAGAGAGAAATGGTAAGAGACAAAGGAAGGGAGAAAAATAAAAATGGACAGAGAAAGTAAGAGTATGAGATAGAGAGAGAGAAAGAGTTAGTTAAATACAGCAGTGACTAATCCATGAATATTGCTCGAAAGTGAGGCTAAATTGAGCATTGGTGATAAATAGACAGACAGATAGTTATATTGAGAGGGGGAGAGAGAGTGGGTATATATGTGAGAGGGGGAGAAAGACAAAGGAAGTGCGCAAGAGAAAAAAAAAAAGGGCGTGAAGGACATTGAGAGGAAGCGTATGTAAGAGAATAGAGAGAGAGAGAGTGTATAAATGTATGTATGAAAGGGGGAGGGTGAAAGAAAATAGGCATAGCAGAGAGGGAGTGAGAGGAGAAGGACGCAAGACAAATAAAGAGAGAGGGAGTGAGAAGAAGTGAAAGATAAACAGAGGGAGTGTGAGATAAAGCTAAAGATAAAGGGAGGGAGAGATAAAGAGACTGACAGAATAATTGAACAACTAGAGAGAAAGATAGATAGATTAATTGAAATAGATAGACTGATAGTGTTAAGCAGAGTTGTGTGGAGATTACAAGTGTTCAGACATACACAAAGAACATAAATATATATACATACATATATACATATACATACATATATATATATATATATTTATATATATATACATACATACATATACATATTTATATATACATATATATACACAGAGAGTTGAGAGGAAAGCAAAACAGCCAGAGAGGAATATATACTTACATATATATGTAGAGAGAGATATATATATAATGTATATATGAGTGTAAAATAGACAGAACTACTTAGGTTTGTATTCATATTTCACTGATTGGATTTGTAAATATCGGGAGCAAATTCCTAAATAGATAGGCAAATGTATATGTTAGTGTATATATGTTATTTAATTGTTCATATTTATTTTATTATCACCATTGTTATAACTTGTGTACAGTTAATCCTGATAATTCCTTCCTTTCTTGTCTTGTCACCTTTATATCTGTCATATATATAATATATTATATATATAGATATTATACAACACTTCATATATACATGGAAGATGTGTGTACATATAGCAACACGCATGTATGTATACATTTCTGTAAAATATATTCTGCATACTATATATAACATATAGTATATATTCTGCATATTATCTGCACATCTCCATACTGCGGCACACCTTATATATATATATATATATATATATATATATATATATATATATATATATATACATACATACAGACACACACATACACACATATATATATATATATATACATATATATAAGGATTATGAGTTCATGCAATTGACTTATGTTTCGTCACTATACATATATATATTTAGATATATATCGACGGTTGTTTTTGTAGAGTTTGTTTATTTTCATAAGCGTTGTCTTTGCATGCGATAATATTTCACACTCCACACAACTTTATATTTAAATATGTTTCTTCTCTACTACATTTCAAATATGTACGAATATTTACTACACATTGAAATAACTGTAGTTTTTGTCTACTGTATTTAACTTCCACCTTGGACACATCATTAGTGTTGTAACTTAGTCACTGGGTGTTTCAGGTCTTACAACATAGGGCATCTAGATGAGGGTGACTAACTACAGGACACATCATTAGTGTTGTACCCTGGAGTCACTGGGTATTTCAGAGGATCTTCCAACATACACCCTCATCCAGGTGACCCAACGGTGGTTGATCAAACCTCAGTCTGTAACCAAGTGGCATACACATTTAGAGGAAAACTGTGTCGTTTCATCTCAGCCATGTGTAGTGCCTGTTTGATCTGATAGTGGTGTTGTTATAATAATTGTTTCTACTTTAGGCACAAGGCCAGCAAATTACCCAGTGCATTACTGGTACTTTATTTTATCGACCCCGCAAGGATGAAAGGCAAAGTCAACCTCGGCGAGATTTGAACTCAGATCGTAAAGGGACGTAACTATACTGGAAAGCATGGCGTCCGACCCTCCACCGATACTGCCAATCCACATAATAATGGTTTCTTTATTGCTTACTACGACCGTACAGTATAAACAAGGAGTGGGGATTTACATAACAAAATACCACATATCCTACAGGCACCATAGGCAAATGTCCTCTATTCTGTCCTGCCTACAGAGTAACCTCATCCACTCGGGTCATTCTCGTTACATTCACCCACAATTTAACAAATATATTGTAGGGTGGGAGTAGCACTTCAGTCTTACCTTCCTTTCTTACAACAAAACAAAGTTTCATATTTATTTCAGAGAGAGCAGCGCTATCATAAGACATTCATGTTTCTCTTATTTGTATAACCAGGGACTGTAGCAAGGGACTTCACATTATGTTTTGGCTGTCATAAAGAACACACAAGTTCTGCAATGCAAACTGTTATGCCGAGGCCCTATGCAGGTTTAGTCCACCCCTGTGTAATAATGGTTGTTATTATCTCTGTTAGCTTAATTAGACAATAGCTAGTAGTTTATTACAGCAGAACAATGTGTCATATATATGTATTGGACAGAAGGAGGATGGATTAGATGACGTTCATCCATGCCTTACTTATATTTGTGTTTATGTATGTGTGTGGTTACTTGTTGAATATATAAATGAAAATTATTGTGTACAGTGATCAGGTGCACTATCACTGTTATCTTAATCAATTTCCCCAACTCGTATCTCGCCAGAAAAAAAAAAAAAAAAAAAAAAAAAAACGTTAACTGCAGCCATATATATATATATAGCCACAACAATAACCATCATCATCATCTCACGGTCGTCTGACTGTCGAGATGAGGATACTCTCCCCCCATCCCTCGTGTCTCTGTGTAAGCCGGCTAAATATCTAAATTACTAATGCTTTCATCGGCTGCTTTCACGACTGACAGCTAATAGCGTTGTAGTGCCTTATGTGTTACTGTGACGGATTAAGGGGTGCTGATAATAGCTATATGTGGTAGGCCACAGTTAGGGACCACATCGATTTTAAAAGGGATGGTGGGAATATCACTGGAGGGCTACAGTTAGGGACCACAGTCTTTACAAGGAGTTATGATATAACTATACCACAGTTAGGGACCACACAGTCTTTACAAGGGGTGGTGATACAATTAGACCATAGTTAGGGACATCACAATATTTAAAGGGTCCCAAATTATGTTCTTGCTACCTCCGAGATACACAGATTCCTCGATGAAATTTCCAGCCAAAAGTCTCCCATGCAAGCTTAATAAGTCCTTCAATTCCATATACATGACTGGCGTATGATGCTGAAGCTAGTGTTTATTTTGATGTTTTAATATTGTTGCTGATTTAGTTCTAAAGAACCACAAATACGGTTTTTTAATCTGTCGAGATTTTGTTTTTAAGAAATTAGAGAATATTTTTGTGATTCAGTTTTCCTTCATTGTAATATGAAACCTTGTTCTTATATGGCTATTGCTCTCGTCTTCAACATGTTCTTTATGTTGTTTAATAATGGTTTCTGATTTAGGCACAACGCCAGCAATTTTTGAGGGAGGGAGGCGTCCATTACACCGACCCCAGTGCATTACTGGTACTTTATTTTATTGACCCCGTAAGGATGAAAGGCAATGCTAACCTCAGCTGGATTTGAACCCAGAACGTAAATGGCCAGAACTCTATTTCGCGCAGCATGGTGTTCGACCCTTTACCGACTCATCCAATCCACCACCCTTATGCTGTTTCATAATAATAATAATAATAATAATAATAATAATTTCTTTATATTGTATTGTATAAGGGATGTATAAAGCTAATGGACCAGGTGATGAAAGTAACAGTGTTATAGCACAGCTGATTAGGGACAGGGTAAAACTAGATGAGATGCAGTTTGGGTTTGTGCCAGGCAAAAGCACCACTGATGCCATTTTCCTTGTGAGGCAGTAACAAGAAAAGTACCTAGCTAAAAGTGAGCCGCTCTACCTAGCATTTGTCAATCTGGAAAAACCCTTCGACAGAGTGCCCCGTGCTATAATCCGATGGGCTCTTAGAAAACTAGGAGTAGATGAATGGCTTGTGAAAGCGGTACAAGCCATGTATAGGGGAGCAGTCAGCAAAGTTAAGGTTTACAATGACTATAGCGAGGAATTTAGCATACAGGTCGATGTCCACCAGTGTTCTGTTCTTAGCCCTCTCCTGTTTATTATAGTATTGCAGGCTATAACAGAAGAGTTTATGACCGGATGTCCATGGGAACTTCTGTACATGGATGATCTTACATTCAGAGCTGAACTAGAGAAGGGGTTTCAAACATGGAAGCAGGGACTAGACTGAAGGGGTCTTAAAGTCAACCTGACAAAGACTAAGGTCCTTCTAAGTAGACGAGAAAACAGAAATGGCCTTGCTCAGTATGTAGGTAGAAATTCCATCCTCCACCCCAAATGCAAACTTGGCTACACAAGAGATGTAGTGGGATCTCAGGAAGTTTAGCTAAGAATGTAGGTTTTACATGTAGCAGTTGCACTGGAGCAGTAAGCAGCAAACAACCACAGGAAACAAGCACAACCAAATTCTGGGAGGGCTCTGTAGAAACAGTAGACAGCTTTTGCTACCTAGTGACCAAATTAGCAGCAGAGGTGGGTATTCTGAAAGTACAGTAATCAGAGTAAGAACAGGATGGAAGAAGTTCAGGGAGCTACTGCCACCGCTAACCGCAAAAGACTTTTCCCTCAAAATGAAAGTACAATGGTGTTACAGTACATGTGAGACCACAGTACATGAGGTATTACAGTACATGAGGTGTTACAGTACATGTGGGACCACAGTACATGTAGTGCTACAGTACATGTGGGACTGTAGTACGTGGGACTACAGTACATGTGGTGTTACAATACATGTGGGACCACAGTACATGTGGTGCTACAGTGCATGTGGGACTACAGTACATGTGGTGCTACAGTACACGTGGGACTACAGTACATGTAAATGTACATCTACAGCATATGTACATTGTTTTACAGTACATGTGGTGTTACAGTACACGTGGTGCTACAGTACATGTGGTGTTACGATACATGTGGTGTTACGATACATGTGGTGCTACAGTACATGTGGTGTCACGATACATGTAGGATGACAGTACATGAGGTGTTACAGTACATGTGGTGCTACAGTACATGTGGGACTACAGTACATGTGGTGTTACAGTACATGTGAGACTACAGTACATGAGGTGTCACAGTACATGTGGGACCACAATACATGTGGTGTTACAGTACATGTGAGACCACAGTACATGAAGTGTTACAGTACATGTGGGACCACAGTACATGTAGTGCTACAGAACATGTGGGACTACAGTACATGTGGTGTTACCATACATGTGGGACCACAGTGCATGTGGTGCTACAGTACAGGTGGTGTTACAGTACGTGTGGGACCACAGTACATGTAGTGCTACAGTACATGTGGGACCACAGTACATGTGGGACTGTAGTACGTGGGACTACAGTACATGTGGTGTTACAATACATGTGGGACCACAGTACATGTGGTGCTATAGTACATGTGGGACAACAGTACATGTGGGACGACAGTACATGTGGGACGACAGTACATGTGGTGCTACAGTACATGTGGGACTATAGTACGTGGGACTACAGTACATGTACATGTTTTACAGTACATGTGGTGTTACAGTACATGTGGGACTACAGTATATGTGGTGCTACAGTACATGTGGGACTACAGTACATGTGCTACAGTACATGTAAGACTACAGTACATGTGGTGCTACAGTACATGTGTCACGATACATGTAGGACGACAGTACATTTGGGACTACAATACATGAGGTGTTACAGTACATGTGGTGCTACAGTACATGTGGGACTACAGTACATGTGGTGCTACAGTACATGTCGGACCACAGTACATGTGGTGCTACAGAACATGTGGTGCTACAGTACATGTGGGACTACAGTACGTGGTGTACTATAGTGTTCAGGATCTGTCCTTTTTATCTCAAGGTACAGCTTGATGTCATCTGCGTACTTTAGTACTGTGGTATTCTTTAAGTTGGCATCTATGTCATTAATATATGCCACAAACAAAAGGGGGCCAAGAACAGACCCCTGTGGTACACCAGATGACATCTCATATGGTGAGGAATGCTGTTCCAGAACCGTGACTACCTCTCTTCAACTGGGAATGAAGGACTTCAACCAGTTAAAAAGATCATCCTTCACACCCATTGCAGAGAGTTTCGCCATAAGTCTTTTGTGACGCACAGTATTGAAAGCTTTAGCTTTAGTCAAGGTAAACAACATCCACCCATGAGCCGCCATCAGTGATCCGGGTGATGTTTTCAAGAAACTCGATAAGTTGATCACAGCAGCTGGAGTTGGGGATAAATCCAAATTGCGAGGGCCGGTAATGACTGTGAGAGTTCCAGAAGTTCCAAAGTGTTTCTCTGACACAGGATTCCATCAGTTTGGCAATGCAGCTAGTAAGACTGACTGGACGATAGTTCACAGGTGATGTGCGATCACCTTTTTTGAACAGAGGAATGACACTGGCAGTTTTTCACATTTCTGGAGTAGCACCGTTGTTCAGACAGAATTGGAAGAAGCATGATAGTTGGTGCAGAAGGAAGTACCCACCACGTTTAAGAAGCAGGTACGTAACACCATCAAGACTAGGAGAGGCATGGTTGCGTTTATTTTTTAGGTGACGTTGCAGCATTGCAGGTGTAAATTCCATAGTTGTAATAGAATCCGTTGTCATAGGTGGTGGAGACGGTACACGCTGGTCTTCTATAATGAAAATGCCTGCATTGCATTCAGCAATGAACTCTGCGCACTCCTTGGGGTCATCAGTAACCTGGCTTGTGTGGGGATTGTGAAGAGGACCAACTGGAGAGTGAGGCCTCTGCTTTGAGTGAACATAATTCCAGAACACCTTACTGTCAGGGCTGGTTGCTATGCACTGCTCAAATTGAAGCACTGCCTTTTTTGTCACATGTTTGAGGTGGTTGGATGATTTATTTCGCCTCTTCCTATTGATGTCTGATTTTTACTCACGTTCAGCATTCCGACGTTCTTTTCTGGCAAGATGGACTGCTGCAGTCTCCCAAATTGCACTTTTGGGATGTTTTTTCCACTTACGTGGAACCGATGCTGCACATGCTGTCCATATTGAGCTCAGGATGTTCTGGAGTACAGTGTTCACATCTCCAGAGTCGTAGAACTAAAGCCAGTTTAGACGTAGCAACTCGGTGCAGTAACAGTTCCAGTCTGCTTTATTCCAGTCAAAGTGAGCAGTTTGGAGATGGTTGTGGTTCTTGTTACTGCCCATGAGAGATAGATTGGCAATGATCATAGCATGATCAGAGTCACCTAAAGGTTCCCCAGCAGTAACACTAATGACCGTTTCAGGAGTAGTGGTGAAGAGTAGATCCAAAGTGTTGTCACCTCTTGTTGGGGAGGTGACTACTTGGGACCAATTCGAGTCCAGCACTAGCTCAAGGAAGTCATTTGCACTTGGCGGCCAATGAAAGGTTTCCCAGTTAATCTCAGGGTGATTGAAGTCTCCTGCAATAAAATCATAAGTGGCTCTTTTCCTGACAGCAGCTCTGAGGATATCACAAAGTTGAGTATCCTGATCGTAATTTGGGGGACAGTAAATGACTCCAAGTAGCAGTGTTGACATGGTCATACTTATATCGACAAATTTGACCAAACGTAGACCATTACACCACCACCACCACGATTAATGCGGTCTTTACGAAACAGGTTGTAGCCAGTTATGCTGAAAACCCCATCACAGAGTAAGAGATGTGCCCAAGTTTCCGTGACTGTAATGAAGTCAGTTGAAACTTTTGATGTAGGAGTCAAAAAGATGAATCTTATTGCATAGACTACGTGCATTCAAGGACAACAATTTGTACCTTGATTCCAGTATATGATTATGTGCAGGGGATGGCAGGTTCTGATTTAGTTTCCCAGAGTTTTTTCAGTTTTTTTATTGTCAGTTGTTGTGGGTACAGTGTTTTCAGACCAGCTGGTATCTCTTTTCCATGTTTCACCAGCCTTAACAAACTTCCATATCTACCCATCATCACGTAGGCTGAAGCTTTCATGTTCTGCCGAGCTGCGGTTTAAGGAAGCTGCAGCACGCAACTTTGGGCGGACATCAGGTGGAAGACCAGAGCGTGTTCGGAAAGCAATTCGACTTTCACGCCTAGCTTTATCAGAGGCTACAAGGTATGAACGTGCCTCAGTTGAGTTCGAAAAAGACAATCTAATTAGCCTGGGTTTCGGGCCTGGTCGGCCAAGGCGTAGGACACCCTTTGGATGAACTGGCAGCAAATGCCTGAAGATCAACTATGTCTTCTGGTACACCAATGGCAATCACTTCGTGGTTTGCAGATTCAGTGGCATTCTCAATCCGTCCAGGTTCAACATGAGGTACGCGGAGATTTTTTAACAAGGCACTCCGGTAAGATCCCTCATTGTGAGGTTCTACACGAATGCTTGATTTTATTCCTGCTATTTCTCGGCTTAAAGCGGAAATCATTTGCCGTATTTCCTCAAACTCTGTATTGACGGTCGATTTTTGTTGTTGTTGTTCTTCTCCTTCAACAACCACACACACATATATATATATATTACACATATACTACCATGCAGCATAGCACATCTCACACAAACATCATATAATTGGCCTTTCATTTGTAGGGAGAAACTCTTCTTTGTCAACAGAGGAAGCAGCTCCCTAAACTACTTACAACCTGTCCTTATTCTAGATACTAGATACTATGGCCTCAGAACACCTTTGCCCCTTTCTGAGATTGGAAATCTCATAACTGGCAAGGCCCTGTGTACTATATACCAAGTGAACAACGATGGATTGCATACAATTATCACAGGACCTTACCTGGTTTGATCAAGAGAGTCAGTATAGATGTGCAATCTCGAGATCAATATGTAGACTTGGTTCGATCAAGAGATATGCCATCATAGTTTGTTATAGAAATATTGGCATACTTCCCAGTGCACATCCCAAACTGACATTGAATGGCTACAAACTTGAACTCTTGTACTCTAAATCATCAGATACATTTCACATGACACCGATGCTATGTAGACATTACTACAAGAACTATCATGAGGTATTAGATGAACAACTTTACAAGTGACATAAAGACGTGTCTTCAACTACAAATTATAAAATAGGGTCCTGTGATGTACCCAATTATGGTTACATTCCAACTATTGTTTGTGGTAAAACAAGCTTTACAGAAGCAATTGATAAGAAAAACCCTATGTATCAGAATGTTTTCTGCACTGGGTTACAGTACACTCATTGTATTGACAAGCCAGATTCTTTAAAGTTTTAAAATAAGCAAAAACACTTCTTTTTACTGATTCTTTTTGAGTCAAATAAAGTAACTTAAGAAATATATTGTATCTGTTTAGTTTTATCTCCATCTACCGTAAAAAAACCCAGCCCCAAAACACCCAGCCCACACTGTAAAGTGGATGTGCAAAAGACATGACAAAAAGTACCAAGTCCACATTGTCAATGTGGTTGGCATTAGGAAGGGCATCCAGCCATAGAAAACCCACCAGAAACTCTCCTATATGAGCGAGACATGGTCACCCAACCCAACTTGCTTCTAAATGGGACAAACCTGTCTAACCCCTGCTAGCGTGGAAGATAGACATTAATCAATGATGATAATGATGATATACACTCACATGTATATATAACTACATATGTTTAGAAGATGGACTGGAAGTAATGAAAAAGACTTACTCCACATGAAGAATTGGGAAATGTTGAGAACTTTGAAATGATATTCCTTGGCATGAAGAAGGAAATAATATACTATCATCTATATTTGGATAATCCTAGAGGGAATGGTACCAAACTTGGACATTCACAACTATAGGAATATAGGGAAAAAAAGACAGGAAACGGTTCTTAACTATTGGAGTCATAGGGCTACCATCCTAACACATGTCTGGAGTCTTTAAACCTGGGGGAGCATATCTTCCTTCATACACAGCTGGGAGAGAAAGTGATATAAAGTGAAATAGGGGAAGAATCGACCCCAGTACTTGACTGGTACTTTATCAACTTCAAAAGGATGAAAAGCAAAGTTGATTCAGTTGGATTTGAACTTGTAGCACTGTGAACCAGAACAAATATTGCGGCATTTAACCCTAATGACTCTACCACCACCTGCAAAACTATAAAAACCCCTAAATAAAGCACCATTACCAAGTTACAATAGACCTACCATCTCCCTCTTGAATGAGTTATCAGGTAGCATGACATAGCTTGATGAAGCTGTATTGGATGTGGTTGTGTTGTCTGTGGAAATATCCAGGTAGTGTTTCTTCACGGTTGGCTTTTCCTCTGCTTAATAGTGTATAACTAGTGTAGGCTGTTGTATATTTCTAAGGGTAATGGAGGCACATGGCTTAGTGGTTAGAGCATTGGCCTTGCAATCGAAAGGTTGTGAGTTCAATTCTCAGACCGGGTGATGTGTTGTTTACTTGAGCAAGACACTTTATTTCACATTGCTCCAGTTTACTCAGCTGTAGAAATGAGATGATAGGGACTGGGATCCATATCATTCCACTGTAAAGTGGTCTTGGAGGTGCCACGGAAAAAAGCACCCAGCACTCACTGTAAATGAGGTTGGTGTTAGGAAGGGCATCCAGCTGTAGAAATCAAGCCAGAATCAGTTCCCGTCCCACCCCTGCAAGCAGGGAAAAGCGGACGTAAAATGCTGAATTTGCATGAATTTAGACAAAGACACATAGCACATCAAAGAAATGCTGTTTAGATACAAATTGGTAGAAATATATTTATGATATCTACTTAATGAATCCTCCATTAGCTTCAATATGAGGTCTGAACTTCTGGCATGTCTGAATCAGATGATTTCTATCAATACTGGATATTGTGCTGGTAATAGCGGACTTGAGAGATTCTATAGTGTTATGAGTGTCATGATTGACCCCTCTTTCAACTATGCCCTATACATACTAGTTCAGGGGATTAAAGTTTGGTGAGCTAGGAGGTCATGTGTCTGGAAGAACATGGTCATGGAGATTGTCACACAACTATGTTTTTGTTGTTTTGTCTTTATCAGAGGATTTCACAACCATCTCCGACACCTCCAGCAGCAGCATTGTCTCTTAAGCATTGAGAAAATAAAATGAAGAAGCATGGCATCTCCCTTGTTGCTGATGACACTCAGAACCATCACAGCCACTGGAAATTTGGTGTACATGACCATTGGAACCTCATTTAGGTCTTTGCATAGACATCTGCCGTTCCTTTGGTTTATCTTTTTGTTCTGATCAAAGTTTTTCTCATCAGAAAAGAACCAAAGTATTCCAGCTTCTTGATGTTTTAGCTTATTCAGCTCCTCTGCTTCACCACATACAAACCTTCGCCTGTAATCCTGTCTTTTGTGCACCTATAGCTTACATTTTTTAAATAAGATGGAATTTCTGCCTACACATTTCTTGCATACTGAACAAGGTAATTTTCCTGAAGGAATCTAGGTCCTGTTTTATTTTTACTTACTAGGTCATTGCTAGGTTGACTCTGGGGCCTTTTGATTCCACATTTTGTATGGAATTTCTTCTCTAATTCTGCAGTAGTTTAAGTACCATGTTTCCCCCATTATAAGCCACCCCCGAAAATAAGCTGTAGTACTATATTTCAGGATGGATTTAATATAAGCCGTAGCAAAAATGAGCGCCAAAAGAAAGAAATGGCCAGCTATGAAAATTGGTGCAGTCAGCGATTATAGAACAGGATTGTATCTTAATGTAAAACTAACTGATAAGCGGGTGTATAAGAAGTTTGTGGAATGTGCAGAAATGAAAAAATTGATAATGAAATTAACGAAAAGAAAGGGGGAAGTGCGTGCAATCAATATTGTTTATGCAAATGCGGGTACAAACTGGAAGTAGTGGCTTATCAGTAAATTCAGGGAAGAAGATCAAGATGAAAGGAAGCAAGAGTTATACAAGAAAGGAATTGTGGAGGAATCACTGGGCAAGAATCTTACTATTTTCTGCAAAGAAAAAGAATCTGGATCTCCGAATGGTTCGAAGATGAAACATTTGCCCTTACAAATGCACTAGAGTTTGGTATAGTTCCAGAAGAATTCAAAGCATCCAAACACTGGCTGGATAATTTCCTCCAGCGACACAAATTGTCTCTGAGAAGATCGACAACACTGTTCAAACTGGATGATACTGAGATTATTAAACGTTGCGCGTAAATGCCGATTGTTTTTTTGTAATTTCCAATCATTTAGTGAATTTGTAATTTTCAGTTTCGTAGTGTTATTTTTTCGGTATATGAACCCCCTCCCCCGAAAATAAGCCGTAGTGGTACATTTCGGAGTAAAAATTAATATAAGCCATAGCTTATAATCGGGGAAACACGGTAGTAGAAGTATGAAGAGGAGATCATTGGCATATAGGAGTTCCAATGGGCAGTCTTAAGCTTCACTGTTATGACCTGAAGGACAATAATAAACAGGAGGGGGCTGAGGACAGAACCTTGGTGGATCCTCACCACCTGCACACTAAATTTGTCACTATTGACTCTAACCTGACTGTACTTCTTCTGTACATGGCATGCCTCCCCAGGTAGTTATCTACGCATCGCTGTGAATTGAACTCACACCCCCATGATTGTATGCTCACTGCTATAATCACTAATGCAAGTGTCTTCACATAAGTATATTATTAGTATCATAAATGAAAGTATATATGAGGCTAGCAGCCACTCGAATTGTTCTGTATCGGCATGAATCAGATTGGAGATAAAACAGTAAGAAAGAATACATCTCCAACAGAACTGCCATCTATCTATTCAGCGTGTTTTACTTATAGCTTTCAGTGATGCTACAGCGGGTTATCTAGCTATCTATATTATATATAGTTTATTGTTATTTATTAATGTTAAAGTTATTTTTATGTAAAACCCCCGCTGTCACATCTTGTAATGTCCCAATTTTTGTGGCAAATAAAGAAAGATATCTATGTAACTATCTGTCTATCTATCTATCTCTCTCTCTCTCCTGGAGTTGAGGGTTGTTCTATCGACGGGGTATTAAACAACCCATTTGTGGCGCCTCCCCCCTATTGGGGATTTCGATTGTTGTAATTGTTTGTTTTTATATTTTTTATACGACTGTATGTAAAATCCCCGGCATGTCTTTGTATTGTCCCCTTTTCTTGTGCGCCCTTGTGGCTAATAAAGAAATATATCTATCTACCTCTCCTATTGACGTAATATAAACTTTAAAGAAGCTATATAGTTTGCTTCTTTAAAGTTTCTGCAACAACATTGGCAGCCTTCCAACACACACACATATACGAGGGCAATCCCAAAAGTAAGGTCTCCTTCCGATATTGCAACTTTTCCGTTAAAATCCTGTGGATGGTGCTTCGGAAAACCTCAGGAAACAAAATGCAGAGAGCATCCAGAGTGATCCTCCGATCTTTACGCATGTTTTCCTCGGAAGGAGACCTTACTTTTGGGATTGCCCTCGTATATAATAACTGCGCGAAATTCGCACTTGGTGGTAGCGTTCAATGGGAGCTCCATTCTCAACGGCTGCCAAGCCAAGATTGAGCATCCCTGCGAAGCGCGCGCATGCTTGTTTGGGAGTGAAGGAAGCACCAATCACAACAGTGTTGCCAACAGCCGTACGAACAGTTTCTCTGCGTCCCCATTGCTTTGGAGACCTTACTTTTGGGATTACCCTTGTATATATACATACATATATATATATATACATACACACATATATATATATATATATATATATATTCATAGTGAAAAAAATGACATTTCTCAAGCACAATTTGCTGTTGCTATATCTTACATCACAGTACATCACCTTTGGGGAGACTCCATGGTGTCGTTTGAACAATTTTGTTTTTACTATTTAATCAGGGAAATGAAGGAATCAGTGTTAGTGGCTAGGGTGATCGGCTCATGAATGTAATGCTGTAAGTTTGAGTTTTGGTGGTACAATTTGCCCTTGAGGAAGACACTTTATTTCACATTGCTTCAGTCAACTGGCAAAAATGACCCTTGTCACATATTGTGTCTCACCAGATCTCCTTGAGAATTATGTAAAGGATTAGCAGGCAATTCAGAGGAAAGTAAAGCATTGTTTGTTACAGACATAGTTACATCTTAAACACGATGGCTTATATTCATTTACGTTTGGGGAATATAGCCTTGACCAAGAGCAGTCTGGGTGTTTCCATTCTTAATCATAAAACCCTCTCTTAGGTCACCAATGATGACTAAATCCCTGCACATCTTCTCCTCTCTCATGCTCCCAACAAGAGGCCCCTTTGCCCCCCCCCCCCCATCCCGTGATTCCGATTAAAGTAAGATATTATTATATATTTATCTACAGAGAGAGAAAGTTTGTGTGTGTGTGTATATATATATATATATATATATATATACATAATGATGTTAAATAAATGGAAACTATATTTATAAAACCATATTTATTCTATTATATATATTTCAAGGGTACCAAAACTTTGGTATGCTTTCATCAGATAAAATACAAAGTTTGTTTTATAAATTTTGACATAACCAGGAAAAGATACCTTAACGGTTAAGTTTTTCTTGGATATCATTGAATATTATACTCCAGAAAACCTGTCAAGTGCTCTGAATCAGTTATATATTTGTTGAATTACCAACAAATTGAATATCCCTTTTGCTTATATATATATATGGCTTAGTGGTTAGAGCATTGGCCTTGCAGTCGAAAGGTTGTGAGTTCAATTCTCAGATCGGGTGATGTGTTGTTTCCTTAAGCAAGACACTTTATTTCACATTGCTCCAGTTTACTCAGCTGTAGAAATGAGATGATAGGGACTGGGGTCCCTATCATTCCACTGCAAAGTGGTCGTAGAGGTGCCACGGCAAAAAAGCACCTAGAGGTTGGTGTTAGGAAGGGCATCCAGCTGTAGAAATCAAGCCAGAATCAGTCCCACCCTTGCAAGCAGGGAAAAAGCGGACGTAAAATGAAATGATGATGATGATGATGATGATGGTTGATGGGTGAGGGCAAAGAGTACTCAATACCGAATTATAATTTAAATATTCATTTTATTAAGGCTAAATAGTCTTATTACTCTGGAGTTTATAAACAGATGAACTCCAGAATAACAAGACTCACTATTTAGCCTTAATAAAATGAATATACATAATATATATATATATATATATATATATTTATATGTATATATATAATCATCATCGTTTTTAAGTCTGCTTTTCTATGCTAGAATGGGTTGGACAGGTCCTTCTCAGCACGGCACCTTTCCACTTGTCATGGTCCTTCATCATCTCCTCTGCTAGTCTTAGTCGTTCTCAACTGCGGCTTCCCTCCACTGGAATTTCCTGGCATTTCTTCACCCATCAGTCATTGTCTATGCGCTTCACATGTCCATACCAATGCAGTCTTCTCTCCTGTACACCATCTTGGATTCCCCTTAAAACCAGTTTCTCTCTCAACTCGTCCAAGTTCTGCCTTTCTTTTACATTTACATTGCACATCCAACGAAACATGGTTGCTTCACTTCTCTCGAATCTACACGTCTTCTGCAGTCACAGCCTATGTAGCACCACATGTCCTCTGCAGTCACAGCCCATGTTTCACTACCATGTAGCACCACATGTCCTCTGCAGTCACAGTCTATGTGTTACTACCATACTACCATGCACTTTTCTGCATATGGAGCATTGCCACTTTCCCAAGGGAAACCATTGCTAACCCTAACTTTGCTGACTGCTCCCCTATACATGGCTTGTACAGCTTTCACAAGCCATTCATTTACTCCTAGTTTTCTAAGAGCCCACCAGATTATAGTACGGGGGACTCTGTCGAAGGCTTTTTCCAGATCAACAAATGCCAGGTAGACCGGCTTACCTTTAGCTAGGTACTTTTCCTGTAACTGCCTCACAAGGAAGAGGGCATCAGTAGTGCCTTTTCCTGGCACAAACCCAAATTGCATCTCATCTAGTTTTACCTGGTCCCTAATCAACTCTGCTCTAACTCTTTCTGTTACTTTCATGACCTTGTCCATCAGCTAGGTGAAGAAGTGCCAAGTAATGTCAGTGGAAGGAAGACGCAGTAGAGGAAGACCACGATAAACATGGTCAGAGGTGGTGAGAGCTGACCTCAGATCGCTGAAGGTCACAGAGGAGATGACGAAGGACCGTGACAAATGGAGAGATGCTGTGTTGAAGAGGACATGTCCCACCCTTGCAAGCAGGGAAAAGCAGACGTAAAATGAGGATGATGATGATATATATATATAGGTAGATAGGGAGTTATAGATAGATAGGAGTTTAAACAAGTAAGACTATTGTTCAACTAAGTAGTCAAAATATTCGAGGAAGTAGAGCGGAGGCATTGTAAAGATTTACTGATGGCTGAGCTCTTTATTATATACTAGCTGGTCCCATGCCGACGGTTGAGATCTTTATTATATACTAGGTGACCCCATGCAATAAAAATGATGGCTAAGTGTAGTATTTTATATACAAAAAGGATACAAAACCAAAGTTTTAATTTAATAATTTTTTTATTACAAATATTTTTGTGGAAAAACTATCCACATCAAAATAAATAATCAAGATATCTTGGTGTGCATATATATATATATGTTTACATTTGTATGTATGAGTATATATATATGTATGAATATATATATATAAACACGCATACACTCATGCAAGTATAAATATATTCCCACAAACGCACATACACTCTCACAAGCAGGGTTGGATTTAACCGTTTGTGGGGTCAAAGCACTTCAGGTTTGGGGGTGCACCTCATACACAAAAAACTAGAATACACAGCCCCCCCCCCCCCCCCCCCCCCCCCCAGATTTTACATATCAAAGTTAGCTTGGCACAACTAATTGGAAATGAAATACGGGCATTAAATTTCTTACCATCCTAAAACTAAAAAGCCCAGCTGAGGGCACCAATAAATTGCTATGCCTGTCATTGGTGGGGCCTCTCATTGCAGGGGGCCTCCCACTAACCCCCCCCCCCCCTGTTAAGTCTGCTCCTGCTCACAATAATGGTTTCTCATTTAGGCCAACAGTTTTGGAGGAAGAGGAAAGTTGATTAAATTGACCTCAGTGCATGACTGGTACTTTATTTTATCGACCTCAAAAGGATGAAAGGCAAAGTTGACCTCGCTGGGATTTGAACTGAGAGAGCAAATAATGGTTTCTTATATAGGCACAAGGCCAGCAATTTGGGGCGAGGGGGAAGTCAATTAAATCGACCCCAGTGTGTGACTGGTACTTTATTTTATCGACCCCGTAAGGAAGAAAGGCAAAGTTAACTTCGGCGGGATTTGAACTCAGATCATAAAGGGCCGTAACTCTATGTTGCAAAGCATGGCGCCTGACCCTCTACCGGTACTGCCAATCCACCGCTCTACTGAGAGAGCAAATAATTGTTTCTACTTTAGGCACAAAGCCAGCAATTACCCAGTGCATTACTGGTACTTTATTTTATCGACCCCATAACGATGAAAGGCAAAGTCAACCTCGGCGGGATTTGAACTCAGATCGTAAAGGGACGTAACTATGCTGGAAAGCATGGCGTCCGACCCTCTCATCATCATCATCATCAGGTTTAGCGTCCGTGTTCCACGCTTGCATGGGTTTGGACGGGGGTTTTCCCACTTGAGGCAAGAGTGGTTGTCTTGCTCGCATAGGACTGTCTGGCGGGTTTTCTACAGTTGGATGCCCTTCCTAACACCAACCACATTTACAGTGTGGGGCTGGGAGGTTTTTACCGTGTTGCCTACACGGCCACATTACAGCGTGGACTGTCTGGCGGGTTTTCTACAGCTGGATGCCCTTCCTAACACCAACCACATTTACAGTGTGGGGCTGGGAGGTTTTTACCGTGTTGCCTACACGGCCACATTTACAGCGTGGACTGTGTGTTTTTTGTCGTGACACCTACACGATCTCATTTGTTTCGGCCTGGATGTTGTGGGACCAACATAACTTTACATTGAAAGGGGCGGTGTGGGTGGGGTGGAGGTAGTGGGACGGGGGTGTGTTTTGATAGAGATGCCTACTGACTGTAGTAGGTTTTTACTTTGTATTTAGGTAAGGCGGGTCTTCTCTATTACTGAGTACCGCCAAAGGTCTCGGTCCAGTGACATTGTCTTGGAGAGGTGTAAGCGTGTGAGGTCGGAATTTATCAGCTCGTCCCATGTTTTTCTGGGTCTGCCTACTCCGTGGCTACCGTCTATCTTTATTGCCCTGCACTTTGTTATACAGCTGTCGTCTTTCATGCGCATCACGTGACCGTACCAACGTAGCCTTCTCTCGAGTAAACAACATCTGATCCCTCTTATTTCTAATTTTTTCCTTAGTTCGTTTATGCTTTGCCGTTCACGTATATTACTATTGCACATCCAGCGGAGCATGCAAGCTTCGTTCCTCTCTAGTCTGCGTATATCCTCTGCACACAATGCCCAGGTCTCACTGCCATGCAGCATTGCTGTTCGTATGCAGGCATCGTATAACCTGCCTTTCATTTTTAGGGAGAACCCTCTAGCGGCTAATAGTGGTATAAGCTCTCTGAACTTTTTCCATCCAGTTCTGACTCTAGCTACTGTACTTTCAGAGCACCCTCCCCCACTGCTGATTTTGTCACCCAGATAACGGAAGCTGTCCACTATTTCTATAGAACCCTCTGCGCAGTTGAAGGAGCTAGTATTTTGTGGGCACTTGCTGCTACTTATTGCACCAGAGCACCGGCCACATGTAAAATCTATGTTCTTAGTTAGCTTACCTGTGATCCCACTACATCTTTTATGCACCCATACTTTGCATTTGGGACATAAAATGGAGTTTCTACCAACGCCTTTCCTACACACTGAGCATGGCCATTTCCCCGATGGGACCGCCGCCTTATTTTCTTTCCTACAAACTAGAACTTTAGTCTTAGCCAGGTTAATTTTAAGGCCTTTTGATTCTAGGCCGTGCTTCCACGTTTGGAATTTCTTCTCTAGTTCGGTCATTGATTCAGCTATGAGCGTTAGATCATCTGCGTATAGGAGTTCCCATGGGCAGCCGGTCTTGAACTCCTCTGTTATAGCCTGAAGGGCAATAATAAATAGTAGGGGGCTAAGTACAGAGCCCTGATGGACACCAACTTTTACGCTAAACTCTTCACTATATTCGTTGTTAATTCTAACCTTACTGACTGTTTCTTTATACATGGCTTGTATAGCTCTCACAAGCCATTCGTCAACACCTAGTTTTCTAAGAGACCACCAGATAATGGAACGGGGGACTCTGTTGAAGGCTTTCTCCAAGTCGACAAAAGCTAAGTATAGGGGTTTACTTTTAGCTAGGTACTTCTCCTGTAGTTGTCGTACAATGAAAAGAGCGTCTGTGGTACTTTTGCCTGACACAAACCCGAACTGCATTTCATCTAGATCAATTCTCTCTCTGATTAGTTGCGCTATTACTTTTTCCGTGACCTTCATGACCTGGTCGATTAATTTAATGCCTCTATAGTTACTCCTATCTAGGGCATCTCCTTTTCCCTTATAGCAGTTAACGATGATGCTGCTACGCCATTCCTTCGGAACAACCCCATTCTGTACGACTTGGTTAACTATCCGGGTGACCATGGTGTGTCCCACCGAACCAGATGCCTTCAGCATCTCAGCAACTATTTCCGAAGGCCCAGCCGCCTTACCCGTCTTCATATCTTTGATTGCCTTACTTATTATACTACCTTCAACTAACACTGCTGGTCCCTCTATTGGATCGATCTGGGGGAGACTGTCTTTCTCCCATTTGTTCTCCTCATTTAGAAGCCTTTCGTAGTGACACTTCCAAGCTACCTTCTTATCAGCGTCGGTGATGGCAAGTATGCCATCATCGTTAAGTACACACTTCTCCCCGACAATATCACGGTTTTCCTTGACACATTGCCTGGCAATCCTGAACACCTCACGTTTTTGGTCCTCACGTTGTAGAACATGCTTGAACTTTCTTTCCTCTGCTTCCCTTCTTGCGAAGTACACTTGTCTCCTAGCTTCCCTCCTGGCCACTTGATAGTCTTCTCTACTTCCCCCATCCCGCCATACTTTCCAAGCCTGCTTTTTGGCCTTAATTGACTCCTCCACCTTACTGTTCCACCACCATGTTACTCTCCTCCTACCTACAGGCCTGCTCCAGCCACAGACTTCGTCTGCCGCCGTCAGCAGGTTTGCTCTCAGGAATTCCCACTGTTCCTCTATATTATACGACTCTAATTGCTCTTCCTTACTGTCGAAAGCGTCAAGTAATTTGCTTTGAAATTTATTTCTGGCTATGGGGTCCTTTAGCTTCCATATTTTTCTCCTGAGGATAGTCCTCTTCCGCTGTCTAGTACGTCTCGTCCTGACTATGAGGTCGCTAATTATCAGTCTATGTTGGGAGGTGAATTCTTCATGGGGGTGGGATTTAGTGTTAACAACAGACACTCTGTCACGTCTTCTGGTAAGGATATAATCTACCTGGCTTGTGTGTTCCCCCGATCTATAGGTGATCAAGTGATTGTCTCGTTTTTTGAAGTTAGTGTTACAGATAGTTAAGTTATTTGCGTCGCAGAATTCCAGGATTCTGGAGCCTTCCTCATTTCTAGTACCGAACCCATAGCCTCCATGGATTCCGTCATAGCCGTCACAATGTTGTCCAACGTGACCATTTAGGTCGCCTGCAATAACTATATAGTCACTGTCGGTTATTTGGGAGGTAGCGAGCATCAGTGTCTCGTAGAATCTGTCTTTTATAGCGCGGGGCAGTCCGGATTGGGGTGCGTACGCAGATATTACTGTCACCGTAGTTTTATTGAGGACAAGTCTTATTTTAATTATTCTGTCGTTCACTCTATTTACGTCTATTATCTTATCTGCCCACTTTTCTGCTACCATGATTCCTACCCCACCCAACCCATTGTCATTTCCCACCCAGAAAAGCTTATAGCATCGTTCTTTGCCCACGATGAATCTAGCCGACCCTCCCCTCCACCTGGTCTCTTGAATACAACAAACATCGACCTCCTTACGTTCAAGCATTTCTACAACCTCGTTAGAGCGACCCTTTAAGGTGCCTACATTCATGGTACCGACTCTGAAGTTTTGGATTGCGTTTGGAGGGTGGGAGCGGTGGGGCGCGGGGGGGGATGGGGTTATGTTAGCCATCCTGGGCCGAAACAAGGAGGAGTGCTTGCATTCTCGTCCACGAGGTGAATTTGGCTTTATCTTTGGCATTGTCGCTGAGCGTCCACATTTTTCTCTCTTCAACTCTCCAGAATTCCGTAGTCCATCCATCATATCGAAAAGCAACCAGTTAAGCGATAGTATGGGCCTCTGACTTATGATTGGTCCACGTAATAATGGTGGTGCGTGGGGGCGGGAGGGAGGGATGATGGGTTGTTAGCGAGAATGTAAGGTTTAAGATAAGATCGCCGTATTTTGGGCATGATTTAACAATAAACGAAAATACAAGATTTGTTTTGTTTAAGAAAATACGATAGAGAAAATGCGGTGATAGGGAAAATATGATTTTTAGAGAAAAGATATGATATAGAATGGTGAAAATATGATATCGTGTGAAATTAGGACATAGAAGTGATTGAATGAATGGGTTCGAATGGAGAGAAGAATCGAGAAAAATTTGAACGTTACTTTATACCGAAGGGAACAGCCATCCCAGAAATAGCGAGTTGGCGATTTTGATTAATTTTGGTAGGGTTTTATCTTATATGTATAGAGAGGGAGGGGGGGGGGGCAGGAACCAGCATGATGAATGGGTAGGGGGTAGAATATGGGATGGAGCAGAGGTTAAAAGTTTAAATAGGTACTCGAAGATTTGCGTAAAACTTAGCAAGTTTAACAAATTATATTTAAAGGAATATATACAATTCACTAAGACACATTCACACAAGAGTAGTGAATTTTAGAATGCTGGTCGCTGTATTCTACAGTTTCTTACCACCCCCTTCTTCCCTTCTTTCCTCAGTTATCACAAAGATGTGTGCGTATATGTAATAATTATTTTGTCTCGTATGTCTTTTTATGTATATCATCATCATCATCATTTCATTTTACGTCCGCTTTTCCCTGCTTGCAAGGGTGGGACGGGAACTGATGCTGGCTTGATTTCTACAGCTGGATGCACTTCCTAACACCAACCTCATTTACAGTGAGTGCTGGGTGCTTTTTTGCCGTGGCACCTCCACGACCACTTTGCAGTGGAATGATATGGACCTCAGTCCCTATCATCTCATTTCTACAGCTGAGTAAACTGGAGCAATGTGAAATAAAGTGTCTTGCTCAAGGAAATGACACATCACCCGGTCTGAGAATTGAACTCACAACCTTTCGATTGCAAGGCCAATGCTCTAACCACTAAGCCATGTGCCTCCATATAAGTGTATTTGTAATTCTATTGTGTGGCAGACAATACACACATTGGCTTTTATTATAGTAATAGGGCGGTGGATTGACAGTATCGGTAGAGGGTCAGACGCCATCCTTTGCAGCATAGAGTTAACGCTCCCTTATGGTCTGAGTTCAAATCCCGCCGAGGTTAACTTTGCCTTTCATCCTTACGGTGTCGATAAAATAAAGTACCAGTCACGCACTGGGGTCGATTTAATCGACTTTCCCTGCCCCCAAAACTGCTGGCCTTGTGCCTATATAAGAAATCATTATAGTAATAGCTGGCTTCATTGCCATAAAAAATGACAGCTAATTGTTGTATTTTAGATATAAAAAGGGTACAAAATCAAATTTTTAATTTAATAATTCTTTTATTACAACATTTTTTTGTGAAAATACTATCCAGAACTAACATATGTACACCAAGATAATATCTTGGTGTACATATGTATACATTTATAGGTATGAGTGTATAAATATAAACATTCACACACATACACACACACAAGTATAAATATATTCCCACAAACACATATAGTCACACAAATACTTACACAATAATTGTTTCTACTTTTGGCACAAGGCCAGCAATTACCCCAGTACATTACTGGTACTTTATTTTATTGACCCCCATAAGGATGACAGGCAAAGTTAACCTCGGCGGGATTTGAACTCAGACCATAAAGGGAGGTAACTATGCTGGAACGCATGGCGTCCAACCCTCTACCGATACTTCCAATCCACCGCCCTAACCATAATAATTACACAATAATAATAATGAATGTGTAGCCAATTCGCTACATATTTACACAAGTGTAGCGAATCTTAGGATGCTGGTTGTTGTTCTCTATACCACCTCTTCCTTCTTCAGTGCGTGACAAATATATTAACACACATTGGCTTCTATTATAGTTGATGATAATATTCGTATTTTGTGCTCATACAAAGGAAAGGAAAACTTCATATGCAGTAGATGTCTGGGAAATTGATAGGTATCAGTGATAGGCACATTTTTCAAATGCAGGTATGATCTGTAGAGGTGGTTGATAGCTTCCGGTACCTAGGTGATCAAATTAGCAAGGGAGGGGGATGCTCCAAGGCCATAGTATCTAGAATAAGGACAGGATGGAAGAAGTTTAGGGAGCTGCTTCCTCTGTTGACAACGAAGGGTTTCTTCCTATGAACAAAAGGTCGGTTATATGATGCCTGTATGAGATGCGTGATGCTGCATGGTAGTGAGATATGGGTAGCAACTTTGGAGGGTATGTGAAGGCTGGAGAGAAATGAAGCAAGCATGCTCCGTGAAAGAGGAATAAACTGTCGTTGTTCAGGAGAGAAGACTGTATTGGGATGGCCATGTGATACGCATGGAAGATGATCGCTGGGGGAAGAAGTGCCAAGAAAGACGCAGTAGAGGAAGACCACGAAAAACCTGGGTGAAATTGGTGAGAGCTAACTTTAGATCATTGAAGTTCACAGAGGACATGATGGAAGACTGTGACAAATGGAGAGATGCTGTACTGAAGAGTACCTGTCCCACCCTTGCAAGCAGGGAAAAGCGGATGTAAAATGATGATGATGATATATATATATATATATATATATATATATATTTATATATATTTTAAAAAAAAAGTGCAGGGCAATAAAAATAGACGGTAGCCACGGAGTAGGCAGACCCAGAAAAACCTGGGACGACTTGATAAATTCCGACCTCACATACTTACACCTCTCCAAGACAATGTCACTGGACCGAGATCTTTGGCGGTACTCAGTAATAGAGAAGACCCGCCTTACCTAAATACAAAGTAAAACCTACTACAGTCAGTAGGCACCTCTAACAAAATACACCCTCGTCCCACTACCCCCACCCCATCCACACCGCCCCTTTCAATGTAAAGTTATGTTGGTACCACAACATCCAGGCCGAAACAAATGAGGTTGTGTAGGTGTCACGACAAAAAAACACACAGTCCACGCTGTAATGTGGCCGTGTAGGCAACACGGTAAAAACCTCCCACTCCCACACTGTAAATGTGGTTGGTGTTAGGAAGGGCATCCAGCTGTAGAAAACACGCCAGACAGTCCACGCTGTAATGTGGCCGTGTAGGCAACACGGTAAAAACCTCCCAGCCCCACACTGTAAATGTGGTTGGTGTTAGGAAGGGCATCCAGCTGTAGAAAACCCGCCAGACAGTCCTATGCGAGCAAGACAACCACTCTTGCCTCAAGTGGGAAAACCCCCGTCCAAACCCATGCAAGCGTGGAACAGGGACGTTAAACGATGATGATGATATATATATATAAGTAGTAACACAACAGCTAGTTCACCATACTGAGAACAATTGTTTCACCTTAGCAGATCTTCAGATCAGACTGGTCATGGTGAACTAACTGTTGTGTTACTACTTCTACCAAACTCGTCCCATGGGCTCAGTGCTCTACCACTGCGGATATTACCTTCCAGTGTTCTACCTCTCTCTCTCTCTCCCTCTCTCTCTCTCTCATATATATATATATATATATATATATATATATATATATATATATATATATATATATTTCACCCCCACTCTCCTTCTCCAGTACACTTTTTTCCACCTTCTATACACTATCCTTAGAATCTGCTGTATAGATTTCACTTTCAACGCTTGACTGGGTTTCCCCCACTCCCTCTTTGTTCTACTGGCATGTTCAGCTACCCCTACCTCCCACTAAATGCCATGATAGAATCATCTGTCTTTACAACAAACTTTTGACCAATCCTTTTGACAATTACTATCTTCCCATATATGGGATTACCCCTGAGAAGTTCAGCTATTTATTTACCAGGCTAAAAATTCTTATTTAGTCCAGAATTAGCCGTCGAAACGGCTTGAGCTCTGCCGTCGGGGTCATACTTGTTCCTATTACCCACTCTACTACCCTAAGTATTGAGTACTTTGGTGCATTATTTTCCATTTGGTTCCTTACCACATTTCCTATATAGCTTTTGTTTTCCCTTTTTGTTCATTGACTTTAATTACACTCCGTTAATCTGAACATTAGTTCATTGGATTGGTTGGTTTACTTGAGAAGGTTTATAGGAGCCTACCATTTCATTTGATTTAGGTCATTAATACTACCTGACAAAAGAAAAAAAAGATGCAGATCATGTGATCAAAGGCTGGGCTTTCATAAAATTTGAAAACAAACATTTTCTGTACAGTTGCTGACTTTTATTCAAAGCACAACAATTAATTATTGTATAGATACACAACACACCAGGTAGACTACACCAGGTAGACTGACATAATCACTGCTCCTCTCAACTTTCCACCTGACCCCAGTATAAACACATTCAATACACCCGCCTCCCCCCAGGGTTGCACACCTTACTAAAAAGTGCATTGTTTTACTCTTTTCAGATATTAGACTGCTGTCCAGCTCATGCTGGGGCACTGCCTTTAGTCGATTATATCTAGTTTCAGTCATTAGGTTGTGGCCATGCTGGGGCACTGCCTTGATTTAGTAGATTATACCTAATTTCAGTAATTGGGTTGTGGTCATGCTGGAGCACTGCCTTTAGTTGATTATATTGACTGCCAGTACTTACTGTTTTCAAGTCAGTTACTTTTTTTTCAATCTCTATGTTACACAGACACGGGCAGACCTATTTACGAGGGCAATCCCAAAAGTAAGGTCTCCTTCCGATATTGCAACTTTTCCGTTAAAATCCTGTGGATGGTGCTTCGGAAAACCTCAGGAACCAAAATGCAGAGAGCATCCAGAGTGATCCGCCGATCTTTACGCATGTTTTCCTCGGAAGGGGACCTTACTTTTGGGATTGCCCTTGTATATAATAACTGTGCGAAATTCTCACTTGGTGGTAGCGTTCAACAGGAGCTCCATTCTCAACGGCTGCCAAGCCAAGATTGAGCATCCCAGCAAAGCGCGCACATGCTTGTTTGGGAGTGAAGGAAGCACCAATCACAACAGTGTTGCCAACAGCCGTACGAACAGTTTCTCTGCATCCCCATCACTTTGGAGACCTTACTTTTGGGATTACCTTCGTATGTATATTGTGTGCATGTATGTATGTATATCAAAGACTGGACTAGTAAGCCATAGTAAGTGTCATACTCAGGGAAGTAACACCTTTGAGTGTCCCACAATGCCTTCACTTTAATCCCTACAGATGTCTTAACACAAACTTACCTGCACACTGTGTGGTATGTCTGTTTTTATTTTCTGTTCTAAGTGACTGTACTCAGATACAAGTTGGCTTCCACTGTAACATGTATCCCAGTACAACCTGTCTCATGGTCGGGTCGTTGGCGACTAAACTGGCAACCCCACCAAGGTTTCTTGGTGAGGAGGGTGACTTTGGACATCCTGCAGGACTAAAAACAAAACCTGTCAAAGGGCAAAGGAGCTCTTAAGAGTCAATGGCCATCCAAAATCACCGGGAGAGATGACCCCTTAGCCTTTGTCAAGGCAGAATTCTAGGAGAAGGAAAACTCTGATATAACACCTGCAACCCTGATGGTATCCAATGATGTTGACTTGTTCTTCTTTTTGGTAAATATCATCTTGGTTAAGAGAGTGGGACTGGCTTTGTGCAGTGCCTTTGCTCACTATAAAAGCTTCACGGCACAGGCATTGCTTTATATCTGGAGATCTCTCTGCACTTGTCGTCACATGGTACCATGGGCCCAGCACTATGTGTCAATAATTGTCACAAGTGTAGTGTTTGTACCAGAGTTTTCAAGTCGCTGGCTGGACTAAAAAGTCACACTCGTCTGTGTGTGTGTATATGTTTATGTATGTATGTGTCTGTGTGTATGTTTATGTATGTATGTGTGTTTATGTATGTGTGTGTGTATGTTTATGTATGTGTGTGTGTATGTGTCTGTGTGTATGTTTATGTATGTATGTGTGAGTGTGTGTGTATGTTTATGTATGTATGTATGTGTATATGTGTCTATATGTGTGTATGTGTCTGTGTATATGTGTCTATATGTGTGTATGTGTATATGTGTCTATATGTGTGTCTGTGTGTATGTGTGTGTGTTCTTCTGGTTTTATAGTTTTATAAATTCCCACCAATAGAAGTTTAGACATTATCTAAGTAAATCTGAATACATGGCTGTATGTGTTTGTGTGTGTGTTTATGTATGTATGGCTGTATGTGTTTATGTGTGTGCGCAGGTATCGATGTTATTCCATGTATGGATCTGTATGTTTGAGTTATATGTGTACACGTGCATGTACATGTTTCTCTATCTATACATCTTTCTATATATAAAGTTGTAGTTCCTGTCTGTTTGTTTGTTTGTTTGTTTGTTCACGAACTCCTCCTATGGTTTTGGAGATATACCCCCCCCCCCCCCCCCTAACCATATATATTCTGAAACTACATTGCCCAGGGTACTTGGATAAGTATATTTCATTTTAATCAAAGGATTCACTGGGGGCACAAAACTCCCTCTGAAAACCCCTGCTGAAAATTTTTTCTCTTCAATATATATGAAATTTAAACCATAGGTAAATGACAAGATACGATGCCTATTCACAAAATTTCAGCAAATTTCAATAATATTAAGATACCCTAATGGGGTTAAGCCCCCTATAGTGAACATTTTGGTAGCCCAAATAAAATAATGCTTTACACAAAAATGAAATGATCAAGTTTTGAATTGATATTTTGAAAAAAATTATTTACAAGAAACAAAATAAGAATAAGATATAATAATGTAATTTTGATTTGATATATTACAAAAAATAATGTTTTCCAATTTTTCATGCATTACATATTACATTGAGTAATATTGAAATGCAGAGTTTTTCTCCATAAATTATATCACTGATCTAAAATCAATCATTATTTCCTTACAAAAGAAATGTGTGACAATTCAGCTAGTGTGTATATATATACACACTAGCTGAATTGCCCGCGCCTTGCTGTGTCACACATCACTGATTTAAAACCAATCATTATTTCCTTACAAAAGAAATGTGTGGCACAGCAAGGCGCGGGCAATTCAGCTAGTGTGTATATATAATTTATGGAGAAAAACTCTGCATTTCAATATTACTCAATGTAAAATGTAATGCATGAAAAATTGGAAAACATTATTACATGCCAAATTTCTGAAATGGATGTAAAAACAATGATGATGATGATATTACAGTTCCATTAATGGAACTTTAATATGTAAAACGGCCCAGGAATCTAGATAAGTGAACGTGCGTGTCCTAGTAGTTAAGGTCGTAGATATTGTGTCCTTCAGTATGATGCTTTATTTTATGTGACTTTTCAAGAAAGGACTGGGGCAACTACCTTTAAAACACCTGAGAACTTCTTATGAGATTCAACCTTGTATGAGGTCAGCTAAACCTACCTAGGTATGAGCTGTAACATGATAGGACTGGGCCCCATGTCATTAAGACTCCTGAGAAACATTGTAGAAGGCCAAGCTAAACCTACCCAGATATCAGCTGTAACCCCCTCCCCCCCACCAAGAATCAGCACAGTAAAACCTGAAAAAAATACCCTGTTAAGTTGTCATAAAGAGAGAAATTGAGTACATAATGTGTCTGAGATGACAGACTTTGCTCTTTCCTGTACATATTTCATCTCCACGTCACTTCAACAGATTGTTGTTTAACAAGGTGAAGAATGTTGCTCCATTTATTTAACATCATTCTACTATTTTATCTGTTACAAAGGAAAACTAGGTCGAGTGTCCACCTCCTGTATTTTCATACTTTATCCACACACACAAAACTTATCTAATACTCGCATTTGTAAATAAATGTATTTAAGTTTAACATATAAATCTTAATTATACATATATGTATATATATATATATATAAGAGTGTGTATGTATATATCTATATATATATGTGTGTGTATATATATATATATATTTATAGGCCATAGTATTTAGAATAAGGACGGGTTGGAAGAAGTTTAGGGAGCTGCTTCCTCTGCTGATGAAGAAGGGTTTCTCCCTGCGTACGAAAGGCCGGTTATATGATGCCTGTGTGAGGAGCGCGATGCTGCATGGTAGTGAGACATGGGCAGCAACTGCAGAGGATGTGCGATGGCTGGAGAAAAATGAGGCAAGCATGCTCCGTTGGATGTGCAATGTCAATGTGCGTGAACGACCAAGCATGGATGTGTTGAGAGCGAAACTGTGTCTGAGAGGGATAGAATGTAGTGTACGGGAGACGAGAGAGGAGACTGAGGTGGTATGCACATGTGATGCGCATGGAGGATGACCGATGGGTGAAGAAGTGCCAGGAAATGCCAGTTGAAGGAAGACGTGGTAGAGGTAGACCACGAAAAATATGGACGGAGGTGGTGAGAACAGACCTCAGATCGCTGAAGTTCACGGTGAAGGTGACGAAGGACCGTGACAAGTGGAGAGATGATGTGCTGAATAAGACCTGTCCCACCCTTGCAAGCAGGGAAGAGCGGACGTAAAATGATTATGATTGTGTGTGTGTATCATCATCATCACCGTTGTACATCCTTTCTTCCACGCTAGCATGGGTTAGACGGGTTGTCATGTCGTGGGCAATGCCAGGTCGGGTGACCTTGTCTTGCTTATATGGGAACTGATATATATATATATATATATATATACAATGATATTAAATAAATAGAAACTATATTTATAAAACCATATTTATTCTGTTATATATATTTCAAGGGTACCAAAAACTTTGGTACGCTATCATCAGATAAAATACAAAATGTTTTATAAATATTTGACATGACCAAGGATGATATACCTTAACGGTTCAAGTTATCCCTGGATAGTAAATTTATAAAACACACTTCTTATTTTATCTGATGATAGTGTACCAACATTTTTGGTACCCTTGAAATATATATAATAGAATAAATATGGTTTTATAAATATAGTTTCCATTTATTTAATATCATTGTGTATTATACTCCAGTAAACTTGTTGAGTGCTCTGAATCAGTTATAAACATTTATATTTGTTGAATTACCAACAAATTGAATATCCCTTCTGCTTATATATATATATATATATATATATATATATATATATATATATATATATATATGTAGGAAAAGAGTCAGCACACCTGGGTGCTTTTTTTTTTCCATGGTGCCTACATGTCCACTTTCCAGTGTGGGCTGGGTACTTTTTTGCCGTGGCACCTCCACGTCCACTTTGCAGTGGAATGATAGGAACCCCAGTCCCTATCATTCCACTGCATTCTATAGCTGAGTAAACTGGGGCAATGTGAAATAAAGTGTCTTGCTCAAGGACACAACACATCACCCGGTCCGAGAATTGAACTCACAACCTTTCGATTGCAAGGCCAATGCTCTAACCACTAAGCCATGTGCCTCGACTAAGCCATGTTACATTCCAGAGTAATCATCAGGAAGCCAACTATCCAAGTAATATGGTGGTATTTATATCTTTTCTGGTGGTTGGAGAGGGGGGTGATAGGGATGGGTGGAGGTCATTGGTTGAGGGGTTTAAAGAAAAGGGAATTCTTTAAAAACTATATTTAGAATAACAAAGGCAGAAAGAATTCTACAGACAGGTTCACTCTGGGGGTGCACTCTTGATTTTTAAGGTTCACTTAAGATAACAATGGCTATGGTCAGGTGTCTACAAACACACTGACACACACACATATGCCCTCACTCCCACACACTTGCACAAACACACACTTATACTTATATATATATACACACAAATACATACATATATGCACACACACACACACTATCATCATCATCATCATCATCATCATCATCATCAACGTTTAACGTCCGTGTTCCACGCTTGCATGGGTTTGGACGGGGGTTTTCCCACTTGAGGCAAGAGTGGTTGTCTTGCTCGCATAGGACTGTCTGGCAGGTTTTCTACAGTTGGATGCCCTTCCTAACACCAACCACATTTACAGTGTGGGTCTGGGAGGTTTTTACCGTGTTGCCTACACGGCCACATTACAGCGTGGACTGTGCGTTTTTTGTCGTGACACCTACACGATCTCATATATATATATATCTCTATATATATATATACATACACACTATATATATATATATATATATATATATATATATATGTATATATATACACACACACACACAATATATATATACATACATATATATACACACACAGTTGACCAGGTCATGAAGGTCACAGAAAAAGTTATAGCACAACTAATCAGAGATCGAATTGATCTGGATGAAATGCAGTTTGGGTTTGAGTCAGGTAAAAGTATTACGGATGCTCTTTCCCTTGTACAGCAACTACTGGAGAAGTACCTAGCTAAAAGTAAACCCCTCTCCTTAGCTTTTGTTGACTTGGAGAAAGCCTTTGACAGAGTCCCCAGTTCCATTATCTGGTGGGCTCTTAGAAAACTAGGTGTTGATGAATGGCTTATGAGAGCTATACAAGCCATGTATAG
>OZ024755.1:31202094-31212094 GCA_964016885.1 Eledone cirrhosa
AACATACAACTATCATCACATATGTATCTTTCTCTTCACTATGCTCATGCTGTTACGTTACCAACCAGGTAGGTTTTTAAAAGCTTTTCTTTATTGTCTGACTTGAACACACACACACACATACATATATATATATATATATATATATATATAGGAATGAATAGGACCCCGACGGCTGAGCTCCAGCCGTTTCGACGGCTAATTCTGGACTAAATGAACATTTTTATCCTGGTAAATGAATAGAATTATGTGTCTCAACAACAAACTTTTGACCAACCTTGTGACAATCACTTTTACCATATATGGAATTACCCCCTGAGAAGCTTGACTATTCATTTACCAGGATAAACATTTTTATTTAGTCCAGAATTAGCCGTCGAAACGGCTTGAGCTCAGCCGTCGGGGTCCTATTCGTTCCTATTACCCACTATACTACCCTAAGTATTGAGTACTTTGGTGCGTTATGGTCCATCTTGTTCCTTACCATATTTCCTTCGTTATATATATATCATCATCATCATCATCATCGTTTAACGTCCATGTTCCACGCTTGCATGGGTTTGGACGGGAGTTTTCCCACTTGAGGCAAGAGTGGTTGTCTTGCTCGCATAGGACTGTCTGGCGGGTTTTCTACAGCTGGATGCCCTTGCTAACACCAACCACATTTACAGTGTGGGACTGGGAGGTTTTTACCGTGTTGCCTACACGGCCACATTACAGCGTGGACTGTGTGTTTTTTTGTCGTGACACCTACACGATCTCATTTGTTTCAGCCTGGATGTTGTGGCACCAACATAACTTTACATTGAAAGGGGCGGTGTGGATGGGGTGGGGGTGGTGGGACGGGGGTGTGTTTTGTTAGAGATACCTACTGACTGTAGTAGGTTTTACTTTGTATTCAGGTAAGGCGGGTCTTCTCTATTACTGAGTACCGTCAAAGATCTCGGTCCAGTGACATTGTCTTGGAGAGGTGTAAGTGTGTCAGGTCGGAATTTATCAGGTCGTCCCAGGTTTTTCTGGGTTTGCCTACTCCGTGGCTACCGTCTATCTTTATTGCGCTGCACTTTTTTATACAGCTGTCGTCTTTCATGCGCATCACGTGACCATACCAACATAGCCTTCTCTCGAGTAAATAACATCTGATCCCTCTTATTTCTAATTTTTCCCTTAGTTCGTTTATGCTTTGCCGTTCGCGTATATTACTATTACACATCCAGCGGAGCATGCAAGCTTTGTTCCTCTCTAGTCTGCATATATCCTCTGCACACAATGCCCAGGTCTCACTGCCATGCAACATTGCTGTTCGTATGCAGGCATCATACAGCCTGCCTTTCATTTTTAGGGAGAACCCTTTAGCGGCTAATAGTGGTATAAGCTCTCTGAACTTTTTCCATCCAGTTCTGACTCTAGCTACTGTATTTTCAGAGCACCCTCCCCCACTGCTGATTTTGTCACCCAGGTAATGGAAGCTGTCCACTATTTCTATAGAACCCTCTGCGCAATTGAAAGAGCTAGTATTTTGTGGGCACTTGCTGCTACTTATTGCACCAGAGCACCGGCCACATGTAAAATCTATGTTCTTAGTTAGCTTACCTGTGATCCCACTACATCTTTTATGCACCCATACTTTGCATTTGGGACATAAAATGGAGTTTCTACCTACGCCTTTCCTACACACTGAGCATGGCCATTTCCCGGAAGGGACCGGCGCCTTATTTTCTTTCCTACAAACTAGAACTTTAGTCTTAGCCAGGTTAATTTTAAGGCCTTTTGATTCTAGGCCGTGCTTCCATGTTTGGAATTTCTTCTCTAGCTCGGCCATTGATTCAGCTATGAGCATTAGATCATCTGCGTATAGGAGTTCCCATGGGCAGCTGGTCTTGAACTCCACTGTTATAGCCTGTAGGGCAATAATAAATAGTAGGGGGCTAAGAACAGAGCCCTGATGAACACCAACTTTTACGCTAAACTCTTCACTATATTCGTTGTTAATTCTAACCTTGCTGACTGTTTCTTTATACATGGCTTGTATAGCTCTCACAAGCCATTCATCAACACCTAGTTTTCTAAGAGCCCACCAGATAATGGAACGGGGGACTCTGTCGAAGGCTTTCTCCAAGTCGACAAAAGCTAAGTATAGGGGTTTACTTTTAGCTAGGTACTTCTCCTGTAGTTGTCGTACAATGAAAAGAGCGTCTGTGGTACTTTTGCCTGACACAAACCCGAACTGCATTTCATCTAGATCAATTCTCTCTCTGATTAGTTGCACTATTACTTTTTCCGTGACCTTCATGACCTGGGCGATTAATTTAATGCCTCTATAGTTACTCCTATCTAGGGCGTCTCCTTTACCCTTGTAACAGTTAATGATGATGCTGCTATGCCAGTCCTTCGGAACAACCCCATTCTGTATGACTTGGTTTACTATCCGGGTGACCATGGTGTGTCCCACCGTTCTAGAGGCTTTCAGCATCTCAGCAACTATTTCCGAAGGCCCAGCCGCCTTACCCGTCTTCATATCTTTGATTGCCTTACTTATTATACTACCTTCAACTAACACTGCTGGTCCCTCTATTGGATCGATCTGGGGGAGACTATCCTTCTCCCATTTATTCTCCTCATTTAGTAGCCTTTCGTAGTGACACTTCCAAGCTACCTTCTTATCAGCGCCAGTGATGGCAAGTACGCCATCATCATTTAGTACACACTTCTCCCCGACAATATCACGGTTTTCCTTGACACATTGCCTAGCAATCCTGAACACCTCACGTTTTTGGTCCTTGCGTTGTAGAACATGCTTGAACTTTCTTTCCTCTGCTTCCCTTCTTGCGAAGTACACTTGTTTCCTAGCTTCCCTCCTGGCCACTTGATAGTCTTCTCTACTTCCCCCATCCCGCCATACTTTCTAAGCCTGCTTTTTGGCCTTAATCGACTCCTCCACCTTACTGTTCCACCACCATGTTACTCTCCTCCTGCCTATAGGCCTGCTCCGGCCACAGACTTCATCTGCGCCATCAGCAGGTTTGCTTTCAGGAATTCCCACTGTCCCTCTATATTGTACGACTCTAAATGCTCTTCCTTACTGTCGAAAGCATCAAGTAATATGCTTTGAAATTTATTTCTGGCTGTGGGGTCCTTTAGCTTCCATATTTTTCTCCTGAGGATAGTCCTCTTCTGCTGTCGGGTACGTCTCGTCCTGACTATAGAGTTCACAAGAATCAAAGCTATGTTCAAAGCATTTATTCACTTACAATTGTTTCATCCAAACCGAGGCTTGGAGTCTTCGGAGCATTTTTCAATGCTTGTACATATAATTGACCTCCTATCCAACGCAAAAGACATACAGATACATATATATATTGATGTACAGTGGAGTGACATCATCATCATCATCATCAACGTTTAACGTCCGTGTTCCACGCTTGCATGGGTTTGGACGGGGGTTTTCCCACTTGAGGCAAGAGTGATTATCTTGCTCGCATAGGACTATCTGGCGGGTTTTCTACAGCTGGATGCCCTTCCTAACACCAACCACATTTACAGTGTGGGGCTGGGAGGTTTTTACCGTGTTGCCTACACGGCCACATTTATTATACTATATATTATACTATATATTATATTATACTATACTATATTTGTATAGCAAATCAACCTATTCTATAAATATGGATTAATAACACTGAGCCTCAATACGTTACAACCATTTACTACATCAAACATTCAATACAAATTCATCGTAACATATGGGATGGGTGTGAAAACTATAACTTCCTTTTTCTGAATGTGAAAATGGTGGTGGATGCGGAAACTATAACTTTCTTTTTCTTTTTCTTTTTCTGCACGCATACTTTTTTGATCTATACAAAAAATACCCTCCCACTACAACCACCATAATACTCTTGCTTACCCGCTTAAAGTGATTGTATTACATGTAATAACTTGCCACACAATACTCGTATATAAATGAGACACACTTGCATGCTCCATGTATGACTAACGCATACACTACCTACTAGATCTGACTATCAAACTATCCTCTTGCATTATCTGTGATATCTGCCGCATGTATTTTAGTTTTAATTTTTATTTTAAATTTGATTTGCTATACAAATATAATATAGTATAATATATGTCACTCCACTGTACATCAATATATATATGTATCTGTATGTCTCTTGCGTTGGATAGAAGGTCAATTATATGTACAAGCATTGAAAAATGCTCTTAAGACACCAAGCCTAGGTTTGGATGAAACAATTGTAAGTGAATAAATGTTTTGAACATAGCTTTGATTCTTGTGAATTCTATATAACTGCTCTGTAGAACAACTGATGTTCTTGTATTGAGCTATTTATCTTACTGGTAATAAGGTAGTAATAAATTACTGACCTTCTCTGTTTATAGTTTAAAATATACATAACTATAAAAAGTTTAAAATATACATAACTATAAATAGTATCCTTAATATATATATATATATATAATATATAAGAACAAAAGATGGTTAAAAGAGTTCCATGTATTTTATTATGCGCATTTCAAAAACAAATATCATCATGCAATAATATTTGTGTTTTCATCAGATAAAATAGGAAGACATGATATGAAGGTTAAAAAACACTTGTGGATAGTGCAGTTTTAAATCAACTGCACTATCCACAAGTATTTTTTAACCTTCATATCATGTCTTCCTATTTTATCTGATGAAAACACAAATATTATTGCATGATGATATTTGTTTTTGAAATGCGCATAATAAAATACATGGAACTCTTTTAACCATCTTTTGTTTTTATATATTATGTATACTCCAGTCCTACAAACTGTAGAGTGCTTCTTATCCGATATCTGCATTGCTTTATTGTACTACAATAAAACTCACCTCCTACATATATATATATATATATATATATATATATATATATATATATATATATATATATATATATAAAATAAGTTACCAAACACTTATTTATATCATAATTTGATTTACAATTGTTTCATCCTCATGGCACTCATCGGAATCAATCATTTTATAAATACCTCAACAAGTTTATCTTTTTCAAGACACAAAAAGTCCATAGAGTTTTGTTTACATTTTACAAAACATACACCTTTCCAGTTTTTATATTTGTAAACGAATTTCTTAATATGTATATATATATATATCATCATTGTTTAAAGTCCACTTTCCATTCTAGCATATATATAAAAATAGTTTTTAAATAATTAAAATTTACACAGACATGTATATAATGTAAAATGAAATTGGAAGGCCCATATATATATATATATATATATATATATATATATATATATATATATATATATATATACAATGATATTAAATAAATGGAAACTATATTTATAAAACCATATTTATTCTATTATATATATTTCAAGGGTACCAAGAACCTTATCCCTTTTGCTTATATATATATATATCTGTTAGACACGCAGTGACTAACAACAGAATGTTTTAAGTCTGCGTGTCTGACATACATGCGTAGCTTGTGAATAAAAATTTCAAGGGGTATCGCTGGCCGTGGTGATGCGTCCCAAACATCTTTTGTAATGTATCGTCTTATTGGCTAATCAACCAACGAGAGTAATTGTTGCTCAAAAGCATCCACCACTTTGTTTCCACGTTTATTTATTGTTTCGCTTTCGAATCTTCCTCCAGTATTTTGTCGTTTTATCAAAATATTTATCTCGTTTTGGTAAGTTATATTGTTAATTTATATATGATTTTTTAAATTTATATTAACTATTAAAAGTCTGAAAATATTTTTATACATCTTACTATATTTATAAGATCATTTATAAAATAACAATTACAACGATAATTTATTATTAATATATATCCTGTTTAACTAGAGTTATTACAAGCGTTGCCTTAAAAAAATATTAAACTAGACCTGAAAAATGCGCAAGCTCAAAAGACACACAGAATGTTATAATAAACCTTCAAAAGTGTGGGACTAGAGTTGTCGCTCAAAAATATTGTAATCATTATCTATCGTACACTCTGTGGCATCCTTTTATAAAAAAGAGACTCATAACGAACTCAAGACGGCACAATAATTATTTAAGTGAATTTATAATATAGAATTCGGTTTAAGTGCATTTCGTATTAATCATTACTAAACATCTAATATGAGATATTGAACATTAGCTTAAATAATTATCGTTATGCGTCTCTTTTTTATAAAAGGATGTCACAGAGTGTACGATAGATAATGATTACAATATTTTTGAACAACAATTCTCGTCCCACACTTTTGAAGGTTTATTATAACATTCTGTGGCTCTTTTGAGCTTGCGCATTTTTCAGGTCTAGTTTATATATATGTATATATGTGTGTGTGTGTGAAGATGATGGCATATTGGTTTCATGTACATAAGGTCTTAGGTTGAATTCCTGGACTTTGTGGTGCACTGTCTCCTTGAGCAAGACACTTTATTTCATACTGCTTTTCATGATATAACTGTGGCAACTATCCTTAAAACACTGTCTCATAGAAGGGCTGCTAAACCTGCAGAGGTGCGAGTTGTAATAACATGATAGGACTGAAGCTCCTATCATTAAAAAAACACAAGAAACCTTCTATAAGATGCACCCTCATACAGGCAGCTCTAAATCAATCACAAAATTAAATCAATAATATAAAGAAATCCCTGAAATTATGAAGAAATTATATCTTGTTTTCCATCTTTATTTTTCTTTGATATTGCAATCATCATCTAGAATTTCTGTGAGAATTAACTGAGAGTTCAGGATTTTCTTTTTTTTTTTTTCATTTGAAAGTATTTTTGCCAATTATTTTCATATGGGAAGCCTATCTAGAACTTTCAGCTGAATAATGTAGACATTAGAAAACCTGGTGTATTTTTATATTGTGTATGAGGACTGCAAGGAAACAACACACAGACAAAAATAGCTAATTAATATGTGTGTATCCTAAATTAGTTTTCTAACAAACTGTTATACTCTAAATGGACAGGTGTGTGAGATTGTTTTTAATTTAGTTTACCTTTTGATCTCAAATGTCAAAAAATGAATACTTAGAAGGTGTAGTGGGATTTCAGGAAAGCTGACAGAGGGAGGCTTTCATATTTAATTATTGGCTTTCTTTACAAATTAGCAAACCACATTAACAAGACATTCTTGAATAGTACTATAGTGCTATGACTGTATCATATTAAATATTGAATATTTTACATTTTCACAACAATCTATCCAGTTGTAAAAATACTGTAAACATTTGAATTTAACCCAAACTTTTTAGACCTTCCACTGGCTTCAGGGAATCCTTAATCCCTCATTGACCTCAGGCATATACAAAAAAATAATAATTAAGCAGATGTGCAGTTTCCATGTGCATCAGTAAGGAAAACTATAGATGCTACAAAACTGTTCTGTATTTCCTCTCTTCCCTGCGAATGTTTCATGAAATATAGGGAAACATAAAGGAAAAACTGTTTATTGTGATAGTATCGGAGGAGTTACATGCTGGCAGACGAACAAGCTGAACTTCTCAGATTCACACGTGTGCTACATTACCCCTACTTTTGATAGCAATCATAATATAAAAAAAGGGAGGAGTGCGGGACTGTGTCCTGGATATATTTTTTTTATCCCATTAGTAAAATAAGTTAGATTACTTTGAATAAATAATTGTTTCTACTTTAGGCACAAGGCCAGCAATTATCCCAGTGTATTACTGGTACTTTATTTTATCGACCCCGTAAGGATGAAAGGCAAAGTTAACCTCGGCGGGATTTGAACTCAAACCATAAAGGGCCGTAACTCTTTGCTGCAAAGCATGGCGTCCGACCCTCTACCGATACTGCCAATCCAACGCCCTTACTTTGAATAAATAATGAATGAATATTACATAATTTATCTACTAAATTTCGTAGCTGTTGATTAAACATAAATATTCTTATATATAATTGTTTCTACTTTTGGCACAAGGCCAGCAATTACCCAGTGTATTACTGGTACTTTATTTTATCGACCCCGTAAGGATGAAAGGCAAAGTTAACCTCGGCGAGATTTGAACTCGGATCATAAAGGGATGTAATTCTATGCTTATATAATTGTTTCTACTTTAGGCATAAGGCCAGCAATTACCCAGTGCATTATATATAATGATTGCTTATTTTAAGATTCACTTCTTTTAAAATTTTCAAATGTCAATACTTCCGGTTATGATATAACGGATGCTATATCACATCGCTTATATAAACATTGATATATATGCATCGTTATTTCATAACATTTATATTTTTATAAACGTTATTTCATAACGTTTCTATTTCCATCGCTAATTTTCTCCTTTTTCGTTCATTACATTTCACCGTAATCATTTCATCATCATCATTTCATTTTACGTCCGCTTCTTCCCTGCTTGCAAGGGTGGGACGGGAACTGATGCTGGCCTAATTTCTACAGCTGGATGCCCTTCCTAACACCAACCTCATTTACAGTGAGTGCTGGGTGCTTTTTTGCCGTGGCACCTCCACGACCACTTTGCATCATCTCATTTCTACAGCTGAGTAAACTGGAGCAATGTGAAATAAAGTGTCTTGCCCAAGGAAACAACACATCACCCGGTCTGAGAATTGAACTCACAACCTTTCGATTGCAAGGCCAATGCTCTAACCACTAAGCCATGTGCCTCCATGCAGTTTATATATAATATCGTCTTTTTTAAATGTATCATGGATTACTTTACTGATTACAGAAGACAGTGTAACACAGCCTCTCTTCATTTTCTCTGCATATTGTCAATTACGATTTTATTTGACATATCATATCTACATGTATATATATTTGTGTATAATATCAATATATACACTACACATGCTAGCAATAGTAATGAGGGAGAATTTTGATAAACACATAATATTTAATGCATTAAAAATAAAGATACCTTTTTTATTGGTTGACATGATTAATGAGAAGGATGTGTTTTTCAATGATGAGTGATGGTGATGCTCAGGACTGCTGATGCCTAAGGAAAGGTGTGTGATGGTTAAGGAATGGTGTGGTGGTGATGGTGGGTGGGGGGATGATGAGGGGGGTGGGGGTGATAGGGATGGTGGGGTGGGGGTGGGGGATGATGGTTATGATGGTGGGGGTGATGGTGGTGGGGATGATGGTTATGGTGGTGGTGGTGGTGGCGATGGGTTTCTGTCAGACTAGTCTCACCCATTCGAATGGGTTAAATATGTATGAGCCATATGCCCTCCCCGTCCTCCTCCAAACACACATGCACTTTAAAATAAGTACTTTAAACTATAATGAAAGGTAACTCCAACAGCCTGTAGTAGCCTGTTCTAGAATACTGGTTATTCAAAGTTCTTCATAATAAGTGAGAAGCAATGACAAAAGTGTACAGTTGAGTAATATTTGAAATAACAGGTGTTGTTTGTACAGCAGACCCTTTTCATTGAAACAGGTGTTATGGATGATAAATCTATAGCTGACACTAGTATTTCTGTGTGTATATGAGTGTATATGTACACATGCCCATATGCATGCACATCTGTGTGCGTGCGTGTGTGTGCGTGTGTACTCGCTTATTTTATTAACCCTTTCATTATCATATTTCTAATTAACGACACTGTCTATGTCATAACACTTTCATTACCATATTTCTAATGAAAGACGCTGTCTATGTCATAACCCTTTCATTACCATATTTCTAATGAAAGACACTGTCTATGTCTTTAACCCTTTCATTACCATATTTCTAATGAAAGACACTGTCTATGTCTTTAACCCTTTCATTACCATATCTCTAACGAAAGACACTGTCTATGTCATTAACCCTTTCATTACCATATTTCTAATGAAAGACACTGTCTGTGTCATTAACCCTTTCATTACCATATTTCTAATGAAAGACACTGTCTATGTCTTTAACCCTTTCATTACCATATTTCTAATGAAAGACACTGTCTATGTCTTTAACCCTTTCATTACCATATT